>CM039507.1:6356752-6785406 GCA_022432975.1 Begonia masoniana
CAAAACAAACGTCCTCTACTTACCTGACGTCTCGGATAGGTGTTCGCTCACTTCGTCCAACTGATTCACGCCCGATCACCTAAAAAAAGAAAATTCAATTGTCAAATCTTCATACAATTCTAAAGGGTCCTAAAGCCAAAACTAACCAACACTTCACCTAAAACTTTCATTAACTCAAAACCGATTGTTTTACCCAAATAATTAACTGTCAACTTCCAAACGGCCAAACGTCTGCGTTTTTCAAAGGAATTCGACGTGCCACTCAATTCGAAAACCTCACAGTCTATATCCATGACACTCAAATTCCATAACCAAAACAGGAGCCCAAGCGAAAATACATAAACAGAATCGGCCTACTTGTTTCCAAACAAAATGTTTTTTCCTTCACCAAAACTCTTCTTAACTCCAAAACACCTAAACTAAAATTCTAAGAATTAAAGCATCCATTGGAAGAAAACCCCGCAAACATAAATGAGAATTTCGTACCCTCATCTAGCGGTGCTCAAACACTAACAAATCCCCACAAAACATCATAAAAACCAAAACCTGCACTTAAATGCATTATACCAAAACCCTCCAAAATATTACCTTAATCTTTAAGGAAATGGGAAAAATTAGAGGTGCGAGCTATCACATGCCGGCCCCACACCATTTTGGGGAGGAGAGGAAAAGAAGTCTTTGTCTTTACCCTTCTTTTCCCTTTTTTATAAACCAAGTTTCACTTTTTTAAAGTATCACCACAATTTCACGATTAGAAAATAACCCTCCTTTTAACTTTGCATTCCCCACGTAATGGCATTTAAAAACCTACCTTTAAGTTTTTTTACTTAACTTCAATTAATGAAAGTTCTTCCTTGCCTTTTCAACCAAGATTCTATGAAAAGACAGACCATTGATTTCGCAAAGAGTTTTGAGAGATTTCTACTATTTGTTCCTTCTTAGTAGAATTTTGAAGATATATTGTTAATATCAAAAAATTCATTTTAGAAAATAGTTAATTTCTTCATGCAAAAGCAATCTTTTTTCTAAGCCCAATCTTATAACTTTAATTTGAAATGAAATAATCAACCTTTTGATGAGTACTTTTTCTCGTATTGATTTATTGGAATACCTTATTGATTATATATATTATATTATATCATTTTTGTAGTCAAGAATCATCAGTGATTTTTATATGCTTTTTGCACCACTTATTTTCTCTTGTTTGCACCAGCGACGATATTTTCGAAGGCTTTTGGCAACATTAAGCCTTTGATTTGATCCAAAGCTCTTGGACCACTGTTTGGGCCTAGGATGAGGCACCAGTCAATGGTCTCCCAACAGCTAACTGCTGGAAGGTGGAATATGACATAACTTCTTTCATGATATTTGGAAATAGAAATGCTTCCCCGAGGTATTCGAGGATGAGAGCATCCAGCTCGTTCCTGTTGTAGAATAGCAGCATCCTCAAGGGTCAACTCTGAGCTTGCTCTTGATGTGATCTGCTTCAATTTGCATATTTTTCTATTAATGGCATTTTCACATCCCAATGAGCCATCTATAGAATCTTCTTCTTTCCTTTTAAGGGAATATCGATATTGGGAACATCGATAAGAATTACAAGATCCCTTCAGTTGGAATAATATCCTCTGGAGTTTGAGATTCGCCGGTAACACATGAAGGCATGTGATCCTGAATCAAGATAAGTTCAGCAATCAGGTTAAAACAATCGTCTTCTTCGTGTCAAAAAAAGAGCATCAAACATCTGGCTTTATAAAGACTTCCAAAGTTAATGTGACGCTCTTCTTTAACAATGGGGAAATTGTAATTTGATAGCTTTGCGCATTTGTTTCACAGTATGCACAGATTCTTGTGTGATTGATTTGGCATGTGGTAGCAACTTTTGCCTTTGTTGACCTTATGGCTTCAAGACGACTTTGGAATAGCCTGGTCCGTGTCATAAACGGTACCACCATTTGATCAAAAAATTCCTTTGTAGCTCAGGGATTCAATATGGATCTGTACCAACTCAAGATTCCATTGCCAAATCCAATTGATCTGGAATTCCAGTAAGAACCATGCCGAGCTTTGCCTTTGAACCATCAATCTTTATCTTGGAAATCTGGATGGGTATCAACCCATGTTGAATTGATCTTGAATCTTTTTTGGGTAAATGCAAACTCAGGATCTTGATTTTGCCACCAGTGTAAGAACCATTTTTGGAAATTTAGATCTTCCGACAGAAGGGTGTTAAGGATTTCTTGATTCTATAAAAAAACCATGACTGATTCCTTTTGGGATTGGGTATTAAACACCGAGACAGGCCTGAACATATTCCAATAGTTGTAGGTTTGAGAACTGTTTTTGGTAGTGTAGTCTTGGGTGAAAACAGTCAACACCCCATTCCTGCGTGATGAATGACTCTGAGATGTCTCATTAGATGAGTCATTGTAACGTTTGATATTTCCCCTTCTTCAACATAAGTAATGCTGAATTTTGACGATTGGTATCATCGGCAAATGGCTTTCATACTACAAACTAAGGCTTTCCTCCCTCGTAATTAGAAATGCTTGGCTTCCCCTATATCCTCTTTGAAAACCCAGCATCTTTGTGAGTGAGAACAATATCTCTCTTTGAAAGTGTGAGGAAAAGACTCATCCACTGCTTTTTGATAAGAGGTGGTCCACGCCAAGCAGGACTTCTTTGGCAGTTTTCTTTGCATTGTCCTTATCCGGTTGCGCGGATGAGGTTTCCCTTTCCCCTACAGTGAAATTCCTTTTGAAAATTAATTGGAAATACGATGGTATTGGTAAAACCAATACCGCGACCTCGAGGTCTCCCTCTCGGTCTACCCCTCACTGGGGTGAACATCCTGCCAGACATTCTCTGGTTTAGAAAATCAGGAAGAGATTCTCAATACTTTGATATATTCGCTTAAAATCGAAGCAGATAACTCAGATTGCCACCGGGCAAAAATTTGTTTGGAACTAAATGTTTACTCTTTCTTGTTAACATCTGTTTTGTGCAGAAGACAATCAACGTCGTAAAACACATTTATTGAGTAAATCATCTTGAAATTTGGTAATACATTTGACAATTGATAAGACTTCATTTCTGACCGTAGAATATTTTGTTGAACTGGTTTCCAACACCTGAGTAAATCTACCAGCTCTTCTTTGGAAGAATAGATTATTTTGTTTTTAGAATACCTCCTAAACCTTTGTCAGAGGCATCTGTTTCGACATTTTTCCCATTCTGAATTGAAAGTGCTAACCTGGTAATGGTTGAGCTTTGAGAGACTTTTATGCTTTTGAACCGCAGCAGTATGGACAGGGGTCGCTGCAAAGGATTTTTTCTTATAATCTTTGATATAAAATGCAGGTCCTGGGCTAAATTGGATGAAATCACCCAATAATTTAACTGCCTAAAAATCTTTGTACTTGTTTTTTGTTGAATTGTGGATCGGTCGTATCCATTGGAGAAATTGTTTCAAGGTTGTAATTGATAACAAGGCAGGACTCCTCGTTCTTTCTCAGGCATTTTTGTTGACATAAAGCTGTGCACTCCAAGGAGTTGCTGGGCCTTGAATTTAGTTCTTTTTCTCCAATAAACTTTGATTTCTTTCTTGCATATTTAAGATATTCCTTTTCATTTGACTTGTCTAAGCCTTTGGTAGACTAACGGATTTTCATCAAGTTTGGAATAGTAGGGTAACGAAACATATGTCATGTTCTTCCCCAGAAGCAGTTGGAACAGTATCGACAAACTTCAGTTGAAATTGATTTTTCAATACTCTGATTTTGAGAGATTTGAATCTCTTTTAATTGTTCTTCATCTTGACAGAGTTAATTTCTGATTTGAGAAAATTCCAATTGCTCGAGTTTTCTTTTGAGAAAAGTTTTTATTCATTTATTATCTTAACCACACAGGGTCAGTACAAAGGGATAAAACTGGAGTATTTTGGAAGTAGGCAAAATGGCCAACTTCAATTGATAGTGATTGGCATTTCTGTTGAGAAAGGATTCCCAAATCACTTTGTGATTTAGCCTTGACAGAAAAAATTGTTGGTAAACACTTTTGTTCATTGCAAATATTACAATTGGATAATTTGAAATTTGACAAAAGTTTACTAGCTACTGCAGTATCAATGTTTGAGAATTTTTTTTTTCGAATACTTATTAGGAATGAATCCTTCTTGGATACAATTGCGTCTGCTCCACTATCCACAGAGCAGTGATATTGGAATTTGTATTCCTTGTGCATTAGTAAAGAAATCTCACATCCATTTCTGGCTTAGAATATGGCTATTGATTGAGAGTGTCGGATTGGAAAGAACGATTACATCTCATTGGAATGTGAAATTGAACTCTTCCTAATTGCGTATTTTGCCTCAGAAATTATGTGATATATTTCTGAGAATTTTTTAATTTCTGCCTTAAGATATTGACTTCTTTGTAAGATCTTTGGAGAGTAACTTGGAGTTACCTTTGGACGATGATCTTTCTACTAAATACTTCCTTCATAGTATAGTATTGGGGAGGTTGAGACTAGACTCAGGAACAGTCTGTTCATTTGAAACTGGTTGAGATTGTTGATCATTGGGAAACAATTTTCAAATCCTAAAATTAGGATCAAGAATTTGATCAAGTTTTTAGAATATATTCTTTGTGCTTGTGAAAGCCCATTAATGATAATTTTGGCAATTTATTGGCACCTTGTTGATGCAATTTTCTTCGGAAGATGATGATGACATATCATCATGACTTGGAAAACTTTCCTCTGAATCCGAAGATTGTAACAGAGGTTAAAAAGTTTGATTTCGGGTTTGTTCATCGGAACAACTCTTTTAATTTTACTTTGAAACATTTGTTTGCATAATGTCCATTTGTCCACATTTAAACATTTAATTTTGGACTTAGGAGTTTTGTTGGGTTTTCTCTTTTCTTTGGAAATGAAGAAGGTTTAGGAATGTTTGACCTTCTTTCGCCTTACAGCTTTCTTTTTGCTTTGATATTTTATAATTTGGAGATTTTGATGTTTGGTTTATCCTGAGTCTTTTAGGATATTGATTTGCATATCAAAAGCACATGTTTGACAGAATTCTCCTATCTCTTGTTTGCCTGTGATATTTTGTTTCGTGATTGATATTGCAACTTCTGTCATGACATAAGTTGATTTCCTTTTGAAGACAAATACTAACAAGATGGCCTATGTTAATCAATTCCAAGGAATATTTGACCATTTGTGAAAAGTCTCCAGCTTGTTGACACGTTCGCAAATGAGGAGGTACTCCCTCATAAATTAGAGTTCCATAAGGAGCATTGCATCATGTCTTTTGGAAGACTTTGGTATGAAAACTCTTCTACGCAACGAAAGTTGGTTAAAGCTCCACTTTGATAATTTTGTAATAATTCGGTGCCTCTTTCAAAACGTGATCAACCGAACCAACAAATAATGAGGATGGATTGGATGAGTGTATAAACCTATCCTGCTGGGGTTGGGAAGTAGAATGGATGTTCAATTTAACGCATTGAGAATTTCTTCTCTTGAACTTGAGTGAGAATGTTATCCCACCATCCTTTAGCTTTGCCAATGAAACCACTATGATAAAAATTTCCATTATCTTTGTCATTGTTGGTATGCACTACAAATACTTGCCATACAGCACAGTTTGTGAATACCCGTAAATTTGATATTCAGAATAACCTCTTGTTCCATTCATAAATAGTTTTGGCTGACTAGCAGTTTGACTTTTGAAGAATTTCTTCCAGCTATCTTGAGGATTGGTTCTCATTGGATAAGCGACACGAACGGAAAGTTCTCCACCTAATTGTTCTTTGTTATTTGATATGATTTTAGGGATAATTTGGACATTTTATGAAGAGTTTGTCAGTCAAAGGATCGTCATACTTTGGAAAAGTAATTTGCATTTGGGTGATTTTCTCAGATCAAATCTACTAGACTCACTAGAAGATTCAGTAAACAAATTCTTAGTTTTTCAATTGGAGTAAGTTAACGGTTTTTCATCTCTTACTAATACCTCCAAACCTCGTTATCCCGAATTTTGGATTTTTTGAAATTAAAATGGATAAAAATATTGGAGGCTTTAGATCAGGTTGATCTTAGCTAAAGCTTTGGAAGTTTAAGCTTCCTAGAATCCTGAATTTGGGAAGTTCTTTTTGTAGGTTAGCTCAATTGTTTCTCAATCCTGTGAAGTTATTACCGACTGTGTTGGATTAGATTTGTATAATTAGCTGTTTTGAATGTAGATTCGATAATGACCTTTTGTCTTTGGAAGAACATCTACTAAAGGAATTGCTTCAATAGTAGAAACTTTTATCTGGCTAATTAACTGAATTGGTTCGAAGGGGGATGGACTGCTTACTCTCCCTGTTTTAGATTGTTGGCCAATTTATTAGAAATGTCCATATTGATCTAAGACATCAATAGACGAAGTGTGATTTGGAATATACTCTTCCCATACCAGTTGGTAAAACATAAGAAGTTTGTTCTTTTGACTGATAACGAGTAGATTGCTCTTTGAATATTTGGAAAGGATTCCCAGCATGCTGGGATGAATCCCTTGCGAAGACACTTGGAAGGTTTTCGGTAATCTTCATTTGCCATTTTTCGAATCAAAGTCCTGGAGAGAATCCATTAGAGATTAATTGCATTTCCGATGCAGTGGGAATCATCCTGTTGTGGGTGGGTCATCCTTGACAACTTTAGATGTTTGTAAATTTCCATGAGGGATTTGCTCTTTGGAACCTGAATCTCTTCATATTTAGAGATTTGGTAATGGGCGATCCAGAAATTGAATGTCGGACTCGAAGTCTCAATTGGTTTGAAAGGATAGCAACTAGATCGATGCGACGAGGAATAGCTATATTGTAGATAATAGATTCTTCTATACCATGGTTTTGCCAGTAATTTCTCTAATTATGCATTTGGACACAAAGTGTTCCTTAATTTGTAATTATACGGTAGATAACCGCAATGGTTTCCTGAGCCTGAAGGAAATCATAACCATGAGTTTGAATGTCCAGGTTAGCCCTCAAACAAGAAAAGAAAAAACAGAAAGTTTTTTTTTTTTTTGGGGGAATCGGTCCAAAGACAGATTGAGATTTGGAATATACATTGAATTTATATTTGACCAATGACATAAACTTGTTTTGAATAACTCCCATTAGAGAGTTTTTTCAATTTTTGACTTTCTAAGCTCTCGTAATTGCTAGAATACTGCATTTACACCTGGAAGGGAAAGGTTTCAGCCAATTTGAATTATCTATGTGGATATATTTGATTTTTGAAATATTTTTGGATATCTTTTAAACTTCAAAGTTTAAGAGTTTTGTCATTGGAATCTAAACAATGTTTGTTCAGAGATTTGATAGCATTTTCTGAACAGGAATTCAAAGTTCCTACGTTGTAAATTTCTTTGGTTTCTATTACAGGATAGACCATTGATTTCGCAAAGAGTTTGTGGTAACTCTCTACGATTTGTTCATTCTTAGTAACATTTGAGTATATTGGTAATATCAAAGAATTCCTTTTAGAAATTAGTTAATTCAGTTATGTCAAAATCACCCCCGCAAATCTTTTCAGCCCAATCTTCTAATTTATGTGAAATGAACTATCAACCTTATTGATGACTTACTTTGTCCTCGTATTGATTTATTGGAATACACTTATTGACTTATCAATAACTTCTTATTGTTCCCTTACTTCTCCTTTATGTAAGCTGTAATTTACCATATCAAAACAACCAATTATTCTTTCATATACTTTAGAATCAATCCTAAATATCTCGTGCATGGGGCAAAAGCCAAACGCCAACCACGGCTAAACGCAACAACCCCGACGAGAATCCAGAAGATAAAGCTAAAGTATCATGAAATTTAGTATGATATTGCACACAGCCCTTCATCAGAATAGATAAAGAAACTTATTGGATCTCACTCATCAATGTAATTTGGGGTAATCAACTCAATCGGGTTAAAAATAATCATCTTATGGTTGTATTATATTATATATATATATATATATATATATATATATATATATATATATATATATATATATATATATATATATATATATATATATATATATATATATATATATATATATATATATATATATATATATATATATATATATATATATATATATATATATATATATATATATATATATATATATATATATATATATATATATATATATATATATATATATATATATATATATATATATATATATATATATATATATATATATATATATATATATATATATATATATATATATATATATATATATATATATATATATATATATATATATATATATATATATATATATATATATATATATATATATATATATATATATATATATATATATATATATATATATATATATATATATATATATATATATATATATATATATATATATATATATATATATATATATATATATATATATATATATATATATATATATATATATATATATATATATATATATATATATATATATATAGTATATTGTTAGCATATATAGGCCAATTATAGTTTGTTATTTCATTTCTACTATGGTGTCTTCTTATTTAGTCTTTTCCGTTATTTTAGACCTTAGTATTATTTTCAGTATATATACACATACTTTTACATTGTAATGTAATCTCTCTCTCTTTTTGAATATACAGTGAAATCAATCCCTCACTCTTTCATTCTCTCTTGTTCTCTCTTCTTCTATTGCCTTCATCATCGTCTTCAGAATTCTAACTTATATATATATATATATATATATATATATATATATCAATAGACGAGGGAGATAAACAAGAAAAAAAAAATAGAGTGATTAATAAGCTAGGGTAAGAGATCTTCTACCACCAAGGCCAAAACTACAATTATTAATACAATTAACGAAAACCCACTATTGATAGTCAAACAAATAAGTAAGCTGCAAAAACTATGAAATCTCACCCACAAGTAAGTCACAAATCTCATTATGTACAAGATTTTATCTAAAACTTATTTTACTTCTACTGGTCATACTAAACTAGAATACAAGAAAAGATAAAAATTCAAAATGCTCTTTGCACCTATGTTGCGTCGGCCCATCAACTTAATTTGTCTTTACCTTTTTCTCTTTGGTTGCTATCACATGTTCTTGAAATATTGCAGGAAACCACATAGAGAGCTTTATAAGCCCAACAAGAATCAGAATCTAAGTATTAAGCAAAGTAAATTGATATCACATTTAATCATGTACCAACACCCTCATGAGTAGTCATTACAACTTTAACTTCAATTTTTCACTTTTATCGTCACTCATGAACACATATCTTATGTTCTATGTGTGAACAACATACTCTAGACATTTTTTATTAATGTTCAATTATGTGTCACATCTTTTTTTGTAGGAAGTGTGCAGTGCATATGTATGAATGCTTACACATATAACTTAGATAATCACAGGCTAACCATACTTTATCCTTGTGTGCAATTAGTTTTCATGCACTTAATTCTCAACTCTAGACATAATGATATGTAGTATAAATATCATTTACACTTGACACATTTATCCCATGGTTTGTATTTTACCAAAACTACCTAGACATTTTTAATTAATGTGTAATCCCAAATTATTTTTATCATTATCCTCTATATGTAGAAAATGTACAATGGATATATGATATTATAATCATTGTCTAAATGTCTTAACTGCCATGTTCTTAAATCATGTAACTTTAACTCAACGCATAGTTAGTTTCATGCTAATATAAACATCAATAAACTTTTTATCCTATACCAAAGGATATGCAATATTTATGAAAAGCATTTCTTATATACAACTCATGCTATGATAAATGAATGAATGAATGCATGTCTCTATACTCATGTTATGATAAGTGAATGAATACATGTTCATATACTATATTATTTTAATGGTCTCATTATTTCAAGTACCATGTTAACATATTTTGTGAATCCTAACATGCATAATCAATAAACCGTCATATGTAAAGTCGCACACATACGTACATTCTAATGATGGTTTTTCCTAGTATTATTTGCGCATCCCAACAAAATACCACATAAGGAATAGGAATTTACAACCCAAGCGACTTAAAATCACTACTCTTCTATTGTTTGACTTTACATAGGTCACACAATCCATTGACGAAATATTTATTGGGTTCAAATATTACTAATAATACCTCTTACAATATTGTTCGTACACATGTAAACAATTTATGATGCATGATTTATCCTCACTATACATACTTGAATGTACCAATATATATAATAATGCATATAATTTGAGTATGCAACTCTTGTTACATGATAAAGAAAATGATGCATGAACAATTCATGAATGATGACCATACAATTGCGAGACGTATTATACAAAAATTTCATATTTAACTCATTAAAACATATTTTAAAGTCTTTTCAGATGCCCTCTCGTCAACCACAGATGTTTTTGCTAGTCTAATTTCTCGATAAAATCCTTTTTTGGGCGTCCACCTTGACTGCTGGAAGATCGGCCCCCCGAAAATTTTTCTTATTCTTACATGTTCGGATGCCAACACATAATTCTGAAAGTCTACTCTTGAGACTTTTTCATTTTTCTTATTGTTTTTGGACTTCTACCTTGAACTCACAAAACTCACTCCCAATGCATTGTTTCCTTTTTCTTGCTCATTTAAACATATACCTTGAACCCTGGAAGTTCACTCCCACGCCCAACCTATTTCTCACAATTTCAACATGTTTTCATGCCAAAAACATTGAAATCTTTATATAACAACCATCAAAACCTTAATTTTAATATTAATGGTCAAAGATAACCTTAAATATAATTTATCTAAGTCCATAATTCCTTCTTTTTCACTAAGCATTTGATCTATTAATCATCAAGATATCCATTCCATGCTTTATTTTCCCACTATAACAAAATTTATTCAGTAACAACAATGGATTTCTACAATGACTATCAATATTTAACCAAAGAGTTCAATTTTCTCTTATTAAATGCATAACATAGTTATAAATAAATTCTTTTTCATCAAATCACACCATATCAATATCATCCTTTTTTCAATCAATTTAAACTATGTAAAACAAACATCATCAAGGATTATCAACATGCAACACACTGCCTTGACCTCAACCATGCAATACTCAAAATAGTTTAGAAAACACTTAGGTTAGAGATATCTACCTCTTTGTTCTCTTTATTTCTTCAATTTCACACTTTGATTCTTACCTCAAAAGACTTTCCTTGAAGATAGGAACAATTTCTCTTGAAGGATAGAAGGTCAATTTCCACTTCTACTCTTTCAATTTCTCACTTTCCCTCCATTCTCCCTTCTCTCTTTCTTTCTATTCTCTCACTATTTCCCTCCCTCTTTCTCTTCTGGATCAACATGAAGCGGAACCATTCCAGGACCTTCTGATGATGTTTAACATCTTAATATGCTAAAGGATAATCTAGAGAGGTGAACTTACTAATTTCTCCATTTGTCTCTTTAAAATGACATTGTTTGACCTTTCATTTACATATAATTGCAAAATAACCTTACTTAATTATATTTTAGATATGATTAGCTTAAAATAATTAATTTTGATTAGGTTTAAGCTAATTTTCTATTTTATTGGTTGATAGATTTCATTATTTGACTTACTAAATCATGTCCAATTGAGTCCATATGAGCTGCTTTATGCTTGCTCAATTCCAATTCGACCCACTACTATTAATCACCTGAAATCAAAAATTCAATTTTGATTATTTCTTCATGCACTGTGTTTACTTTACACAAGTATACTTTTTCAATCTCTTATCTAATTGGCTGAATTCCAAATCTCAACAAGAAAATCAGTATTTTACTACTAACCACAAATTTCATGTTGGCCGAAGTACTCATATTGGAAATTATGACCAATTATTACTCTATCAACCACCATCTAATTCACTAAGTATCCTCACTAAAACATTTTTTAAATTCAAAAAGTTCAGTATCTTCCTATCTATTAGTGAATTAGACCGGATAGTTTTGTACAGAATAATAAAGAAATGGAGTGAATCATTCTAAATTGAAATTTTTTCAGCGTAAACAAGAAATACTTTATACAAATAAAATTATAAATAAAAATAGGGGAGAGGTAAAAAAAAAAAGATACATGGTCATTTGTCTGTTTGGTTAGCCAAAATGGACTACTTCATAGATCATTGGGTTTCGATTACCAAGGAATTGCGACATTAAAAATAAAGCCCGAGGATTGTCATTCTATTGCTGTCATTTTATATGTATATGATTACAATTATCTACGTTCCCAATGTGCATATGATGTTTGTACTTTAAGATATCTAATATGTTATCCTTGTAATTCTAAACACAGTAATCTCTTCAATTAACCTCTAACAATAGCTATGCTCATAAAAAGAATATTCATTAACTTTCATGCAAAAATTAATATCTTATCATATACATCTCCAATTGGTTTAATTCCACTACTATATCATAGCTTAAGGTATCTACTCTCGTACTTATGTTCGGTTTGAAAATATACTCT
Source organism: Begonia masoniana (assembly GCA_022432975.1). Lineage (NCBI taxonomy): Eukaryota > Viridiplantae > Streptophyta > Magnoliopsida > Cucurbitales > Begoniaceae > Begonia > Begonia masoniana. The sequence goes on from CM039507.1 coordinate 6,369,325, forward strand.
TAATTGATTAGTCAATTTTTTCTGAAAGTCTCTCATAGAATGACTATCTAATATGAAATGAAAGAGAAGAAAATTTTGTATTGATGATCGTCCATCCATTACAAATAAACTTCCTCTTTTATTTAAAGAGCAAATGACGCAGTTGCAGAAAATGGAAAAAATAACAGAAAAATAAAATGTATTTGAGCAGCTCAACTCAATGACTAATGCACGTAAGCTGCACACATTTACTTCTTAATATTTTATATTCTTAATACTCCCCCTCAAGCTGTAACGCCCCGAAATTGTAAACCCGGTTCGCTACTCATAACACTGAACGGAACTAAGTCGTTCTGGGAAAATTTTTAAAACTTCACTCAACGGTCAAAATTTGATATTATTTAAAAATTATCAAAAACTTGCAGTGGAAAATCATTTGTGCAAGACAGGGTTAAAACAAAACACTAAAACAATACTTATATAACAATTAAAATAGTAGAGACAATCAACTAAAAGAACCGAGGGCATAAAAGTGTTGAATATTTAAATATCCTAAATTTGAACGCATCTTCTGCCAAATAGTCTCAGCGGTAGAAGCAGAAACAGAATACATCTTCCGCTAAACAGTCTCAGCGGTAGAGACAGAAACAGAAGACTTCTTCCACAGAATAGTCTCAACGGTAGAAGCAGAAACAGAATACATCTTCCGCTAAATAGTCTCAGTAGTAGAGACTGAAACAGAAGACTTCTTCTGCCAAATAGTCTCAGCGGTAGAAGCAGAAAACATAAGGCATCTTCCGGTTTTGAACATCCACCGATCACCTCTGTCGAACAACATCTGCCGATCACATCTGCCGAACGACAACATCACAACACCTTAACCATTACACTCTAAACAAATGAACAACTCTAACTACTAAAAGAGCTTATAAATTTTACTGTAATCATTCAAAAAAACTTGACTCCATGAAATGTTCGAAATCTAGTAAGAACCACAGTTAAAAATCAACAATGTATCACTATCAGAGTAACGAAAGAAGAAAAACATAATAGGAATATTAAAACAACCACTATCATAAAATTCTCAGCACACTCGACAAAACATCTATCCATTTAGACTTCTCCTACTGACATTAGTTAAACCGCCTCATCAGTGCACCCAACCGCGGCATAGATGTGCTCCATCAACTTCGCCTATCCTTCTGGAAACTCAGAGAAATCACCTGTTGAAACCTCAGCACCTACATCACAAAACTCATCTATTACCCTAATGCTAAATAAGTAGAGCATAATGAAATGAAGTGCTGAATCATAAATCCTATTCATGCAGTTTCTACTTTCACAACTCAGTTATATCTGTTCTCTGTTGATCCCTCAGTACAATGGGAAGTGGATCAATTTCCCAAGGTTTACATCTTCTACTCGATTAAGGGGCAGATTAGTTCCCTTAATAGCTAATCTGATCCCTCTGTTCGATGGGAAGTGGATCAACTTTCCCAAAGTCTACATCCTCTACTCGATTAAGGGGCAGATTAGTTCCCTTAATAGTTTGTTTGATTCAAACTACTCATGCCCTACTATGCCATTACATATAAATTCTTTTTCGTGTTCTTTCATAAACATGATGCATGACATACTGAAAACATACAAAACAAGCATAAATCCTACTGTTTTGTGATGTAGGCTCGAAGGCACACACTTACTCTACTTACCTGGCTTCTTGGAGAATGTCTGGTTGCAAGCTACGTCGGGAGTTTGCTCGGACCTAAAGCCATAGATAGAATATTAATTAGATCTTCACTAAACCTCATTCTAAACTATCCAGGAGTCTAAGGAAAACTAGTTGAGAGCTCTGTTCTTCGTGCATTCCCGATTCATCACAAAACTCGAACTCAGCTCTCACTCACAGCATTCCTAAAACACTCATTCTACCGTAGACCAATCATAAAAATATATATCCTATATTCATCTTAAATCATCAGCAAGAAGAAATCAATGAAAAACTCACCTAAGTTGAAGAAGATTCGGAGAGAAAAATCACCAAAGGAGTCGACTGAGCTGAGCTGTAGCTGAATGCCGAAAAAAAAAAAGAACAATGAAAACAGTGGCGGCTAAACCTTCACTAAACCTTCCTTTTATATCACAAGCTTTACAAAATACACATATGCCCTTAGTTAACCAACTTTAACCTATTTAAGCAACCAATCACATAATTCCATAAAAATAAAAGCCACGTACCGGTTGCTACAATCTACCCTCCTTAAAAGAATTTTGTCCTCAAAATTCAATGCTCAAACAACTCAGGATAACGGCAAATCATGTCCTACTGGCGTTCCCAAGTTGCCTCCTCTACATTCTGGTTACGCCATAACACTTTCACTAGCTGGACTTCCTTGTTACGCAGTACTTTTTATTGCATAGTCCAGAATTTTCACTTGTTTCTCTTCATAGGTAAGGGTAGGATGAATTTTAATATTTTGCTGTTCCACAACTTGAGTTGGATTCCGCATACATTTCTTCAGCATAGAAACATGGAACACATTGTGAATTCCCTCCATAGAGACTGGTAACTGTAATTGATAAGTTGTCTTTCCAATCCTCTTCAAGATTGAGAAACGTCCGATGTATCTGGGATTCAACTTGCCTCTCTTCCCAAATCTTACAACTCCTTTGAACGGTGAAACTTTAAGAAAGACATCATCACCAGCTTCAAACTCTAATTCTCTACGTCTTCTATCGGCATAGCTTTTCTGTCGGCTTTGAGCTGTCAAGATCCGCTGTCGAATAAGAGCAATCTTCTCCACTGTCTGTTGCACAATGTCAAGACCAATCAATCGTGCTTCTCCAACTTCATCTCAGTACAATGGAGATCTGCATCTTCATCCATATAATGCCTTGTATGGTGCCATGCCTATTGTTGCCTGAAAACTGTTGTTATAAAAGAATTCTACCAATGATAAATACTTACTCCAAGAACCCTGGAATTCTAATACACATGCACGAAGCATATCCTCCAATGTTTGAATAGTCCTCTCGGATTGTCCATCTATTTGAGGGTGAAAAGCTATACTAATGTTAAGCTGCGTACCCATAGCCTTATGCAGACTCTTCCAAAACTTAGATGTAAATTTAGAATCTCGGTCTGAAACTATTGTGATCGAAACTCCATGCAGTCACACAATCTCATGCACATACAATTCAGCAAGCTGATCCATCGAGTAAGTCATCTTTATTGGTAAGAAGTGGGCAGATTTGGTTAGACAATCTACTATCACCCAAATTGTATCATGTCCCCTTGCTGTTCTAGGCAATCCTACAACAAAGTCCATCGTTATTTGTTCCCATTTCCATTCGGGAACTGGTAATGGTTGCAATGTTCCTGCAGGTCTTTGGTGTTCAGCTTTAAACTGTTGGCGAACTAAACACGATCCTACGTAGTCTGCCACACTTCTTTTCATATTTAGCCAACAATAAAATTGTCTAAGGTCTCTGTACATTTTCGTACTTCCAGGATGAACAGAGAATCTAGAAGAATGTACCTCCAAAAGGATCTTCTTCCGAAGTTCATCCATAGCCTGAACAAACTATCTATTCTGAAACTTGAGAATTCCATCAACAGAATAGTTGAAATCTGATTTATCAAAAAAATCCATGCTTAACTTGTACTTGTTGCATTCAGCATCATTCACCTGAACTTCCTTTATTCTCTCCAAAATAGTAGACCTCAATGATATGGCAGAAAGCACGGCTGACACATTAGACATAGCTTCCAGGTTAAATCTTTAGAATTCTGTTTCTAAGGCTAACGGTATGTCAAGAATCAATGCCGAGGCTGATGTTGTCACTCTACTCAATGCATCAGCCACTACATTCGCCTTACTGGGGTGGTATTTGATCTCAAAATTATAGTCCTTGACAAATTCCAACCACCGACGTTGCCTCATGTTTAGCTCTTTCTATGGGAAAATATATTTCAGACTTTTATGATCTGAGAATATTTCACAAGATTGTCCATACATGTAATGCCTCCAAATCTTCAACGCAAAAACTATCGCAACTAGTTCTAAATCATGTGTAGGATAATTCTTCTCATGTGTTTTCAGCTGTCTAGAAGGATAAGCTATTACCTTTCCATCTTGCATCAACACACAACCAAGGCCAACCTTGGAAGCATCACAATAAATGCTAAACTTTCCATTATCAATAGGGAGTGTTAATATTGGGGCATTGGCCAGTCTCTATTTCAAAGTCTAAAAACTAAACTCACATTCATCAGTCCATATGTACTTCATGTTTTTCCTTGTTAACCGAGTAAGGGGTGTGGCAATCTTCGAGAATCCTTCAATAAACTTCCTGTAATATCCTGCTAATCCAAGGAAACTCCGAATATCCGTGGCGTTCTTCGGTTGGGGCCACTCCTTAACTGCTTGAACCTTGGCTGGATCGACAGATATTCCATCCCCCGAGATAACGTGACCCAAAAAGTAAACTATGTCCAACCAAAACTCACACTTGGAAAACTTAGTATAAAGTTGGTGCTGCTTAAGTACTCCTAATACTAGGGGTGGGCAAAAGCCGGTTCGGTCCGATCCCGAGCTCGGACCAAATCGGCCCGAACAGGTTCGGGATTTTTTTCCCCGGAACCTGGACCGGTCTGGTGCGGGACCGGGACCGAACCTGGACCGCACCCGAAATCCCGGTCCGGTCTCGGTTCCGCCCGCAACCTCTTTTTTTTTTTTTAAACAGAAAAATTTATGAATTGGGAAAAATTAACACACTCCAGAACCTGAAAAATGAAAATTAATACATTAAAATGCTACTACTTGAGATATAAAGTGCTGTATTTTAGATATAATCTCAAAATAAATCTTTTTCTCCACCCAATCATGAATCATCAACAGCTCAGCACTAGTGCACTACTTGTAAAAATATATACCAACAATAACAAGTTAACAACGCCAGGACAACTGACAAGAACACCAGTCACCAATGGCAATGGATACTTCAATTTCAGCACTTCAATTTCAGCACAGGATGAATGCATAGGTGATGAAAATTTCCATTTAATTGAATTACACGAGAATTTGAATGCATAGACTATGCATTGAATTACACCAGAATTTCCATTCCATTCCATTCAAGTTCTAGTCATCATGAAATTGTCATTCCATCCCATTGCCTACAACTTCATCCCATTGCCTACCACTGTTTTGTTACTCCTGTAGTTTAAAAAAAAAACATCACAAACTACACCAATGTTGATAAAAGAACTATGTTGAATAAACGGAATTTAAAAGGGAAGGTCAATATGGTAATAACATTAAAATGCAAACTAAGAAATTAAAGTCAATATCCAAATGTATACTATCCAAGTACTTCAAAATTTAAAAATACAAGCTAAATAATAAATCCAAGTACATAGTCAAATTTATCATACTAACCAAGCTATCAATCATCGATATCAAGTCATCGATATGTCATCTTGTACCTCTAGAAAATTATCGTCGGAAGTGTCAATTTCAACGACATCTGCAAAATGACAAAGTGAAGACATTAGTTAATGTTTAATTTAGAGATACACTTGTAAAACAAATAAATATTATAATATTTGAACCTTCTTGTATCGGTGTCAATGTCATAGTACTACTATCTTGTAAATCATCCGGTGAAACTTTAAAAGGATTGAAAGTTTTGATCCAACTCTGTGAGCATATCAGGGCTTCAACACTTTGTGAGCTTAGAGAACTGCAAAAAGCGTCAAGAACACGACCACCACAACTAAAAGCAGACTCTGACGCCACCGTAGATATTGGAATAATCAATATATCTTTGGCAATGGCACTCAAAATTCGGTACTTCTCGGAGTGTCTCTTCCACCACAATAAAATGTCAGAATTATCTTGAACAATCTCTAACTTCTTAGACAAATATAGATCAATTTCTGACTCAGTAGTTTCATCCCCCATCTCAGAAGAATTGTCCGGATCATAAAACATGGAGTACACTGCACTTGAACGAGCTTGCGCCAAAAAACTCTTTGACTTTGGCGACCTTTGTTGTCCACTACTGCTAGGAGGCTGATCTTCATTGGTTGTATCACCTTTATATTCTGTATACAACCTTTGAATTACATTCTCTACTTGCTTTACGTATTTTGCTGCTCTTTCACTTCCAAACAAAATGTTTAAACAATGCCGTAGAAATTTTGTTTTGTAGCTTGGATCAAGAACAAGTGCAACATAGGCAAACATGTTTATTTTTTCGAAAGATCCCCAATATTTGTCAAATTTTTTGATCATCTCGTTGGCCATTCTCCTCAGCATTATATTCTCACTGTTACCATAGTTCTCAATGGCAATCTTCAAATTGCAGACTTCACCTACATACATATTTGCTGTAATGTGCAAAGAAGCAGAAACATGAAGTGTCATTTTATAGAGTGTTTCTAAGAATTTAATAAATTCTCGAATGCATCCCCAATCTTCCATTGTGGGTGCACCTTCTACTCCCATTTCTTGTACAAAAGAGCTTTCATTCTGTGCAAGTTTTTCAAATGCCGCTTCAAACTTTTCAGCATTTGCCAACATCAAATATGTTGAGTTCCAATGAGTGGAAACGTCGAGTGACAAATTACACTTGCAAGTAATTTTCACTGCATCAACGCATGCTTTAAACTGTTGCAATCTTGCCGGAGAAGACCTTACATACTTGACAACTTTTCTTACTCTGGCTATGGACGTTTGATGTTCTTTCAAACCGTCAGAAACAATCAAATTGAGGACATGTGCAAAACAACGCATGTGCATATGCTCACCATCTAAAATCAACCCCTTCCAATTTCTAATTGTTCTCGTCAAATAAGAGATAGCGACGTCGTTGGAAGACGCATTGTCAACGGTGATGGTGGTAATATTTTCAAGCTCCCACTTTAGCAAACAATTTTCAACTTCTTTACCAATGGTCTCACCCTTATGGTTCGGTATCAAACAAAAATTCAAAATTTTCTTTTGCACATGCCAGTCTTGATCAATGAAATGGCATGTCAACACCATATAATTCAAATTCTGGATAGAAGTCCACGTGTCAGTGGTCAAACACACCCTCTGTGATGTTGAAAAAAAATACTCCTTCAACTTTTGTTTTTCTTTCTGAAATATCCCTCGAATATCTCGTGCTATTGTCCTTCGAGATGGCATAATAAACTTCGGATTTAGATACTGACAAAATGTCTTGAAACCAATTCCTTCTACCACTTTCAATCCCAATTCATCAATTACAATCATCTTAGCTAGAAATTCTCTAGCCCCCATCATAGTGAATATAGGTGTACTAACACTCTTGCCCTCAACAGCTTTAAAGGACAAAGTTGGTTGCCTACTATCCAAATTTCGTGAATACCTTTTGCATACTTTGATATGCTTTATCATACTTGAAGTCTCATTCTTCGTCGGATGTGCTACATATGTTTGCCCACAATAATTACATTTAGCTTGATCTGTTCCCAGCACCTTACTGAAGTGAAGCCAAGCTATAGATTTAGATTTTTTCGAATCCACGTGAGAACTTTCACTTTCTGAAGGATCCATCCTACCATAAAGCAAAATCACATCGAACAAACAACCACAACATTAATTAACAACCAACAAACAGCACATGAATCAACAGCTAACAAACTAGACATACAATTAAACAACCACTAAATTAATTAACAGAATCTTTAATTTGATTTGGATTCACAGCAAGACAATCTAACAAAGTCACAAGCATAAAAGTACACGATAAAAACAATCTAAAATTCTAAACAACAAACAAAAATAACAATGCTCTCAGTCAACAGTTCTGAAGAGTCTCCCACCAGACCTATTTTTAACTAATACAAAAATTACATAAATAAAGAATAAACACATACAGTGAGGCGAAATGAGCAAATTTCAAAATTAGAGCGGTCGAGTGGCGAGCACGGAGCAGTGAACAATTAAGCACCTACACAAGTTAATTTCAAGATTGCATAAGTTAATTTTACAATTCACAAACATACAATTTGCAATAAGCAAGATTGTCGTATGCATTACACAAGTTAATTTCACAATTCACAGACCAAAACATACAGTTTAGTCTTTACACTAACAGTGAGCATTCACTTACACTAAGCAGGCAGAGGAGCCAGGAGGGTCGGCGACTGGCGAGGTTCTCTAGCAATATGTTTGGAGCTGCTGTCTGGTGAGCCGTGGACTGTGAATGGACAGAGGCCCCTTGGTTCGCACTTCGCTGGTTTGGGGACACTTGACAGTGGACGCCGACGGAGCAAGGACTTTCAATGGGGTGAAGAATTCGACCCTTAGAACAGCCGAACAGGGGGAAGACAGAAACTCTGTGGTCGGAGTTTTGTTCGCGCAGGGGAGACCGACAAATCGAAGTTTCGTTCACCGTTCGGGGCTCGGAGTTTCGTTTGCCATTCGGGGCTCGGTTCGACTTGTCACTTCACCGTTCGGGCCAAAACTTCGACGTTAAATGAAATCTTTGCCGTTCGGGACTGGTAGTTCTCGACTTCGAGTTCGAGCAGAGAGAGGCAAAGAGAGAGCTTAGCTAGGTCGAGAGTCGGGATTGGGAGAGGGAGACTCGGGGTAGGGAGTAATCAGAGTATCAGAGACAGACTGTTTTAATTTAGTCCGGTCCGGTCCAGTTTTTCAGGATTCCAGGGCGCTGGAACGAGGACTGGACCGAAGCTCCTCGGTTCCTATTGCTTTGGACCGAGGACCGGACCGCGGTCCAGCACCTATGGACAAAACCCGGACCAAACCCACCGGTCCGATCCGGTTCCCGATCCATGGTCCGATCCTGAACAACCAATCCATTCCTAGGATTACATCAAACCCCATTATCTACATGATAATGAGATCAGCAGGTAGATTCTTGCTTCTCACTGACACCACACTATTAAGCATCACTCGATTAGAGTGCATGCATTCACCAGAAGGTAACGTGACATTAAACACATGTTCAGTTGGCGTAGGCTGTACATCTAATTTAACAGCAAATGCAGACGCTATAAAAGAATATATTGCACCAGAATCTAATAAAGTGAAAGTAGGCATAGAGTTGGTCAATATAGTACCTGACACTACCGCGGGCTGATCATCATCACCTGACTCCATCATGGAGAATATCCTCGACTTTATCTTAGTAGGGCCACTCTTAAAAGCTGGACAGTCCCTGTTAACATGACCAACCTTGTTACAGTTGTAGCATCGGATGACTCCGGGCTTGGGTCAATCCTTGAACGTATGTCCAACTTCTTCACAGTTGAAACACTTTCTCGATCCCATTTTGCACTCTCCTAGGTGAAATCTCGAGCATTTCAGGCACTGAGGAAAACTCTTGGTGTCTTGCGCCTTCTTCTCCTTTCCCAGACTGCCTTGGCCTTCATTGGGCCTCTTCATCCCTCTCTGTTGATGTGGCTAAATAAACTTTCGTGGGGCTTCCCTTGGTCCAGTACACTTCATTTCTGCTTCTTCCACTTCCAATGCCATGGACACAACTTCACCGTAAGAAAAACCTTTAATACCCGAAAACTTGACTCCTCTGTAAATCTTTGGCTTCAGTCCATGCATATATTGAAATACCTTATCCTCATTCCTGTGAACGAGGTGTCCAGCAAACCTGGACAGGGACTCAAACTGTCTATTGTACTCAGACACGGACCCCGTCTGCTTCAAGTTCAGAAACTCCACCTTCTTTGTAGTCTAGACGGTGTTGTTAAAGTATTTCTTATAAAAAGTCTCCTTGAATTGCGTCCAAGACATTGCTAGAACATCAGTGGTGGTCTCCATTGTTTCCCACCAAAGTTGAGCATCCTCAGCCAAATGAAATGTTGCCAAAGTGACTTTCTCTCCTTCTCCAATGTTGGCACATCTGAATATACTCTTAATCTTCCTAAGCCATCCTTCAGCAACAACCGGATTGGATGACTGTCCATCAAACGTGGGCAGTTATAATCTCCAGAATCTGTCTCCCGATTGCACATTGTTGGAACACGAGTTGGCACTCCCTTGCACATCTCGGTTCAGAAGCAGTCCCAATTGTTCAGACTGCTAACGTACCAAAGCAATCAGCTCCCTAATCACACTAGGATCCTCCTCACTCTTCAAATTTGGCATCTCTCTCGGTACTCTTGGTCTTCCTGGTCGTCTAGCCATTTCGCTATATTCCTGTTCAAGGTTAATTACTCTCATAAATATCTAGTAACAAAGATTAACCTAAACACTTACAATTGTTGGAGTACTCCCATGCGACGACCGGTACTGATGAGTAATCTTTTGAACAGTTTAACAAAATGTCTCTAATACCAAGCTGTAACGCCCCGAATTTGTAAACCTGGTTTGCTACTCATAACACTGAACGGAACTAAGTCGTTCTGGGAAAATTTTTAAAACTTCACTCAACGGTCAAAATTCGACATTATTTAAAAATTATCAGAAACTTGGTTAAAACAAAACACTAAAACAATACTTATATAACAATTAAAATAATAAAGACAATCGGCCAAAAGAAACAAGGGCATAAAGGTGTTGAATATTTAAATATCCTAAATTTGAACGCATCTTCCGCCAAATAGTCTCAGGGGTAGAAGTAGAAACAGAATACATATTCCGTAAAATTGTCTCAGCGGTAGAAGCAGAAACAGAATACATCTTCCACTCAACAGTCTCAGCGGTAGAGACAGAAACAGAAGACTTCTTCTGCCAAATAGTCTCAGCGGTAGAAGCAGAAACAGAATACATCTTCCGCTAAACAGTCTCAGCGGTAGAGACTGAAACAGAAGACTTCTTCCGCCAAATAGTCTCAGCGGTAGAAGCAGAAACAGAAGGCATCTTTTGGTTTCGAACATCCACCGATCACCTCTGCCGAACGACATCTGCCGATCACATCTGCCGAACGACAACATCACAACACCTTAACCATTACACTCTCAACAAATGAACAACTCTAACTACTAAAAGAACTTATAAATTTTACTGTAATCATTCAAAAAAACTTGACTCCATGAAATGTTCGAAATCTAGTAAGAACCACAGTTAAAAATCAACAATGTATCACTATCAGAGTAACGAAAGAAGAAAAACATAATAGGAATATTAAAACAACCACTATCATAAAATTCTCAGCACACTCGACAAAACATCTATCCATTTAGACTTCTCCTACTGACATTAGTTAAACCGCCTCATCAGTGCACCCAACCGCGGCATAGATGTGCTCCATCAACTTCGTCTATCCTTCTGGAAACTCAGAGAAATCACCTGTTGAAACTTCAGCAACTACATCACAAAACTCATCTATTAGCCTAACGCTAAATAAGTAGAGCATAATAAAATGAAATGCTGAATCATAAATCCTATTCATGCAGTTTCTACTTTCACAACTCAGTTATATCTGTTCTTTGTTGATCCCTCAATACAATGGGAAGTGGATTAATTTCCCAAGGTCTACATCCTATACTTGATTAAGGGGCGGATTAGTTACCTTAATAGCTAATTTGATCCCTCTGTTCGATGGGAAGTGGATCAACTTTCCCAAAGTCTACATCCTCTACTCGATTAAGGGACAAATTAGTTCCCTTAATAGTTTGTCTGATTCAAACTACTCATGCCCTATTATGTCATTACATATAAATTATTTTTCGTGTTCTTTCATAAACATGATTCATGACATACTGAAAACATACAAAACAAGCATAAATCCTACTGTTTTGTGATGTAGGCCCGAAGGCACACACATACTCTACTTACCTGGCTTCCTGGAGAATGTCTGGTTGCAAGCTACTTTGGGACTTTGCACAGACCTAAAACCATAGACAGAATATTAATTATATCTTCACTAAACCTCATTCTAAACTATCTAGGAGTCTAAAGAAAACTAGTTGAGAGCTCTGTTCTTCGTGCATTCCCGATTCATCACAAAACCCGAACTCAGCTCTCACTCACAGCATTCCTAAAACACTCATTCTACCGTAGACCAATCATCAAATGTATATCCTATATTCATCCTAAATCATCAGCAAGAAGAAATCAATGAAGAACTCACCTAAGTTGAAGAAGATTCGGAGAGAAAAATTGCCAGAGGAGTCGACTGAGCTAAGCTGTAGCTGAATGCCGAAAAAAAAAGAACAATGAAAACAGTTACGGCTAAACCTTCACTAAACCTTCCTTTTATATCACAAGCTTTACAAAATACACATATGCCTTTAGTTAACCAACTTTAACCTATTTAAGCAACCAATCACATAATTCCATAAAAATGAAAGCCACGTACCGGTTGCTACACAAGCTGGAGAGAGTAAATTGCAAACTCCCATCTTGCTGAGAAAAGAATGAAAATACTTCAGATGTAAAGGCTTCAAGAATATATCTTCCAGTTGATTGTGAGAAGCCACATCCAGCGCTTTGATAGTACCCGACTGAGATGTGCTTCTACTTAAAAAGTAAGCACAAGCAAAGTCCGTTCAGTTGAAACAATAATTTTTGGTCAAGAACATCCCAAAATTCAATATGTATAAAACTTTAATTTAACTCCAAATGCTCTAAAATTTCAACACATTCTTACCAAGAATGTTATTGAACTTCCCTCTAAAAATCAGAGGCCAACTCGCTATGGTTGAAAAGTTATGGATGAAAGACTGCTTTCTAGTCCGAGGAGGTAATAACAGCATCTTTTTTGAAGAAGGGCACTCCAACTAGCTTTGGATAAGAGTTGGATACAACCTTGCTGATAATTCTCCATGCCATGAAAGAGAGAAGGAAGGTTGCAAAAGAAATGTAACCACTTTAGCTCTCAACATATGGAAATACAAAAAAAAATTACTCTAACTCTGAAACTATTCTATAAATTTTCGTTCAAAAGTGCTGAAGAGGGGTACTAGGCCACATGGCTTAGCCAAGTACACCATGGTTTTGCCATTTTAGGAAAATCTCTTCTCTCTCCAAGGATCACTTTCAAGTGGTCCCTCTTCTTTTCAAAATGCAGTCACTCTTCCCTCCTTCATATGTTCATCCATTACATGCCACCTAATATATTAAAATACTAAAGTTTTGTTGAAGGAAATAAAACTAACTTCAAGTTACATTAATTGTCACAAGGAAGACAAATTCCTTCTTCTAATTTTGGAGTGGCCGAGGAGTGCTCCCATGTTAGCAAGTGAAAAGGCTTCTCCATGTCTTGAGCATTTGGTTTCATCCTTAGGGATTTATATGTTGTTTCACCTATAAAAAGAATACACTCATTAGTTAAAGGTTCGGCCAAGGCCAAGGATTTGGCTCGTAATAGAGTGATGGCTCCTCTTGGCACATCATTCTCCTCGGGTGATTGAAGATTTGACCTCAAATCCAAATGTGCTTCTGCTTTTTGCTCAATCTCTTCCTCAATGTATGGAGATAGGTTTTGTATATTGAAAGTGGCATATACTCAATATTCTCCCGATAATTCAAGCTTATTTGTATTATTGTTGATCCTCTCCACTATATTGAACGGTCCATCGGCCCTTGGGAGAAGTTTGGATTTTCTTTGTTTAGGAAACCTCTCTTTCCTCAAATAGAGCTGACACGGGGTCCCTGATCTAGTAACGGGCCTACGAGGCACGTCAAGAGCCATACTAGATCGCCTTCCTTGAAGATGACTTCTTTCCTACTGCAGTTGGCGGGCTTGGCGTATGACTCATTCTTCTTTTGGATGTTCTTCTTAACCTTCTCATGCAAGGTTCTCATTTGTTCGGCTTTACTTGCTCCACTAGGATTGACCATATCTTTTATGGGTAAGGGAATAAGGTCTAGTAGTGTGAAGGGATTAAATTCGTAAACTACCTCAAAATGGGTCTTTTGAGTAGAGTTGTGCACACTCCGATTATAGGCAAATTCAATATAGGGGAGTTGTAAGTCCCAATTGAATAGCTTCTTATTCACTACACTTCTTAGCAAAGCACCCATTGTTCTATTCACTACCTCAATTTGTCCGTCGAGTTTGAGGTAGAATGATGTACTGAAGAGTAGCTTGATGCCTAATTTTCTCCATAAAGTGTTCCAAAATGCACTCAAGAATTTGGTGTCTCTATCCAACACAATAGACTTTGGTATTCTGTGCACGCACACCACTTCCTTGAAGAATAGTTCGGCTATATGGCTTGAGTCATCTGTCTTAGAATAAACTATGAGATGACTAGAAACTGGTAAAGGTAAGTAGAGTGCTTGAGGAAGACCTCAGCTCTTTACCTTCTTGCACACTATGCATTTTCCACCACCTTATGCACATCTCTAAGAAAATTTAGCCAATAAAAGTGTTCTTTGAGAGCTTCCAGAGTCTTCTTTTCTCCAAAATAACTTGTTAACTCGCCCCCATGAGCTTCTTTGATTAAAGATTCTCGGATTCCTCCACTTGAAATGTATAATTTTCCTCCTTTGAAGAGGTATCCATCCATCAAATAATAGTCATACTTAGTCTTGTTCTTACTTAATTCATACCAATGGAAAAAAAATCTTAGTCTTCTGCGTAAGCTCCCTTGATCTAGTCAAAACCCAAGAATCTAGTACTCAATTTGATTAGAAAGATATACCTTCTAGAAAGTGCATCGGTCACCACATTTATTTCTCCTTCTTGTATTTAATGATGTAAGGGTAACGCTTGAGAAATTTCACCCATTTAGTGTGACTCCTATTTAGCTTTCCTTAGCTCTTGATGTGTTTAAGAGCTTAATGATTGGTATGAATAATAACATCCTTCAGGAGTAGATAATCTTGTCAAACCTCAAGGGCCCGAATGACGGCTAGAAACTCCTTGTCATGCGTAGAGTAGTTTAAAGTAGCCCCCTTGAGCTTCTCACTAAAATATGCGAGTGGCTTGCCCTCTTGCATAAGTAACTCTCCAATCCCTATTCCGAAAGCATTACATTCTACTTCAAAAACTTTGTTGAAATCGGGTAGCACAAGGATAGGGGCATGACAAAGCTTGTCTTTGATTAACTCCAAGGTTTGTTGACAAGCTTGAGTCCAACAAAATTTCACTCCCTTCTTGGTGCAATCAGTTAAAGGGGACACAATCGAGCTAACGTCCTTAATAAATCTTTGATAAAATGAAGCTAAACCATGAAATCTTCTTACCTCTAGAATTCCTTTTAGGGTCGGCCAATCCCTTATAGGTTTAATTTTGGATTCATCCACTTCATGTCTTTTTTGGTAATGATGAAACTGAAAAATTAAACTATCTCTTGCACAAAAGAGCACTTGTTGAGATTTCCATATAATTTGGCATCTCTAAGAGTATCAAATAAGACTTTAAGATGATCCGAATGTGAGTTGAGATCCACAATATATACCAAAATGTCATCAAAATATACTAGTATGAATTTTCCCAAGAAATCTTTAAGAACAAAATGCATAAGCCTGATAAATGTACTAAGGGCATTAAAAAGGCCAAATGTAACACACAAAATTTTCCGTGTTACAACTTCTAACAACGGATCCGGTATATTAAGAATTATCGTTCATTTTAAAGATAGAAAATATTAATAGACACCTAAAGGAAAAATATTATAAGTTTAGTCGGGTAATTACATTACAGAGTAACCTAACCTAACTAATAATTAGGATTTTATGGGAGGGCAAATTGGGAATATGAAAAGGCATAGTTGGGGTTGTCCAATGAGGAGTTGCCAAGTGTCCAAGCTTCTAGAGGAAGCTAAATTTTGTTAGTTTTTACAAAAAACTAACACAAAGCCCCCACCCCCCCTCCCTCTCCCTCTCCCTCTCCCTCTCCCTCTCCCTCTCCCAAGTAAACCCCCTCCCTCCTCTCTTCAATCGGCCGAAGCCTCCTCTCTTCACACCACTCTTCCTTTAAATTTTCTTCCTTCATTTTGAAGAAAAAAGGTAAGGTTTAAATTTCTATTGATTAGTTTTAGTTTAGGGGTTGTGGGTGTTGATTTTGGTGAAGGATTTCATATGGGTTTTATAGTTTGGATAAGGTTTTCCAAAAACTTCTTCTCTTCTCTTGAAGGCTGTCCAAAAATCCATCATTCCTTGAAGTTTTAAGGTAAAATCACTCCTCCTTAAGTATTTGGTGGTTGTAGGGCTTAAATGCATTGATTGTACTAGTTGTTAGATGAGAAAATTATGAGTTTGGTGGGCTTGAAAAGGGATGCACAAAAATGTTGGCTAATTACTAATAGTATACATTGATGTTTGGATGAAATTTGATGGATTTGGAGTGAGAATTGATGAATTGTAGTAATGTGCAAAACTGAAATTTATAGGGCAGATCGGTTTTCAAATTTCTGCCACTAACTAAGTTTGATTTTTGGCAAATGGACTCCACCATTTTAAACTAGACATTTTAAGGATTCTATAGTATGTTGAATCATCAAATTCTGACAAGTATACGAAAAGTTATGAATTTTCAAAATTTAAGTAAAATGGTAAAATGAAATTCGGGGCAGGTCACTATTTTGATGCTTTTTGACCCTCCTCTCGAGTTATCTCGTAAAACTGTTTTTGTGAGTTTAATTAGACACTTTAAGGAAGCCGTGGAATTTGGAATTAAGTCGTTTCAATATTTGTAGATGAAGTTATGAGTTTTCAAAGAGTACTCGAATTGAATTATGCTTTAAGTTCTTTGAATTGAATTATGTGTTTGGCTAACATGGTTCAATTGTGGGATGTTGATGGATGTATCGTTGAATAATATTTGCTTAATTGTTGATTATTGGTTGCGTTGGAAATTTGGGGATAATACATAATATGGGGAGGTTATGCCAAAATTTTTAAAGAAATGCCTTAGAGATTTTAAATGCGATTGGTGAAATGTTCGATTTGAAATTAAATTGGCTTCTTGGATCGTGGTTATATTTGGGTCGATTGTTGATGCCAGAATTGTAATATTTTAGGTTCGACTTCACAACAAAAAAGTGAACAAAGCATGCTAAGGACACAAGATAAGTGGATGTTAGGTGTTTGGCCCTTAAGGCCATACATCACAATGGTACTAAGATGTTAGAGTTTGATGGATGTTTTTGAGTTATTGTGACTTACTTGGGGCTAAAGTGATATGGGTAGTGCTTGTATGTTATGTAATTGTTAATTGTTGAGTTTCCCCCTTTAGTGTAAGTTATGTACATGTATTGCTAATGTTATGGAGAATTGTATTCATTTATGTCTATGTTTTATGTGCATTGTTCTACATGTATCATGTTTTCCTAAAGTGACATACAAAACATTTTACATGCATGTTTTATGTAAAGAGAAACAAGAATATGTAATGAATGCAATGGTTAAGCTGTGGGTGTGGTTGAGTATGGTTATGTGTGGCCACTTCGGTGGTCCATGTTCGGCCACTTCAGTGGTCCATGTTCGTCCACTTCGAGGGACTATGTTTGTCTACTTTGGTATACCATGTTATGTTATGTGCCTACTCCCCACGTAAATCCCCCTTAACCCATGGTATGTAACGTAAATGTAATGTCAAAGAACATGTTTTTACGGAATCATGCATTCATGAGCATTTTTATGCATTAGTGCTCCTCTTACTAAGTATTAGGCTTATAGTGTGAATCTTGTGATGTAGGTGACAAGATCGATGGTGAGGAAGTTCAACCTCAAGTCGATGTATAGGCTCGGTTGGAGGAACGTGCTTGTGGCGAGCATTTTGTGCTTGGCAAGGCAATATTGACCCATGGGTGATGCTCCAAGCGATTTTTGGTAAATGTACATGAATATGATAGATTAACAAGTACATGATTTCAAGTCTTGATGAACTCTTAATTGCTTGGGGATTTTGTATTTTTAGAAGAATGTTTTATCAATGTGTTTTCCAAATGTTTTAAAATTCCGCTGTATGTTTGTAACGCCCCGAGTTTTCTGAACACGGTTTGTTACTCATGAACCCGGATATTACAAAGAAACCTTGAACCGAATTTAAAACTTTCTTCGGAATTCAAATTTTAACGTTTGATAAAACATGAAGACTTGCAGCGGAAGAATCTTCGAGCAAAATAGAGTTGAGCAAAACTATGCAACAGTGTTTGAATGATTGAGTAAAATATTAAGAAAATAATTCAGCCGGAAGGGATAAAGGTTTAAGCGTAAATTACTTAAAATTTAAGAAAGTCAAACACATCATCCGGAGAGCGAAGTCAACCGGAAGGAACTGGCTTAGAAAATAGAAGGCTTTCCCTAATAACAAAACGACAAAGTTTTGGCTACATCATCCGGTCACAAAACGACAAAATACATCCTTCATCTACCGGTGACGTCAGCCGGATGATTTCTTCATCCGATCGACTTTATTCTACATCCACCGGTGATGTCAGCCTGATGATTTCCTCATCCGATCGACTTTACTCTACATCCACCGGTGATGTCAGCCGGATGATTTCCTCATCCGATTGACTTTACTCTACATCCACCGGTGACGTCAGCCGGATGATTTCCTCATCCGATCGACTAGACGACAAATTCCAACCTATATCTTCTGATGGCTTCCACTGAAGACATCTTCCGATAGACAACAAAACAACAACTCAATCTCTGCCGGTAGACTTCATCTACCGATAGAGAACAGAATCACATTTTATCCACTCCATGGCTTACAATCACAACTTTAATCACAAAGAAGAGTTTACTCACTTCACTGAAACATTCAGAAATGATTCAAATCGTTGCATATCTCAAACCCAGTAAAAATCCAGTATTTAAACTAACGGAATACTAACATCAGAAGGGTCTCAAAATATTTTTTTGAAAACATCTAACCAACTTCTTTCATTAGAAAGTTTAACATATTCAATTTGAAACCAATGTTCACTAAACCTTCACCACCACAGACACCAATTAAACCGCCCCATCAGCTGCCAGTCTGTTACAAGGAAGCACTCCTCCAACCAGTCTAGTCCTCAGTAGACTCAGAAAGCACACCTGCTGTTACTTCTTCACCTACATCACAAAACTCATCTATTAGCCTAATGCTAAGCAAGTAAAGCAATGATGAAATGGAAATGCTGAACATAAAACTTCCTAAACATGCAGTTTCTACTTTCTCATCTCAGTTGCATATTCATCGTTCTGTTCAGATCCCCCTATGAAGTTGGGAGTTGGATCAACTCTCCCAAAGTATAAATCCACTGTCTCATTAAGGGGCGGATTAATTCCCTTAACAGTAAGTCTGATTCACATCCTCCGATCCCCCTTTGAAATTGGGAGTTGGATCAACTCTCCCAAAGTATAAATATCCACTGTCTCATTAAGGGGCGGATTAATTCCCTTAACAGTAAAACTGGTTTACATAACTGTTCAGTACATTCATTCCTTGCTCAACAAACCATCTAAATTCATTTTCGTATAATTTCAGAAATATGATGCATGACATGTAAGCACATTCAATAAGTAAAAATCCTACTGTTTTGTGATGTAGGCCCAAAGGCTCAAGCAAACTTCACTTACCTGGATTCCTGGTGGATACTCGGTTAGGAGTTGCTTCGGAAATGCTCACCTAGAACCATGAACAGAACATTAAGCCAATCCTTACTAATCCCCATTCTAAAGCATTCTGAAACTTAAGTGGACCGTTAGGAGTTCTATTCATTAAGCATTTTCTCAAATTTTCACCCCAACCCGAATCTACACTCATTCACAGCATACACGAAATCCCCACATTGCACTCCCTCAGCTATCTAACTGCTTAAACTTAAGAGAAATGAGGAAAACTTACCTAAGTTGAAGGAGAATCGGGCGAGGAAAATCGTCTAGAGAGCTCGGCTGCTTGAGCTGAAAACCCGAAGAGAAAATGATATGAAATTGGTGGCGGCTACAGTGCATTAAACCCAACCCTCTTTCCTTAAATACGTTATCCACTTTTGAAAATTGTAAATTTACTCTAGTGCCCTTGTCTAGACATTTAATAACCCTACATGAATTATTGACTAATCGTACCATTAATAATAAAAAAAAAGCTGGTTCGATAGAACCGGGTGCTACAATCTACCCTCCTTAAAAGAATTTTGTCCTCAAAATTCAGTACCTGAATAATTCTGGATATTGGTCCATCATGTCTTGCTGACGTTCCCAAGTTGTCTCCTCCACATTCTGGTTGTGCCACAAGACTTTCACTAGTGGAACCTCTTTGTTGCGCAATACCTTCACTGCATAGTCTAATATCCTTACCGGTTTCTCCTCATATGTAAGAGTAGGATGAACTTCAATACTCTGATGTTCCACAATCTGAGAAGGGTCTCGTACACATTTCTTAAGCATGGAGATATGAAACACATCATGGATTCCATCCATAGAGGTTGGTAGCTGTAGCTGGTAGGCTGTTTTCCCAATCCTTTTCAAGATCAAGAATGGTCCAATGTATATGGGGTTCAGCTTTCCTCTCTTCCCAAATCTCACAACTCCTTTGAATGGTGACACCTTGAGAAAAAATTCATCACCAATCGCAAATTCCAATTCTCTACGCCTGCAATCCGCATAACTCTTCTGTCGACTCTGAGCTGCCAAAATTCTCTGTCGGATGAGGGCAACTTTCTCAACAGTTTGTTGCACAAGGTCAGGACCAAGCAACTGTACTTCCCCAACTTCATCCCAGTACAAAGGTGATCTGTATTTTCTTCCATACAATGCTTCATACGGTGCCATTCCTATTGTTGCCTGAAAACTGTTATTATAGGAAAACTCCACCAATGATAAAAATTGACTCCAAGATCCTTGAAAATCTAGTATGCAAGCACGAAGCATATCTTCTAAAGTTTGGATGGTTCTTTCGGATTGTTCATCGGTTTGAGGGTGGAAAGCTGTGCTAAAACTAAGCTGTGTTCCCATAGCTCCGTGTAGACTTTTCCAAAACTTAGATGTAAATCTGGAATCTCGATCTGAAACTATGGTACAAGAAACTCCATGCAATCTAACAATCTCTTGCACGTACAATTCAGCAAGCTGATCCATTGAGTAAGTTATCTTTATTGGCAGAAAATGAGCAGATTTGGTTAGACGATCAACTATCACCCAAATGGTATCATATCCCTTTGCTGTCCTAGGTAATCCAACAACAAAATCCATCGTTATTTGCTCCCATTTCCATTCAGGAACTGGAAAGGGTTGCAATGTTCCTGAGGGTCTCTGATGTTCGTCCTTAATCTGTTGACAACACAAACATGACCCTACATATTCTGCCACGCTTCGTTTCATACTAGGCCACCAGTAGTGTTGTTTAAGGTCTCTGTACATCTTTGTACTTCCAGGGTGAACAGAGAACCTGGAGGAGTGTGCTTCGGAAAGAATCTCATCACGAAGTTCCTTAATGGCTGGGACAAACCACCTATTTCTAAACTTGAGGATCCCATTAGCAGAATAGTTAAAATCTGATTGGTCCGTAGAATTCATGCTTGACTTGTACTTGTTACACTCATCATCATTCGTCTGAGCTTCCTTAATTTTCTCTAGAATGGTAGGCTTTAAGGTTATGGCTGATAGTATAGCTGATACACTGATTACTGCTTCTAGGTTAAATTTTTGGAATTCCGAATCTAAAGCTAATGGCATACTGAAAATCATAGATGGGGTTGATGTTGTTACTCTACTCAAAGCATCAACCACAACATTCGCCTTGCCAGGATGATATTTTATTTCAAAGTCATAGTCCTTGACAAATTCTAACTACCGACGCTGCCTCATATTCAATTCCTTCTGTGTGAAAATATACTTCAGACTTTTATGGTCTGAAAATATCTCACAGGACTGTCCATATAAGTAATGCCTCCAAATCTTAAGTGCAAAAACTACGGCAGCTAATTCTAAGTCATGCGTAGGGTAATTCTTCTCATGGGTTTTCAATTGTCTAGAGGCATAAGCTATTACTTTACCATCTTGCATTAACACACATCCAAGACCAATCTTGGAAGCATCACAGTAAATGCTAAACTTACCATTATCGACAGGAAGGGTCAGAATTGGAGCATTGGTTAATTTCTGTTTCAAGGTCATGAAACTATGTTCACATTCATCCGTCTATATAGACTTCACATTTTTCCTTGTTAACTTAGTAAGGGGTGTGGCAATCTTTGAAAATCCCTCGATGAATTTTCTATAATATCCTGCTAATCCAAGGAAACTTCGGATATCAGTGGCATTCTTCGGTTGAGGCCATTCTTTAACTGCTTGAACCTTGGCTGGGTCAACAGATATCCCATCTCCAGAGATCACATGACCAAGAAAATGAACTTTGTCTAACCAAAACTCACACTTAGAAAATTTGGCATAAAGTTGGTGCTGCCTCAGTAATCCTAACACCAAGCTTAAGTGTCCTGCATGCTCTTCCTTAGTTCTAGAATAGATTAGAATGTCATCTATGAATACTATGACAAATTTGTCCAAAAACTCGTGAAACACCATATTCATGAGATCCATGAAGGCTGCTGGATCATTTGTCAAACCAAAAGACATAACCAAAAACTCATAATGTCCATACCTTGTGCGAAAGGCAGTCTTTGGGATATCTTCGGATTTTACCTTCAGCTGGTAGTAACCGGACCTAAGGTCAATCTTAGAGAAAACTCTTGCACCCCTAAGTTGGTCAAATAAGTCATCAATTCTCGGCAAAGGGTATTTGTTCTTGACAGTTAGCTTATTCAATTCTCTATAGTCTATGCACATATGCATTGATCCATCTTTCTTTTTGACAAAAAGGACCGGTGCACCCCATGGTGAAAAGCTAGGGCGTATGAACCCTTTATCCAACAATTCCTCCAACTGTTTCTTTAATTCTTTAAGTTCTGTTGGTGCCAGTCTATATGGATTTTTAGACACAGGCTCGGCTCCGGGGTAAACATCTACAACAAATTCAATTTCCCTATCTGGTGGCAAACCAGGAAGGTCATCCAAGAATACTTCGGGGAAGTCTTGGACAATTGGGACACTTTGAGGGTTTGCTTTCCCTACAAGCTGTGTGTCTAAAACGCTAGCTAAGAAGCACAAATACTCTCCACACAGGGAAGGCCTTATATTAATAGAAGTCATCACAGACATTCCCTTACTCTTCTTTGAAACTTGAAAGGTATGCTTCAAACTACCAGGGGGTTGGAAGCTAACTATTCCAGTCCTACAATCTATTGTGGCATGATGTTTAAACAACCAGTCCATTCCTAGGATTACATCAAATCCTATTATATCCATAACTATAAGGTCAGCAGGTAGACTTATATTTCCTACTAACACTTCACTGTCAAGCATCACTTGGTTAGAGTGCATGCGTCCACCAGAAGGCAATGCAACATTAAACACGTGCATGGAAGGGGACTGTACATCTAACTTAATAGCAAAAGCAGATGCTATAAATGAATGTGTTGCTCCAGAATCTATTAAAGTAAAAGCAGGCACAGAGTTGATCAATATTGTACCTGACACCACAGCAGGCTGTTCTTCATTCCCCGACTCCATCATGGAGAAAATTCTTGGTTTAACAATAGCAGGGCCACTCTTAGGAACCGGACAGTCTCTACTAATGTGACCAACCTTGTTACAGTTGTAGCATCTGGTGACTTTAGGCTTCGAGCACTCTTTGTATGTGTGTCCAACCTCCTCACAGTTGAAACACTTCCCAAAGCCCATTCTGCACTCACCCGGGTGGTTCTTCAAACATTTAGGACACTGGGGAAATTTCCTGACATTCTGTACCTTCCCTCCTGATCCTTGGCTATTTTGGCCTTCACTTGGCCTCTTCGTTCCTCTCTGTTGGTGCGGCTGGTTAAACCTTTGTGGGACCTCTCTTGGCCTAGCACACATCCTCTCAGCTTCTTCCACTTCCAGAGCAGTGGACACAACCTCGCTGAAGGTCAAGCCTTTAATACCACAGAATTTAACTCCCCGGTGAAATTCTGGCTTCAGTCCATGAATAAATTTGAACACTTTATCCTCGTCTTTGTGAGCAAAATGTCCAGCAAACCTGGACAGAGATTCAAATTGCCTACTGTACTCAGCCACTGACCCTGTCTGCTTCAAGTTCAAGAATTCCAACTTCTTTGCTGTCTGGACTGTGCTGCTGAAATACTTCTCGTAGAAAATGTCCTTGAATTGTGACCAGGACATTGCCAAAACATCTGTGATGGTCTCCATTGTCTCCCACCAGAGTTGAGCTTCACCAGCTAAATGAAAGGTTGCCAATATGACCTTGTCTCCTTCTCCGATGTTGGCACACCTAAACATACTTTCAATCTTCCTAAGCCATCCATCAGCAATTATTGGATCAGATGACTGTCCATCGAACGTGGGTGGTCTTAGTCTCCGGAATCTATCTCCAGAATGTTCATTGCTAGAACCGGAGTTGGCACTTCCTTGTACCTCTCGGTTCAACAATACTCCTAGTTGGTCAGACTGTTGGCGCACTAAGTCAGTTTGCTGACGCACTAAATCTGTCAGCTGCCTAATCACACTAGGCTCCTCTTCACCCCTCACATTTGGCATTTCTCTCGGCACTCTAGGTCTCCCTAGGCGTCTGGCCATTGTACTAAATTCCTGCACAGGGTTATTTATACTCTTAAATATCTATGAACTAAGGGTAACATAAACACTTACAGTTGTTGAAGTACTTCCATGCAACGATCGGCACTGATGAGTAATCTTTTGAACGGTTTAACTGAATGTCTCTGATACCATTCTGTAACGCCCCGAGTTTTCTGAACCCGGTTTGTTACTCATGAACCCGGATATTACTAAGAAACCTTGAACCGAATTTAAAACTTTCTTCGGAATTCAAATTTTAACGTTTGATAAAACATGAAGACTTGCAGCGGAAGAATCTTCGAGCAAAATAGAGTTGAGCAAAACTATGCAACAGTGTTTGAATGATTGGGTAAAATATTAAGAAAATAATTCAGCCGGAAGGGATAAAGGTTTAAGCGTAAATTACATAAAATTTAAGAAAGTCAAACACATCATCCGGAGAGCGAAGTCAACCGGAAGGAACTGGCTTAGAAAATAGAAGGCTTTCCCTAATAACAAAACGACAAAGTTTCGGCTACATCATCCGGTCACAAAACGACAAAATACATCCTTCATCTACCGGTGACGTCAGCCGGATGATTTCTTCATCCGATCGACTTTATTCTACATCCACCGGTGACGTCAGCTGGATGATTTCCTCATCCGATCGACTTTACTCTACATTCACCGGTGACGTCAGCCGGATGATTTCCTCATCCGATCGACTTTACTCTACATCCACCGGTGATGTCAGCTGGATGATTTCCTCATCCGATCGACTAGACGACAAGTTCCAACCTATATCTTCCGATGGCTTCCACTAAAGACATCTTCCGACAGACAACAAAACAACAACTCAATCTCTGCCGGTAGACTTCATCTACCGATAGAGAACAGAATCACATTTTATCCACTCCATGGCTTACAATCACAACTCTAATCACAGAGAAGAGTTTACTCACTTCACTGAAACATTCAGAAATGATTCAAATCGTTGCATATCTCAAACCCAGTAAAAATCCAGTATTTAAACTAACGGAATACTAACATCAGAAGGGTCTCAAAATATTTTTTTGAAAACATCTAAGCAACTTCTTTCATTAGAAAGTTTAACATACTCAATTTGAAACCAATGTTCACTAAACCTTCACCACCACAGACACCAATTAAACCGCCCCATCAGCTGCCAGTCTGTTACAAGGAAGCACTCCTCCAACCAGTCTAGTCCACAGTAGACTCAGAAAGCACACCTGCTGTCGCTTCTTCACCTACATCACAAAACTCGTCTATTAGCCTAATGCCAAACAAGTAAAGCAATGATGAAATGGAAATGCTGAACATAAAACTTCCTAAACATGCAGTTTCTACTTTCTCATCTCAGTTGCATATTCATCGTTCTGTTCAGATCCCCCTGTGAAGTTGGGAGTTGGATCAACTCTCCCAAAGTATAAATCCACTGTCTCATTAAGGGGCGGATTAATTCCCTTAACAGTAAGTCTGATTCACATCCTCCGATCCCCCTTTGAAATTGGGAGTTGGATCAACTCTCCCAAAGTATAAATATCCACTGTCTCATTAAGGGGCGGATTAATTCCCTTAACAGTAAAACTGGTTTACATAACTGTTTAGTACATTCATTCCTTGCTCAACAAACCATCTAAATTCATTTTCGTATAATTTCAGAAATATGATGCATGACATATAAGCACATTCAATAAGTAAAAATCCTACTATTTTGTGATGTAGGCCCGAAGGCTCAAGCAAACTTCACTTACCTGGATTCCTGGTGGATACTCGGTTAGGAGTTGCTTCGGAAATGCTCACCTAGAACCATGAACAGAACATTAAGCCAATCCTTACTAATCCCCATTCTAAAGCATTCTAAAACTTAAGTGGACCGTTAGGAGTTCTATTCACTAAGCATTTTCCCAAATTTTCACCCCAACCCGAATCTACACTCATTCACAGCATACACGAAATCCCCACATTGCACTCCCTCAGCTATCTAACTGCTTAAACTTAAGAGAAATGAGGAAAACTTACCTAAGTTGAAGGAGAATCGAGCGAGGAACATCGTCTAGAGAGCTCGGCTGCTTGAGCTGAAAACCCGAAGAGAAAATGGTATGAAATTGGTGGCGGCTACAGTGCATTAAACCCAACCCTCTTTCCTTAAATACGTTATCCACTTTTGAAAATTGTAAATTTACTCTAGTACCCTTGTCTAGTCATTTAATAACCCTACTTGAATTATTGACTAATCGTACCATTAATAATAAAAAAAAAAGCTGGTTCGATAGAACCGGGTGCTACAATCTACCCTCCTTAAAAGAATTTTGTCCTCAAAATTCGGTACCTGAATAATTCTGGATATTGGTCCATCATGTCTTGCTGACGTTCCCAAGTTGTCTCCTCCACATTCTGGTTGTGCCACAAGACTTTCACTAGTGGAACCTCTTTGTTGTGCAATACCTTCACTGCATAGTCTAATATCCTTACCGGTTTCTTCTCATATGTAAGAGTAGGATGAACTTCAATACTCTGCTGTTCCACAATCTGAGAAGGGTCTCGTACACATTTCTTAAGCATGGAGATATGAAACACATCATGGATTCCATCCATAGAGGTTGGTAGCTGTAGCTGGTAGGCTGTTTTCCCAATCCTTTTCAAGATCAAGAATGGTCCAATGTATATGGGGTTCAGCTTTCCTCTCTTCCCAAATCTCACAACTCCTTTGAATGGTGACACCTTGAGAAAAACTTCATCACCAATCGCAAATTCCAATTCTCTACGCCTGCAATCCGCATAACTCTTCTGTCGACTCTGAGCTGCCAAAATTCTCTGTCGGATGAGGGCAACTTTCTCAACAGTTTGATGCACAAGGTCAGGACCAAGCAACTGTACTTCCCCAACTTCATCCCAGTACAAAGGTGATCTGCATTTTCGTCCATACAATGCTTCATACGGTGTCATTCCTATTGTTGCCTGAAAACTGTTATTGTAGGAAAACTCCACCAATGATAAAAATTGACTCCAAGATCCTTGAAAATCTAGTATGCAAGCACGGAGCATATCTTCTAAAGTTTGGATGGTTCTTTCGGATTGTCCATCGGTTTAAGGGTGGAAAGCTGTGCTAAAACTAAGCTGTGTTCCCATAGCTCCGTGTAGACTTTTCCAAAACTTAGATGTAAATCTGGAATCTCGATCTGGAACTATGGTACAAGGAACTCCATGCAATCTAACAATCTCTTGCACGTACAATTCAGCAAGCTGATCCATTGAGTAAGTTATCTTTATTGACAGAAAATGAGCAGATTTGGTTAGACGATCAACTATCACCCAAATGGTATCATATCCCTTTGCTGTTCTAGGTAATCCAACAACAAAATCCATCGTTATTTGCTCCCATTTCCATTCAGGAACTGGTAAGGGTTGCAATGTTCCTGAGGGTCTCTGATGTTCGGCCTAATCTGTTGACAACACAAGCATGACCCTACATATTCTGCCACGCTTCGTTTCATACTAGGCCACCAGTAATGTTGTTTAAGGTCTCTGTACATCTTTGTACTTCCAGGGTGAACAGAGAACCTGGAGGAGTGTGCTTCGGAAAGAATCTCATCACGAAGTTTCTTAATGGCTGGGACAAACCACCTATTTCTAAACTTGAGGATCCCATTAGCAGAATAGTTAAAATCTGATTGGTCCGTAGAATTCATGCTTGACTTGTACTTGTTACACTCATCATCATTCGTCTGAGCTTCCTTAATTTTCTCTAGAATGGTAGGCTTTAAGGTTATGGCTGATAGTATAGCTGATACACTGATTACTGCTTCTAGGTTAAATTTTTGGAATTCCGACTCTAAAGCTAATGGCATACTGAAAATCATAGATGGGGTTGATGTTGTTACTCTACTCAAAGCATCAACCACAACATTCGCCTTGTCAGGATGATATTTTATTTCAAAGTCATAGTCCTTGACAATCTCTTCTAAACTTACCTAAAACCTTTTCCATAAAATACTTAAAACAAAACACGACTCGACAACGAATACGAAAGCGGAGCGAAATTGACGAAATCAAACTGCGTGGATAACTCTAAAAACCGGACATATCCATACATAATATAAACCCTAAAACATTTTCAGTATTTTCTCGAATGCTAAACTATCTACACATCCAAAAGACTTAAAACATTACACGTAACCTTAACATCCACTTGAAAACTTTCCAAAACATACATCCCTTTTTTCCTAAAACAAAACTTTCATCTCATAGTTCGTAAGTAAATCGAGTAGAAAACACGCAGCGGGAATTTAAAAAAAAAACATAGACATAAACCTTAAACATATCCTTTAGACAAAATAAAATCCAAGCAATTCCAGTATTTTCTTCCAAATTCAAAAAGACTAACTATACATCCTATCCCAAAAGACTTTAAAAAAAACATAAACATAAACCTTAAAATTTCACCCACGGGTCAAAATTCGTCTGAGTGCCACGACCAACCCCGTAAGCTCGTTCCTTCAACTCCACCTATACATCAGCCTGAGGCTCAGAATCCTCTTCAGTACGATCCGTACCTACATTGAGCTTAAAACTCAATAAGGTCATATAATGCAGTAAAATGCAAGTGCTATGCATGAACGTTTTAAAACATGTACATACTTTACATTTACGTTTAAGTGAACATGTTGGTTAAGAGGGGCATATTGATAAACAGGCGAAACATTCATACATGACATGGGTTAGTGATTTTGCCTTGTCCCAGGGAGGGATAAAAACGTATTGTCCACGGCAAAAACGATTTTACATTAGTCCCAGAGAAAGACAAGAACATATGTCAGTCCCCGTCCCACACTTAACCGTACTTTATATTTATATTTTTATCTTTCTTACTTCAAAACATGTGCATAAAACGTTTTCCATGATTTCCTTGAAAACGTGATGCATGAACATACATTGTGCATAAAACATAACATAAATGATGGACAGGTCCTCGAAACATAAATAGCGACAGTTCATCAAGACGGTAACATAAAACAATAACTCTTACCTACGATGTGTTCTATAACCTATCTACCCGTCAACATACCTCGTAAAGCATAAAATCCTAGTACCTATGTGATGTAGGTCTTAAGGGCCAAACACATACATACAAACTTACCTGAGGTTCGTTGAGTTTCGCAAACCTTGAGCGTTTTTCCTCGGCGTCTCACGAACCTATAACATCCGTATGCGAACCGTTATTTACATCACGTAGGTGCTAGCTAACAAACTAAGCAAAAACATAATCCATACTCCATTCAAATAGCTTCGACCTAATCAATCGTCAAACCCGAGCAATTTCCATTAAAATCTCGGATTTCTCATAAATTTTTAGGCTAACTTTCAAATTGACGTAACTCCCTTGTTCCTTATCCGTTTTCGATGATTCAACATGTTTCGAAAAGCTTATTACATCAAGATTAACATGGAATTATTACTTTATGAAGAACAACGCGGAAACAGGGCTAGAAAATCAAAATTCGTGGGTGCCCTGTGTTCAACCAATTTTCCACGCCCAATTTTCTGAAATTTGTTTATCATGCATAGTTTTCCATAAATCATCTATTCAAACTCTTAAAATGACTTTCCTAACATGTATTAGTGTCAAATAAGCTAAAATCTCAAACCCTAACTCGAAGAACTACCGTGAAATCCTACGTCCAATAACCTAAAACGACAAAACTAACTAACCGAAGTATAAACTTACCTTTGTGATGAAAAAGGAGGAGAAACTTGTAGCTTTGTCATCGGCATCGTCATGAGGGAACCTTGGTGCGTCGTTTAGAGAAGAGAAGCAGAAGGAGAAATGAAAAATGAGGGAGAAGTGTTCTGTTGATGGGGATTTCACGTAGAGAGAGAGAGAGAGAGAGAGCGAGAATGGGTGTGTTTGGTTATGAGTTTAGTGAAACTTCTTCGAGAAGCTTCGTGATTTAATTGAATTTCTCTTAAAATCTCGTATATTTTAACTCCCTCTTTTTCGCTCTATTTTCATAAACTCATAAATTTTCGGCCCCAAATTCCTATAAAAGGTACACTGCATTTATAGTGAATTTCTTTCGTTTAAATGAATTTTAGGGACGATTATATGATCAAAAATGTCGGGTGTTACATCCAAGTTCAAATTTTTGAATTTCATTCAACGTGCTTAGTTTTCTATCGTCAATCCATTTAAATCCTTAAAACGGCTTTCTAACGTATATTAACATCAAAAGAAAAAGGTAAACCAAAATCAAGGCATGCGAGCTCATACTACACTCTGCTCAGCTCAATCCTATAAATATTATCGTGATGATTATTATTCTTGGAAAGATTATAAAGAAGAATCCTATCAAACTTGGGATCCTATTATCAAAAGAAAGCAAATGGATGAGAAGATTCAACTACTAGAAAATCACAATGGAAAAGCTAAAGTTGATTGCAATGAAGCGAAACCGTGTCACAATCAATCATAGAAAACAGCCAAAATGGCTTAGTGCCAACTGGCTTTTAATCAAAGCTTCAGAAAAAGATGCAGTAAAAATGGACAAAGCATATGAAGTAGGGCCGCCACGGACTTGCCGTGACATAATCATATTATTATTATTATTATTATTTTTAAAAAAAACACTTCCTATAACCCTTAAACAAACTAACCATAACGTAACATTAACTTTAAACTCTCGTAACCACGTAAATTTTTCTTTTTATATCACTCATAACGTTTCGACTTCTAAACCATTAAATCGAAGTCTCGGATTATTGAAATCCCTTAAAATCACTCATTTGTTTATCATCAAAACACGACACTAATATAACCTACAATTTCGGAAAACTCAAAAAAACGAACTGCGTGGATTGCTCTAAAAATCGAGCGTATCCTTACCTGTTTCAAAATAACCAAACAGTTCCAGTATATTTCTAAAATTAAGACTCCACATTCTAAAAGTTCTACTTCCACTACATATACATCAAAACTCGACTTATCATTCATTTTTTTCTATTAAAACATCTGATCCACATACTTAAACACTTTCATACTTTCACAAACAAAACTGACACGTAGACCTACTAACCAACAAAACTAACTCACATCATTCGCCACCAAAACACTTCGGGACATACCATCGGATCACCAAGCCAAGCCAAAACACACCCCGTCGCCACGAGCACCACCCGTCGACCACCTATTCCTTGTCATCAAGAGGAACTCTCACCTTCACACCTGTCACCTACATCGTACAACATAAACAGTAAGCCTAATGCTTAGTAAGGGAATGCTCTATGGATGACGTATGCATGAATGCGTGACTTTTCATAAAACATGTTCATTTCGTTTCGTTTCGTTAAACCATTTTCTTGCCCCGTGAGAATCATAACTTGCCCTGTAAGAACATACATGACTTGCCCTGTAAGAACATACATGACTTGCCCTGTGAGAAACATACATTTTGACACGTGAGAAACATACATCTTGACACGTGAGAAACATACATCTTTCACTTGATCGTTCTTTACTTCAACGTTTCACATATCATCTTTAAATCATTATCATTCAATTCATCGTAAAAATATGCTCGTAAATAGTTTGTATGCACCTTTTATAAAACATGATGCATGAGGAATTCATAGACATACATAGACATATCATCAACCATTCACAACGTACATGGACATGCTTTAGTCATAACGAACTTCACAAATAACTAATAACTAACATCCTAGGCTACCCGACTCTTTAAACCCACAGTCAGAAAATCATCATCGAAATCACAAAAGCCTAACGTTGCCACAATGTAGGGCCTTAAGGGCCGGAAACCTAACATCCACTTACCTGGCGTCCGTAGCAAGCCGTGCACCGTCCGAAAGTCGTCTCCACCTAAAGCATTTCATAAATAAAGGACATTAAAATCAATCCTAAATAAACGAATCCCAAACTTAAACTAAGCTCCCAGCTAAAGCAATTTCTCCTAAAATTTTCATTTTCTCCATTCGGGCGTTTCATCGAGCACGTGGTGCTCACAATTTACTTAACCTCCATTAATGGTTTTCCAATAATCTCCAATATTCAAACTTTAACCTAAATCCACCAATAATTATCAATTCATTTAATCTACCTAAATAACGACAAGTGTATTCACTAATAAGCATAAAAGCATAATACCATCGATTTCTAACTAAAACCTAATTAAACGGCCACTAATTTGGGTTCGGTAAAAACCGACCCGAGAATTCAAACGTGCATAACTTTTGCGTCGGTTATCGGAATCTAACGATTCCAGCGGCCACGTACTCCTCTAATAACCTATTTTAACCTGCCAAAAGGAATTTCAAAACAAAAGACCGTAGCTAGGTCAAATCAGGCAAAACCCGATTCTGCCCTTTCCCGGAATTTTCCCCCTTTCCGATTTTTCATCAAATTCCCTCCAATTCCTCACCAATCAATCCCCCTAACAACCAATTAACCTAAACTAATCGAAATTTCAAGGCAACACACAAAACCCAAAATCCCCCAATTCGGGATTCACTAATTTTTGCTCAAATTGAGCTCACCATTGCTCGGCAACCATTGCCGGCGTTAAGCTCGGCCATTTGACGCTGAAAGCAACCAAAAACGGCCGGCGATTGGAGCTCAATCGAGCTCGCCACGCACAGCCACAAACCGAGCAAGAACAGGGCAAAACTCACCGTTTTTTGATCGGGTCTGGCGCGGAGAAACCGAACCGAACTCTGGCTTCAGCTCGCCAGAGTCTGCTCGTCTGAACGGTGGCTGGAATCGCGTGGTCGCCGCTCTCTGTCGTCGGGGCTCTCTCTCTTTGGCATCGGGGCTCGGCAGCAGAATGGCTTCCTCGTGAAGCTATTCTGTTTTTATAAAAATTAAAATCTTTTTATTTACCAAATTACTTAAATGTCCTTCCCTCAATTCTATACTTAATTCTTTAATTAGTCTATCGATTCGGTTTCTCTGCAATTTCCTTATTTCTCCAAATATTTCAATTTAATCTTAGAGTTCTAACAAAACTCACCGTTCCCAAAACGGACTTATTTTGCTATTTTTACGAATTAACATACTAAAAGGTTAAAACGGGAACTCTAACATTACTTTTTTCGATTTGAGTTTCTAAAATTTCACTTATTCCTCTAAAAATTCCCATAAATTTCTAGGGCTCTAAAGAAACATCCCGCTCAAGAAAATACTTTAATTTGCTATTTTACGAAAATTACCTAAGAAATTAGAAAACCCTAAGATCCAAAAACCAGGGCGTTACACCTATTATCAAAAGAAAGCAAATGGATGAGAAGATTCAAATACTAGCAAATCACAATGGAAAAGCTAAAGTTGATTGCAATGAAGCGAAACCGTGTCACAATCAATCATAGAAAACAGCCAAAATGGCTTAGTGCCAACTGGCTTTTAATCAAAGCTTCAAAAAAAGATGCAGCAAAAATGGACAAAGCATATGAAGTAGGCCCCTCCAATACTCAACCAAATATGGTGGAGCCCAAGACAGCGATGTCCACTACCAGGAATAATGAAGTTAATCGTCAGCCATGACGATCACTTATGCTCCTCTATAAAAGGAGTCTTGTAATTTAGTTTTTCTCAAGTTTTTAGAGTTTGTCTTTCTGTAAGCATAAAAACTCAAGAGCTCTGCTCTCTTTCTTGTAAGTTTATCTATTCTTTTAAATTATTGTGTTTTGTTAGAAATAAATTATCTATTGATCTATTATTATTATTGATTACGATCCTCCTCCCTCTCTGTGATCTCTCTCTTTCGTAAGTTTATCTATTCTTGTAAATTATTGTGTTTCATTCATAATAAATTATCTATTGATCTATTATTATTATTGATTATGATCTTCCTCCCTCTCTGTGTGTGTGTGTGTGTGTGTGTGTGTGTGTGTGTGTGTGTGTGTGTGTGTGTGTGTGTGTGGTGACAAATTTAGGGGTGGCTTCTTGAAGAAGTTTTGTGATTTGATTCGAATCTCCGATTAAAATCCCGTACATTTTAATTTCTTCTTTTATCGTTCTATCTCTTTAAATTCTTGAACTTGGCGTCCTAATTCCATGAAAAGATACATTGTATTTATAAGAAATATCTTTGTACAAAGAATTTTAGGGACAATTACTCGATACAGAAAATTCGGGTGTTACATTTTGCCTCCCCAGGGATCTGAACCCTGCCCTCCAGGTTATGACCATGAGGTACTAGTGATGGGAAACTTATGGTCATAACTTGGAGACCAGGATTCAAATCACTGGGGAGGCAAAAACTCTCTTTCCAAGAGGGAGAAGATTATGAATGACGACTAGCCTGTATACTGGATTCGGACCCGGATGGCGGTACGTCCGCACAGGAAAAAAGTCGGTGAAGGGGGTAGGTCGTTACATAAAAAGGTGCAAGTAGTACCAGCACTTGTAGCCCATGGATGATAACTTGGAGGTCCTGGGTTCGAATGCGGGAGAAAAGGTCATGATGTACGGTTCACGGATCCTCATGGTGGTGGAGACCAGACTGGCGGAAAGGCTCTCGAATCCTCCTAGTGGTGGGGACTGGCCTGATACCGCATGATCTGGTTCGCAGATCCTCCCGATGGTGGGGGCCGAGCCGGGTCATTACACAAAAACTCCCTTTCCATGGGAGAAAAGATCATGAGTGATGACTGGCCCGTATACTGGATCAAAACCCGAATGGCAGTGCGTCCGCGCTGGAAAAAGGCTGATGAAAGGGGTAGGTCGTTACAATGTGAGTTTGACAACAATTTGTAGAAATTTCCATCAAAATAGTCTGTCATCATATTGCAAATGGCTATATTAAGGGCTTAATGAGTCTTAGAGTTTGTCTGCCTCAATGTTTGTATAAAGAATTGTGGGAGGAATGTCAAAACAATATTTTCTAATAGTATTTTTGTTGTCTTTTTGTGACCTTTGTTATTGAGTAATGTTGGATTTACCTTCTGATTTGAAACTCTAATATGATCTTCTGACGTGACGTTTATGTGTTGCTTATTAATTAATATAGTAATTAAGATAATTTATAAATAATTAAAAATACAATAATTGCACTAAGAGATGATTGACACCCGATGTAAGATTAAAATATTAAATTACAAGGTGCACCTAACATTATTCTTTGTCATTTGGTCTTACTCGTTATTGTGAGATCATGGATACTTACATCAAGAAACACATCAAAAATTGAATACAAACGAAAAATAAAAATGTGAACATAGGAATACCATGATCACACATGGAAAACCCTTTTAAAAAAACCCGGACAAAAAATAATATCTACTATGAAAACCAATTACAACCATGAGTTCTCGACTCAAATTTATATCAATTATAGAGTAATCAAAACTCTAAATGAGATCTGTATTACAATCTCATCAGTCTAACACAAAAGAATTTAAGTCACTTAACTCTAACAAAATATATCGAAGAGCGAGTCTAGTTGAACTCCCCGAAAATCACATTAATATAAAACTTGTCCAACTTCATTCTATCAAACATTTCTAGTTATAGGGAATCAATTAGAACTCCATAAGCTCAATCAATATGGAACGATAAAATTACGTGGCAACAAGTCAATTGGACAAAAACTTGTCTAGATTTTGTATAAAGCAATAATGCACAGCTACTACAATTGGTAAGACAAACAAAACAGAAACTTCATTTTGAATAGGCTGTCCTGAAGAGATGGCTTCATAGATGTTCTTAGGAAAGCACAAATCATCTTTGAAACTTTCCTCAGCAATTATCAAATTTGCAGCCTCACTCAGATGATGATCATCCCAAAACAGTAAACCCTTCCTATCTTCGCATGGAGTCTCATCTGGATTGCACAAACCCTCAACATTATGTCTAACCACACAACATGGATTTCTGACATCCTTAAACCCTGCAAAACAGAAGTTTTGGAACAACAAAAGTGTCATATGTTATTCGGTTTTCCTTGTTTCGAGAAAATGCATTACCGTAGGATGAAGGGTTTTTTATCATATTGACGATTAGATTGAAAGTTTTTGCAATGCCAATGGTTGCGTTCTTGTGCTTGGAGTTTAATTCTTCGACTTTTCTGTTCAGCTTCTCGTTGAAAACTGAAACCATGTAGTTGATGTCGTCTACACATTTGTTTTCGACTTTATATAATTTAAGAGCTGCTGGGTAACATCCTAGAGGACCAATCTCAAAGACTACAATTTTCCTTGCTCCCAATTCATACAACTCCTGCAACAACACCACAGAAGACCCACTAAGAACATCCTTTAAGCACGATTAGTTTGTTTTTGGAAATGTTAGAAAAATATAATTATTGTATGAAAAACAATAGCAAATGTACCATGAAAATCACTAGAAATAATTTCTCACACTGCTAAAATATAATAGACGAAAAATAAGAGAAATGATAAGTAACAATAAACACTCAGAATTTATCTGGAAATTCAAATCGAAAAAAAAATCATAAAAACCAAGTCCAGAAAGATATAGTATGCAAAATAGGATTATAATATTTTTCTAAATAATAAATATTGTACAAAATATACGATAAATTCACCTCTCTCAAAACTCATTTCAAGTACAATTGTCCTTCAACTATTTTTTTTTATTACTCTTTATTTATTTCTCCTACAATTTTACTATTTTCTTCTCTCACACTTGATCCTTTTTTTTTTTTTTATGGATTCCTCTCGTCTTGGAACTTACCTATTTATAGAAGAAATATGATAGAAGAAAACAAAATAGCAATAAATGAAGTTGTGTGATCTTCTTTTTCAAATTGAGTAACATTATGTATATTCTCTAATACTATACCATGACATATCAAAAATTAATTGATTCAATTAATATAATATATTATAAATAATTAAAATAAGTTATTAATTGCATCAATCAATGTTTGTAACGTCAGAAAGTAAGATTAAACAGTAAGATTAAATAAAAACGTAGCATTATTCTTTCACATTTGTCTTTTTAATCTTTGGTATTGCAAGTCTTTCATCATAACGAATGATCCCCACATGAAATAAGCATACCGTACCTCTAATTGATCTCCTAATTTAGTGACTAGGAGACTCCCGAACTCTTCGTAGTCGTAAATTCTGCAAGTGTTGTAGGTTTGGTATTGAAGATAATTGTTGTTGTAATCGCTCATGCCCGAAAGAACAATGAAGACGGATTGGGAAAGATAGAGAGATAATGTTTCATTAAATCTCTTTGCCAAGCTTTTAGAACATGTCTCTTTGAACATAGAAACTTGTTTCTTTAGATTCCAATTCTCTCCCTGCAGAATTGTTAGCTAATATCAAAACTTGAAAATAGTAGCTCAAAAGAAATTATCCAATCTTCAGACGTACTAGATCTCTTCCGGTCCCAAGAAGAATCCCAGAAAATCCAGACGCATAATTGACTCCGGTTGTTAATATTCTCTCGGATTCCATTTCATTCGAGTATGGAATTGTAGTTTTTAGCCCGAGCGAATGATCTATAAGGGTTTATAACAAAACTTTGAGCAAATTTTGCAACAATTTATGGTTGAACTTAGGAAACTAATGAATGTGATTTCAACAATGAAGCTACCTAGAAAATCTGCAATTGTGCGGCCATTGCTGAATCTGCCGGTCGATCCGATCGGAAAATCGATGCCGTAAGGTTCGTAAAAACCATTTGCTGTTGTTTTTAGATGATTATTTACTCCGCAATCTACTTGAGAGTCGCCAAAGATGTATAAAGCTGGTACAAGTTGTGATTGAGGAAGATGATCATGAGATTTAACTAAGAAGAAATGGAGGAAGAAGATAGAGATTAAAAATAAGGACATGGAAGTTCTTTACTCGGCTGATTTCACTTGGTGGAATTGTTCATATTGTCGGTAAAAAAAATCTGTTTTTCTTTGGGATGTTCATATGATATTTGGAAATTGTTTACTGGTTTTCTGAACTTTCTTCCGCAAAATAGCTTACAGCAACGATGTGATCTGTCAAAGCCTGGCAACTCTAATATTAGCAGTTAGTTCCATTACTGCCTGCTAGAGGATTAGCAGCCATTTGAGTCGCTGCTTCCTTTGCATAGTTGAAGCTAAACCATTGGTTTACCCTCTCTCTCTCTCTCTCTCTCTCTCTCTCTCTCTCCCTCTCTCTCTCTCTCTCTCAAATTCATGACAAAAATATCCTCGCAACTAAGATTTTGCTTAAGAGTTGAAGGTTTCATAAATTTGTCGTACATAAAATTTTCTATGTATTTTGATTTAAACATAATAAATTTATCTATTCTGCCTGTAATTTTTTATTCATTTGAATATTTTATGTAAATTTTAATGTTTGTTTTCACAATTCTTGTTTAATTATTACAACCTCTGAGATAAATTTTCTTACCCGACAATTTTCTTATTTCTCCAAGGACAACTCCATCGCCCGGCAGATTTTCAAGGATTTATTGAGCATTTTAGGCAAGTTATGGTGAGTTTGTTCATAAACATTAGCTAGAAACAAATTGTTTGGACTATTCTAACATGATAGTTTGATTATTCTATGATCTCAAACCATTATTCGACTTTGATATGTCACTGGTTCCCATATTGTTCATATTGATCGATTGATGCCTAGGATACAGCTCAAATCGAAAACGGCATAATAAGTTTGTCCAAATCCGGCATATCTTTCTCAATTGTTTGTCGGACGAGTTTTTGTCTAACGTATAGTCAATAAATTTATAAGATCACATTAAACAAATAGTAGATTAAAAATTTACCGGACCTTAGTATAAAGTTTTCGTGAAAAATAAGAGCATAGATGTCTATCACCATTCACCATCCACATGTTTAATGTAACAAAAATTATAAAAAATGGCAAATCTTCAATCTAAACTGGGCCAAGCCATAATTAATTATATATGGGTCAGGCTCAATTCAATATGGGCCTTCTCATCCTCTCTAGTTAATGACAAATGTCCAAAGGTAGATCCAATATCTTAATTTGGGTCATAAACCAGAGATTTTATGAACAATGAAAGAGTTGAGTTTCATCAACTGTGACGAAAATTAAATTATCAAATTACTATAAAGTTTGAGATAATACGATGAATTAGATGTAGCAGCCCGTGACAAAATTGACCTGATTTAATGAAATATATTTATTCAATAATTATTTAAAAATAATAATTTAATAACTGTAGTACATGTTGGATTCCGGGGAGAAGAAATGTGGACGGTGGGTTGAGAAGAATTATGAAGTCTTATAAACTAATAACTAATATTATCTTGATTAGAGAACATTTTGATGAGCTTCTAGGAAGGAACATGGAAGGGCAAGAATGGAAGTAAGCAAATAAATGTCTTAAATTGCACATGATGAGCGTGATAGTAGGGATCTTCATATCAACTTTGAAGACATTAATGTAAGCTTTTTCTAGTGTTGGAAAAAGGGTTGTGAACAAGTTTATTTAAATCATCTTTTTTTATAATAAAGTTTTCATTTTTTTAAATTTAGTTATTTAATTTCTTATGTAAAAAGCTAAGTATTTAATTTAATAGTAACGTTGCATTACTTTTTTATTATATTCTATAAATATAATCTAACATGTCAATCAATAATTTATTCGATTAATATATTTTTTTTTTGACATATCAGTGAGTATGTTCATATAGTAAAATAAGAGAATACATGTAAAATAATTATTAATTTAAATATATAGTTGTAAGAACTTAATTGGTAAACCTTAACCTCAAGTGATCATTTGTGTGTAGCATATATAAATTGTCGACAAAACATATCCTCGTAACTGAGATTTTTGCTCGGGACTTTTAGGAAATTGGCCTAAAGGCAATGTTGAGAAGGGAAAACTAAATAAATTAGTAATTATTATTTATTTTATTGAGTTATAAAATAATTAGATTAGAGATGAACTATCACCTCACACTATAACTATTATTAAAATTATAAAATAATTATAATATTATTCAATGCGTCTTTGTCATAAGTTTTTATTAAATTTTCTTTAGATTAAGACTTACATAGATTTGTTATTGGGTTTTAACTCATTATGAATTTTTAGTCTAAACAGAGAACTCTACTTATATATTGATCTTTTTAACCTTTCACAAATAATGATTAATTGTGTATGTAAAAAATCATTGCACATATACGATATTGTCCACTTTGGATCAAATCTCACATGATTTTTGTTATCAGTTTTTACCATCAAAATGCATCGTAATGATATTGAGAGATTACTTATGAAACATTCACTTCAATCATATTCAAGCGATAATGAGTTTGACCAGATAATTACATGCTACCCTAATATTGGGTTATTCTTGCTTTTAGAGAATAGGTGTCATAGTGTTGTTTTACGTTATTCTTGCCATAATAAGATGGGATTTCGTATAAACAATCTAATTTCCATCACATGGTGCAATAATATCACCAAACATGTTACATTACATCATGTGGAAGTCATATGCAAAGACAAAGCTGATGATCAGATTGGGCAATCATTCAAGTGGGAAGTATAAACAGCACAAAAGAGAAGCCGTTGGTGGGTGTTGAGAGAGGTAAGTAGGCAAAAAAATGGAGGCATGTTCAGTTGTCCAAATCAATGGAAGCATGGGCATTAATAAGATGTTCTTCTGCAGGTGTTTTATGTTCCCTTTTACATCTGAATCCCACATGTTTCCCATACCTTTCTTAAACACTACTCTCAACCATATTAACTACTTCTACTTCTGTCATAATATACTACTGAAATACGAAGTTTTAACTTCACGTACGTTTGTCAATGATAGTTAATCTAGTTGTTTAAGATGACTTGATGTTGTTGGAAAAATTAAGAAAATATCATTAGTAATGTTCTGCGTTTAGATTATCAAATAAAATATAATAATTTACGTAAGTAGAAAATAAAGAATATCAAATTAAATGTGAAAATTTGCAATACAAAGATATAAAATCACAAGACAATTATGATAAACACTTCAATTGTTTGAATTACGAGGTTATAATAAATTATTTTTATATATAAATAAAAGATTTTCAAGAAATTATTTTTACTGATGAAACATAGAGACAAATTATAATAATTAAAGAGGTAATTGATTGAGAGTTGATGTCAAAAAAACTCTAACTAAGCCAAATGA
This sequence comes from Begonia masoniana, assembly GCA_022432975.1. Taxonomy (NCBI): domain Eukaryota; kingdom Viridiplantae; phylum Streptophyta; class Magnoliopsida; order Cucurbitales; family Begoniaceae; genus Begonia; species Begonia masoniana. The sequence continues at coordinate 6,410,963 of CM039507.1, forward strand.
AAATTCGATTACTTTTTTTTTTTTTTTTTTTGCAAAACGATGACGTTATTACTTTGATCCGTCTCGGTGCAACTATTATCCCAAACCACTTGTTTAGTTGAGATTTTGTAACATTTTATGGTTGAATCGAAAACCTGTCTCGATGTAACTCTCCTACCCTATAAAAAAAACTATTACAAGAACAAAAAATGTAGAAGATCTAGAAAAAATCAAAGATGGAGGTTTATTTTCTTCAATAGATGGAAGAGTAATGTGGAATAGGTTGGACCCCATCACACTTACAATGGTGATAGGCACTAATATCGGTTTCATGTCAAAGCTTTGAGAAATCTACGTTTAATTGATGTGACAATGCCAGATATTTTAATAATAATAAACTTTACGAAGACTACTACAATGTCTCTTCAAATACTAGATAATCCAAGAGATCATTTAGCTCTTCATGGCCAAAATGAGCCACACTTTCAATAGATTAAATTAGTTAATTCTTGAGAACTAATTGCTTAGATTAATGGTTTAACAAAAGTTATTAAATTTAATGTAGACGCTTCAAAAAACATCAATGTGTAATCGTTAAATACCATGATTTATGTCTAACAAATAGCCTAAAAAGCTCTTCATTAACGGTCTTTGGCCAAACTGAAAGTAAGCTCGACCACTATAGTTCAATAGAAAGGAGGATATGAGTGAAAAGGTTCAACATCACATAATTAGAGAACTTAGCTTACAATTTGGGTTATTTCCCTCTCGATTTTGGATTCTTGTATAGGCTATAATATCTAATTAATATATCTCTTTCGTTTGTTGGAGGTAGAAGAAATGTGTATATATATATATAGAGAGAGAGAGGCAAAGCACAAAGAAATGAAAGAATTGACTCACTAATTATGAGTCAAACAAATGCACTTCAAATCTACTACTATTAGCTATAATTTGTTATATCATTGAGCTTACATATATCATATACTCTATATTATAGTTATCATCATATTAAGCGTGTTAAAAGTCATCTTAATAATTTGACATGTGAAAAATATTTTGAAATTGTTATAAATCGAACGATAACTGAAAAAAAGAAATACAAAAATGGAATACTAAATTTAAGTGAAAAACTCATTTAGTTGAAAAATCATGGACTCCTTTAGAGTTCTAATACCAATTGTTAAAAATCAAACACGATATTGACAAAGAAAATGCAAAAAATGGAACAACAAAATTTACGTAGAAAACCCTAACGAGAAGAAAACCACATGCAAACGAGAGATTCACAACGTCAAATCAAAATACAATAAGTTTTGAGACTCGAACATATATTTATAACATTAACCAGAATCCTAAATTGAGATTCACAATGTAAGACCAATTAACTCAACCATATAGAATTCAAGTCATAACGAACCTTAATAATCTCAATCTTGACACAAATTTCGTAAAAGAAATCTAAAACATTAAGTCGTCAGCCCAACCTGTCACACCTCGCAAGGGACTCGAGACAAAACAAGGAATGATGTAGCCCAAAAACATACTAAACTGCCAGACCCTTATCCTTAAATATTTAGTATCGCTTCAAAATATTTTTAAATTGATTACAAACATAAAGTTTCAATGAAAATCTAGTCATTTGTGAACTCTAAGCATATCATATTATAGGAATAAACAATAATAATGGTGATACTTAACAATCGCAAAGCCACGAACGACCTTGATAAAATTTAGGGTTATGCTTCTAGAGACACGATATGTTTCATTATTCTAGTTAACAAAGAAACACATCCTCTGATGCTCGATTGTGCTTAAAAAACCAAGACTCCTACATGGGTCGATTGAACTTAGTTCACACAACCAAAATGATCAATGAAAGAATGTGAATGCTCAAAGAAAATATGTTTAATAGAATAAATATATAAAACATAAAAACAGATGCATTATTTTATATTGGAACGCGCATTTTAACTTAATATACTAGACATTAAAATAAATATCTACCTCAAATGAAAGTATTATTTAATAAAAAAAATATATAAAACATAAAAACAGATGCATTATTTTATATTGGAATACGCATTTTAACTTAATATACTAGACATTAAAATAAATATCTACCTCAAATGAAAGTACTACTAAGCAAAGTCTGAATAATCCAGATGAGTCAATATATAATTCAAGTGTTAAATTTGATGGAATGTTTCCATAGTGAACTAAGTCGTGGTTTAGCGTCGAATTTAGCGCTGTACTTCGATGGTTTTTGTTGGGATTCTCCGTATTTTTTTACTAGAATTTCCTCCACTTAGTTTATACTATTTAACCGAACATTAATCCACAATTTTCAATCTCTATAGTTTCACTTCAAAAATTTGTATCATGCATCCTAACTACCCTAATCCATCAAAAAATATATCAAAGGGGGTAATCGAGTTGACATATCTCTATCGATTGAAACACACCAATGATAATGACAATAAATCCAATCAGAACTCATAATTTGAAATCTTTGAACCAAATTTCTAAATTAGAATCTAAATTTTTACGTAAATTTTCAAAGAAAACTATCACTTTTCTCTTACCATCTCTGAAGATTTTCACTTCCAATGTCCACCGTAATTATGGCAAAACTAGAATTACCTATTGTAACATCTCCAAAAAATTCAGAATGGTGAGAAGACCCTAAAGTGATATTAATGGCAAAACTAGAATTACCTATTGTAACATCTCCAAAAAATTCAGAATGGTGAGAAGACCCTAAAGTGATATTAATGGCAAAACTAGAATTACCTATTGTAACATCTCCAAAAAATTCAGAATGGTGAGAAGACCCTAAAGTGATATTAATGGCAAAACTAGAATTACCTATTGTAACATCTCCAAAAAATTCAGAATGGTGAGAAGACCCTAAAGTGATATTAATGGCAAAACTAGAATTACCTATTGTAACATCTCCAAAAAATTCAGAATGGTGAGAAGACCCTAAAGTGATATTAATGGCAAAACTAGAATTACCTATTGTAACATCTCCAAAAAATTCAGAATGGTGAGAAGACCCTAAAGTGATATTAATGGCAAAACTAGAATTACCTATTGTAACATCTCCAAAAAATTCAGAATGGTGAGAAGACCCTAAAGTGATATTAATGGCAAAACTAGAATTACCTATTGTAACATCTCCAAAAAATTCAGAATGGTGAGAAGACCCTAAAGTGATATTAATGGCAAAACTAGAATTACCTATTGTAACATCTCCAAAAAATTCAGAATGGTGAGAAGACCCTAAAGTGATATTAATGGCAAAACTAGAATTACCTATTGTAACATCTCCAAAAAATTCAGAATGGTGAGAAGACCCTAAAGTGATATTAATGGCAAAACTAGAATTACCTATTGTAACATCTCCAAAAAATTCAGAATGGTGAGAAGACCCTAAAGTGATATTAATGGCAAAACTAGAATTACCTATTGTAACATCTCCAAAAAATTCAGAATGGTGAGAAGACCCTAAAGTGATATTAATGGCAAAACTAGAATTACCTATTGTAACATCTCCAAAAAATTCAGAATGGTGAGAAGACCCTAAAGTGATATTTAATGGCAAAACTAGAATTACCTATTGTAACATCTCCAAAAAATTCAGAATGGTGAGAAGACCCTAAAGTGATATTTAATGGCAAAACTAGAATTACCTATTGTAACATCTCCAAAAAATTCAGAAGGGTGAGAAGACCCTAAAGTGATATTTAATGGCAAAACTAGAATTACCTATTGTAACTGGCCATTAATTTTATTAATTAAATCATTAATACCCTTTTAAAGAAAATTAAAAACTTACTAAGAATTTTGATGATCACAACATGACCCAATAAGAATTCAAAATACTAAACTCTGGCAATCTCAATCTCAGAATGAATTTTGTTGCAATGACCAAAATCTTCCTCTTCCACACTCATAAAGAAGATTTGCAACTTGGACCCACGTGTTTGTCCCAAATAAAAATATAGATAACCGAACTGTAAAAGCTTTCAACGATAAATTTAGCAACTGATCTTGATTGGGTTTAAGAAACATTTACAGCACAATGATGGCATCTTCAAATCTCATGAATCATCATCAAAATCTAGACGACGATACCTCACATCTTTATCTATCATATCAAATTTGTCATTCAAAATTCTTACAATTATACTATCGTTATCATCTCATAACGAAATATCAAATCTCAATCCAAAACAAAATATCTACTTCAAATATCTCATCGCTCCAAAACATAATCTTCTACAAAATATTGTTCTAAAATCACTTGTTTCAATAAAATATTCACACTCAAAATATTGTAGTCAAAATAAAGGATATCACAAACTTCTAAAAGGTATAACAAAAGAATTTAGGCATTTGAACAATAATTTACCAACACCAAATTATCAAACCAATCGCTCATAGATATACAAAACTCAAAGCTAATTGGACTTTAAGCAAAAATAATCTTGAAGCTATGATTCTAAATATGGCCAAAAATATCAAATCAAATACACCCAAAAATCAAAAATCTCCTAAAAAGATCTCAATTGGTTAAAGTTTGGATTCTTTTACAAAATTCAAATGAAGTTAGAATGTTTTACTGAAAGTAATGGTAAAAAATTTAGATATTCGTAAAAAAATCATTACTTTTCCAATAAACCTCTGCGTACTAGACGAAACTATAAATGTAAAATTGACGTTAAAAACTTTGGGGGTAAAAACTATTTTAAACCTCAAAATATCAATTTTTTTTAAAAAACTCCTTAAAGTATTAACCCTAACAAAACAAACCTCAAACTATTAAAAACCTAACAATTTAAACCCCACGGACGGCCGATAGCCCCCGTTCTGCATTTTACAAAGAGAATGGGGGTCGTTCTTCATGCACGGTTCTCTGTTCTCCACGAGGGTCGACGCAGGGGAGTAGAACCACTGTGCACGTGTGTTGCAAGTGGAAAAACACGGGGGGCCGTTTATTTTAGCTCCCCCCCCCCCCCCCCCTCCTCGTTCTACATGTGCACTAGGGGTTCTACTCCCCCACGTCGACCCCGCAGAGAACGGGGTCCATTATATTTAGCTCAGCCCCCTGTGTAACACGTGCAACGCGCGTGTTATAGAGAAATTTTAAAACGGGGGGCCTTGTCCTGAGTGCGGGCCCCCCGTTCTATGGCTCGTGATCAATTATTGATCACAGGCCACAGAACGCTCGTGGCCGAGTCGGGAGAACGGACCCCCGTTCTCCCACCTGTGATCAATTATTAATCACGGGGGGTTGTTTTCCCTAAAACGGGGGGCCGATCTCCTTGGTTATTTAAGGAGATCATCCCTCCACTCTCACTCTATATCTTCCTAAAACTCTAAAACCTCGCAAATACTTTTTTGCTTCGGCAAATTTTCTCTGTATTAGTGACAATGATGGATTCTGATTCAAGTCGATCGATTGATTTAGACGAGACAACAACTTGTGATGCCGATATGAATTGGTATTCATACGACACGCTTGCATATGGTGATCTTCCACCATTCGATCACTTGCATGGAAATTAAGAAATATAGGTCCATTCGATCTCCAGAATTCTAGACGATGAGCTTCGAACACTGGTAGGTTTGAGGGATGATGAGGTGGAAAGCATACCGGTAAGAAAAGAAATCTCAATAGATTTTTTTTCGACGAAAAATATAGTTATTTAAAGTAAATTATAGCGAAAATAGTCGAATATTCTTTGAAAAATGACTATAAGATAAAATTCACCAAAAATGAAAATCGGCGACTGACAGCTTAGTGTGAAGATAGGTGTGAGTGACGACTGCATGCTTCTAAGATGCAAGACGAGCATACGTTTCAAATAAAGAGTTTGATCGATTCTCACAGTTGTTCGAGGAAAATTAAGAATCGATACGGTAAAGAGAAATGAGTGGCAAATCATTATCTTGATAGGTTCAAAAGTCAACCTACGTGGAAAATCTCTTCCATTATCGAGACAGTGAGGAAAGATTTGACCGTCAACATTACACTCAGTCTTGCCAGAAGAGCAAGAAGCGTAGCTCGAACACTTAATGATGGCAAGGGTGACGAAAAGTATGAGCTAATCTGGTCATACACAGCAGAAATATGTAGATCAAATCCGGGTAGCACAATAAAAATACATACTTACGAGATAGGGGATGATTAGTTAGTATGTAAAAGAATGTATTAGTGCATGGCTGCTTGCAAGGCAGATTTGCTGCAGTACAGTTGCCCTATTATCTATTTACATGGTTGTCATCTGAATGGCTCGTGTACCTACCAATTACTCACAACCATCAGTATTGATGGCAACGATGAAATATATTTTGTTGTTGTTGCCAACGTCAAAAAAGAGTGCACGAACACATGGACGCGGTTCTTGCAACATTTGAAGCGAGACCTAAACACTGGATCAGGCGAGGGATGGACAATTATTTCAGATCGACAAAAGATATAATGCATTTCTGGTACCGCTTATTTAGTGGTGTAATTGTACTTTGTAAGGAAGTTCTGTCTAGGAGACTGGATTTTAAGTGAGACCGTTTGTAACCCCTCCAACCTTTCCTTGGAACTTACTTTGAAAAATAATTCTGTCTAGGAGATTGTTCAGTACAGTCATTCTTGGGAATTATCTAATCAGTACTCTCCACGTTATATTGTTTTATGTTGACTCTGTTTTTTTTTTTTTCAAATATTAGGGTTTGCTGAAGGCTGTGACAGATGAATTAGAACACGCCGAACACCGCTACTGCCTTCAGCATATGTTCGCCAATTTCAAAAATCTATTTCGAGGCAGAGCGTATACAGATGTGATGTGAAATGTAGCTAGAGCAACCACAAGTTATCATTTCGAGATAGAAAAGAGGAAACTGCATCAACTTAACCCGGATGTCCACCCATGGCTTCGAGAAGAAGAGCCTAAATATTGGGTCAATCATACCTTCTCTTCAATCTCCAATTGAGAAGTAGGCTTGAATAATTTGTGCGAGTCATTCAATACAGTTCTATTGCCGGCCAGGGAAAAACCGCTCCTGACCATGTTCGAGATGATCAGACAGGGCTTGATGACTCGCATTGTGAAAAAATTTGAGAAATTGGCTCAATCAACAAATCTCATGTGTCCCCTTATGAGTAAAAAGCTTGAGAAGCTAGGAAGTGCAGCTCAAAATTGGAGTGTTTTGCTTGCGAGAGGTGCACAATTTGAGGTCAACAATGGCAACGAATAATATGTTGTCAACATGAATGCGTATGTGTGCAACTGTAATAGGTGGGAGCTTATTGGAATCCCGTGTGTCAATTTCATTCCATGCATGTATTTCTTGAAAGTAGCATCGAAGAATTACGTGCATCGATGCGATCACCGAACAACTTACCTGCAGATGTACTCACACTTTGTTCAATCCTTGAGCGGCCACCAAATGTGGCCGCAAATACCAAATCTGAAGAAACTCCTCCAGCCAATAAGATATCGTCAACTCGGTAGGCCAAAGAAAACAAGAGTGTGAGATGTTAATGAACCCTCAAGTTCGACAATTAGTAAGAAGAACTCAAAGATGTCGTGTGGTATATGTCGTCAGAAAAGGCATAATAGTCGCACTTGTCTTCACTAGGGATCCACTTCAGGTGTTGTTTCGCAAGACACGTTTATCGGTTTCAACGCACTTGACAGGACGCAGGTACAGTCCAACACATTTCGCTCATAAACACACTGTCAATCTTTTTTAATATAGTTTTCATTCTGTGTAGGAATCTGCAACGCGCGACCGAGGTAGCAATTATTGACTATTGTAATTTTGCTCTTGTGTCCATTTTTTCAATTTTATTAAAATAACCTAAAATAAAAAAAAAAATATATTATTTAAATAAACAAAATAAATAATTATAATTTGAAAACATTTACAATTACATGAAAATGAAATAAATATTACACGGAATGATTATGCTTGAAAATGAAAAGAAAGATGAAATCAAATAAGAAGGTGTTCGTTGGCTGGGGATCGAGTGAATTTCAATCTATTTTTGGAAGGAAAAAGATTACCCGTAACGACATACACAACATACTAGATTCACATTTTTCTGATTCTAATTATTCTAAAAATGTGAATCCAACATGTCGTATATCTTTTTACTGTTAACTTTTTCCTTCCAAAAATAGATTGAAGCTCACTCGATCTCCAGCCAACAAACACCTTCCTATTTGATTTCATTTTTATTTTCATTTTTCTTTTTATTTTCAAATATAATCAATTCGTGTAATTTTTATTTCATTTTCATGTAATTGCAAATGTTTTTCAAATTATAATTATTTATTTTTGTTTATTTAAATAATATTTTTTTATTTTAGTTTATTTTAATAATACTTATTTATTATAGGTTATTCAAATTACAAATATTTATTTGTTTCAGTTTATTTTTAAAAAAATAAAAAAAAAATTTGAAAAAATAAACAATTTTTCATTTGTTTTATAACTCCTCCATAGCTATCTTCACACAGTTACTGCAAATTCAAATTATAAATATATACCTAATAGCAAGATTTCAGTACAAATACTATACATCAACACATAAAATTAAAGTACATCAAATTTACAGACGACAAGTAAAATACATAAAATAAAATACAACATCTAAACTATACTACTCATGAGGGACATCGTCGATCTTCAAGCGTGATCCAATCTGTCATCCTCTCAGTGAGCTCAGAGCTCACTAAGATAGTCCTGTGACTCAACCACCTTTTACTGCATCTCATACATATGATGCATCTGCTGCTACTACACCTGATACATATGTTGCATTGCTGATGCATCTACTGCTGCATCTCATACATCTACTGCATATGTTGCATCATGTCTCAGCTACTACCAGCCTTAAGGGCAAATGATGGCGCGATCGCGGTCGCAGTGACGGGGGTCGGGGGTCCTCCTCTATCAGAACATCTCGAGATATGGAGGCCCCAGGACCTCCCTTCAGCATCCAAGACCTGACGAATTCGACAAGGCCCATCCGAGTCAAATGAAGCCTGGATCGATAGATCTCGGAGCTCTCAGCTACTCTACAGTTGGCACATGAACCTTAGATCGCTCCACGATCTTTTAAATTAGTGTCCCATATGGCAGATTCTTGTTCCTTTTTCGGCGATTTCTTGGCTCGGGATTGGGATTTTCGGCTATTAAGCTACTCAGCTTTTAGAATTTTGCCAAATTAGAGGCTCAATTTTGTATTTTTTACAATGGAGAGCTCAGGTTTGAGTTATGGAAGATGAGGCTTCGAATTTTGGGAATTCGAGCGGCGAGAACTGAGATTTTAGGATTTTCGGAGACAAAAATCACAAATTCAGAAGATGGAGGGTGCATAAGGGGCCGATCTTATTTATACTATAGGGAGATCGGCCCCTCGTGTGAGGGAGAACGCCCCTCGTTATTAACCCTAGGGCTGAACACAACCCCCCACGTCTAGAACACGTCCAATCGCATTTTGAACACGGCCCCCAACGTCTTGAACATTTTAAAATTGCTCTGTAACACGAGGGGCCGAGCTAAAATGAACGGCCCCTCGTGTTTTTCCACGTGCAATGCACGTGCGCAGGGGGTTTTACACCCCCGCGTCGACTCCCAAATAGAACGGGGGGCTGTTTGTTTTAGTTCAGTCCCCAGTGTCTTTCCACGTGCAACGCACGTGCACAGGGGGTTCTACTCCTCCGCGTCGACCCGTGAAGAACGAGGGGCTGCACGTGGAGAACAGTCTCGCGTTCTCTTTGTAAAATGCCATGACGGGGGCCTATCAGTCGTCTGTCGGGGTTTAAATTGTTTTTTTTTTTTTTTATAGTTTAAGGTTTGTTTTGTTAGGGTTAATACTTTAAGAGGTGTTTTTAAAAAAATCGATACTTTGAATCTTATAATGATTTTTACCCAAACTTTGAAATCAATATTTTACTCAAAATCAACGAGTTCAGGTTGATGGGTTTCGTTTCCACGAGTAAGACAATATGCAGGTGAACAGTACAAACGGAAGATGGCTTATAAATAAGGGAAGGGCACCTATCTTCAATCGGTGAACAAATGGCCGAATTGATTAAGAACCATTGGTGGCGACTATTACAATGTGTCTGGGAAGAACAAGTCTTCACGAATAAGACGACTGACAGGGGAATTATTTTTTTTTTTCAAAAATCTTATTTTTTTTTTTAAATTATGAAAAACCTTATTCAATGCGGAATTGTGGTGGGCACCCGCTTTGCCTCATATAATGGGAGAGAATTATTTTGACTAAATAAATAATTGATTGATTAGTAAATTAGTCAGTAGTTAAGTTTTAAAAGTTTTTACAAATAACCATGTATTTGAAAGAACCTTTTATTATTCAAAAATTTTGAGAGAGAAACTACTGTAAGGGAGAGGGAAGCAGTTGAATCTGAGAGGAAGGAATTCTTACCGGAGTAATTTCATTTTATAGTTTTTGACATAGGGAAATCAGATATGTTTTCCCTCTTTCGCCATGCTATATTGAGATCTAAAAATTCAGAACTTTTACTGGAAATCAGGGAATTGTTTGAAGTGTAGTCGGATCAAGGTTGTGAGGTTGTAAATATATCTCCATTTTCTTTTCAAGTTTGAGATTTGGTCTGAAAGGTTAGAGTTTTTGTAATTTAAATGGATATTGATGGACGAAAATATTAATTTTTTGTTATTTAAATATGGATTGGGTGGTTTTAAGTTGAAACAGTCGAAGTTTTTATGAGGTATGAGGCAATCTATCGTTTTTATGAGGTTTGGACATCTCGAGTTTTGACTCTTGATTTCATATACTTTAATTGAGGTGGAGGATTTACTAATTATCTTTAGCAGTGAATACACTGTTTTATAAATTTATTATAAAGATGTTCTCATATTTTCTTTATGTAACCTATCTTTTGGTCATGCGAGTTTTATATATGTAAGTTTTCACTGTCATGATTCAACCTATCTTTTGGTCATGCGAGTTTTATATATGTAAGTTTTCACTGTCATGATTTATTTGAACATGTATATCTATTGTTTTGAACGACTAATCAACCCAGACGTGTAAGCTGAGTTTGATTGATCTATGTTGGGTTACTTGCCCATTACGCATGTACGACCATCAGAGGATATGTTTATGTAATGGGACGTTGATTGCATCATGTTCTTGGATGTAAAACCCTAACTTGATCATAGTTATTTTGGTTATTGCAATCAAGTTTTTCTCTGAATGTTCTTTTAACGTGTGAATCATTTTCAAGCATACTCATTAATTTTTATAACACGTTGCATACATTTGGATCCGTAATGAGTTTAGTCTATTCACTTTAACGATATTTCTTTTAGGTATTGGTCAGGGAGAGCATCAACGGGGGATACAATATTAGTCGACGTTCTATCACATTTTGTTGGTGTTTATTATCTAGCACTTTATGTTTATTGTAGGATTTTAATGTCACCTATGGTATAGCCCGATGTTACTGTGACTGACTTTTATTTCTAATAAGACTCTCGTTGCTGTATTAAATAATTAATGGAAAGGATCGGCTAGTACAATCTACTTTTGGGTCGGGTAGTTCCCCTTTCTATAAGGGTTCCATTTGGGTTGTGACAAGAACAACGAAAGAGAATCAATGTTTTTACGAATTTCAAAAGACTGATTCTATAATCTTCTCACAACCAAGCTCCGCTATTAATTGTGACAAATAGAACGATAATCGAAAAACAAAAATACGAAAATGGGACATTTGTGAAAAAAAAATTTAGGGCAAAAATTATAGGTAAATGATAATTACACTAGAAAATCAAATTATAACTGCAAGTTTAGTAAATGTAATTTATATAAATTTATAAATAACAAAATACTAAATGAGATATACAATGCGTGTCCACCGACCCGACCCAAATAAAATTCGTGTCACACTAAATTTTAATAAAAACTGAACTTTAAGAGAAATAATAAATTATTATTTATAATTTATCAGGTGATACTATTAACGATATCGTATTATAATTTATTATAGTATTTTTATATATTATTAAATCAAGAGAATGGACTGCAAGTTCCTTTAACTTGAAAGTGCTAAACAAGCACACTCGACTTGTTTAATTGAAATGAGTTAAATGAACCAACTCATTTAGCTATACGAATAAGTCGAATTGGCTTGAGAGTTAAAAATAAAGAGACTTCACGAGTCAACGTGCTCGTTTTGATGCGTCTGTAATGAATATTGATATTAACTATACACGAGAAAGTGAAGAACTAATTAATCATACAAAATTAGTTTAAAACTCAACGTATTAGTGAGATTACTTGCAAGTAAACTCCTTCTAAGCTTGCGTCCAGATGACGACTGCGTGCTGTTAAATCATTTAAACTGCATTTCCTTTCTTTCTGCAGAAGAATATTATTAGGGTTCTGGTCTCAATTACCTCCATCTCCCTTCCTCGTCACAAAAACCACTAATCTTTCATCAAAATGCTAATTATTATGTAAATTTAACTCAAGTTTCAATTAATAAAATGACACGGTAATGCATGTTAGTAGCTCATTGACAAAAACACTGTCAAATATTAAACAATCCTAATTATTGTTTCTAATTTAAAGATTGATTTGACCAGCGCATTTGGATTTAGTAAAAGTCTTCAAAGTTAGCACAAATAGTCTTCGACTTCACCGCGTTAATGACACAGTTGGTCGGTCGAGATAGCATTAATGGCAAACATCCCTACGTCGGCAGAGCCGACTCACTCACCAACTTCGGCCGCAGATACCGCCGACGCCATTGCTGTGCATTGCCCTTTGCAGGAAAAAGAAAAGGAAAAACAGAAGAAATCTTCACGTAGATTCATACTTAAGCAATGATTAGATTAGAGTAACTTAGATTATAATCAAACTTTCGTGACGATCATTTGACAAATGAGGAAATTATCGTCGTATGGAGTAACTCAAAAAACTTGCAAATTTACTAATGTCACTTCTAATCCACATGGATCGAGCGCACTTTTCTAAGTTCATGAAAATGAAAAAAATGGGAATTTTTCCAAGAAAAAAACTTTCCAAGTCGGGAAATGTATTCACACCAGGCTAACGTTCGTCGGGATCGCGACGGCGATCGTGAACAGATAGCCGGAAAACCCACTTGGAGAGTAAAGTTCTTTTCTCGTTCTTCGAAGACCGTTGGTTGGGATTTTCCGATGATTTTGCTACGAAGCCATTCAGTCGTCGCATGGCGAGCTTTAGAGTACCTTCCGATAAATTTGCAAAGCAAACTCTGAACCAACCTGGTTCGGAGCAATGGCATGACGATCCCGGCGAGATGTTTAGCCGGACGTCGTAAACAATTTTCTGCCATAATTCCATTTCGGATTCGAAAGTGTTGGACTGTAAAAGGTGTCTCATATCGACCCAGCAGAACAGGCCGGAGTTGCTCGTCAGGCAGCCGATTCCGGCTTTCTGAAGGCCGGAAACTAGCATTTTACGCCGTTGTTTAAGCCTCTTCTGATTCTCCGATATGTAAGTTTTGGTGAACTTCTTGTCGGAAAGCATGGCGGACAGAAGATATTGAGTTTGTGAGGAAACTAATCCGAAGCTAGACATTTTAGTAGCGGCGGCTACAACCATCTCATCGTTAGAATAAATTGCTCCGACGCGAAAACCAGGCAGTCCCAGGTCTTTAGAAAGACTGTAAACTACGTGAACTCGTTTCCAGACTTCATCATTCCGATCACAGTTTCTCTCCTTGAGAATTTCCATGACGCTGACGAAGTCCGGCGAACTAAAAACAGTGCCGGAGTAGATTTCATCGCTGACCAAGTGAATCTCTTTTTCCGATATGAAGTCGACGAGGCGGTGCATTTCGTTCCGGCTCATCGTCGTGCCTAATGGGTTTGAAGGGTTGGTTACTAAAACCCCTTTCACCCTCAAATTACGGTTTTCTGCTTCTTCGTAAGCTTGTTGGAGAGCTAAATCGGTGATTTGGAAGCCATTGGAGCTACTGCAATGGATAGGGACTATCTCAACTCCGGTTCGCCATTTGAGATCTCTATCGAATCTACAGAGGAACGAGATTAAAATAAGGATCACCAACTATGGATTTCCGTATTCTTTCTTGTTGCATAATTTGTTTTTTGTTTTTTGTTTTTCACGCCAAATCATTATTAAACAACGACGTACCCTGGATAGTACGGGGTTGGAAGAAGGAAAGCTTCGTCTGGTTCGGCGAGGCAGAACATTAGAGTTTCGTTAGCTGAAGTTGCACCGGCAGTGAGCACTATATTGTTCGGATCAAACGAAACTTTGTTTCCTCTAATGTCCGCCATAAAATCAGCCAAAGCCTGCACAAAGAGTAACAAAACCAAACTGTGAGTTCGAAGATGAAGAAGAAGAAAAAGAAGCTACTCTAACGAAGAAGAAGCTTACCTTTTTGAAATCAGGAAGACCATGGTAATCCTGGAAAAGAGCAAGCTCTCTAAAAATGGATTTTCCATCTCTTCTAAAGCTGGCTGCATCTGGGTTTTTATCAAGCCAAGATTCAAGAAGATCGAAGGATAGCTGAGGAAGAAGACGAGTCTGAGAATTAGAAATACTCTCGAAAGCGAAGAACAACCATTAAAATTCTTTATTTTAATCGAAGAGTATACAACAATAATGCAGACATCTAACCTGATTCTCAGCAAGACCCATCTGAATGATCCCTTGAGGATTCAGAATCTCATCGTATGGATTCTTCTCATATTCCTGCCATCCTAGAAAGTATGAAGAATCTTGGCCGTGAGAATTGCACGTGGTCTTCTTAGACAGCAATCTCATTGTTAATCTCTGTATCCGCTATATCCGGCCTTGACCTAATTATATCTGCAGAATAAAACGAATGTACTAGATAGAGAAGTAGCTGATTTAGAGAGAGAAGATGAAGAAAGTTCAGATGTTTTGGAGTGGAGAGGTCTAATGCAACCGTAGCATCCTATATATAGAAGTTCCATTCGACAAAGACTGAGGCAGTGGATTTAATTTGAACCAAACACTTTCGACCAAAAACATGATGCATTTTTCTTCATTCTATAACATTCAAAATTTTATAATAATCCACCGTCTTTGAAAGACACAAAGTCCAACTCAAATCACCATAATTTCTCATTCTAAACTAGCATTAAAATACACTGTTTGACCACCATTTTAGGGAAGTCTTTTCTAATTAACCCCAATCACGATATCTGACTCGGACATTTTTTAACGATACTGCCACGACCCTGAAGGGGATCACAATGAAAATACCGGGATAAACAATCTGACCTTCAAAAATGATCATATCACTAGATTCAAGATGTTCGAGTTATACGTAGCAGAAATCTTAAATAAATAAAATAATGTATTATTTACACGGATACAATGATATGTCGTCTTGATGTAATCTCTCTAACACTGTAAATATTGTGATATAATTGACGAATGGATAAATCAGGGGGAATTTTTAGATCGAGATTACAAGTGAAAGAAAAATGAAAATTAGGAAGGGTGCTTAAGCCAACTTTAAGAGACAATAAATCTTGGAGGTGATGGGAGAGTAACCCACAATGGCTTCATAAAATTAGACCTAGACTGCTTTTGGGTCCATATTGCTCCCTAGTGGCGATAGCTCCATTCTATTCTGGTCGGCCATTGTCTCCTCTCATAAAAGGTCTAAATTAGGGTTTGTTTCTTCTCGAGATTATAACATCCACCCATCTCCAAACAAGGGTTTACGTAAAAGGTCAACGAAAAGAAACAGTCTAATGGGAACAGAAGGGTAGACTCGCTCAAGTTTTTTTCTTCTGTTTTAATGGCATCTTCTGGTGGAAGTGTTATTCTTTCAAATAAGAGATGTACTTGAAAACGACTCTCTAGTTATTGTCGGCTATGTTGTTCTTACGTGAATCCCTTCTCAGTGTTTACGAAAAATGTGCATTTCTCCCAATCGATAGTTGAAGAAATAATACCACGATTTACGTGTAAATTCTTACGGAGAAAAACCAAAGAGGGGAAGAAGAGAAAATTCAATATGAAATCGTAATTACAGACTCTTGTGAGGTAAATAATAATATAATACGATCTTATCAAAAAATAATAATAATGATATAATAAGAAAACTTTAGGTCAAAAATATGAACAATAAAAAGTTTGATAATCCGAATTCTATTTGGTTCAGACAGAAAATCTCACAGTACGACAAAAGCGATGAAACAAAATCATATATTATTCTTACGCGTATGTGGTAGTACCGAAATAATAATACAGATAGGGTTTTTAGGTTTTATATTTGTCTCACTTTCTCCGTAATGATATCTGCTTGTCAAAATTTTTTCACATAAATCTTAGTATCATTCTTTGTTTTTCTAGTTATAAATTCACTGTCGAGTCCTCGTTAGATTATGTAATCGGTGAAACCGACAATTCATTAGAATTAAAACAGAAATCTTCTTAGTAGATTAAAGTTTTGACAAGAATAAACAAAAGTAGAATAATGTCTGCCGTTAGTAATAGGCCATTGGCTCACCACATTTTTCAAAAAGTTCACTGCAAAAGGCAAACACTCAGACGGAGTCGCAAAAGTATACGACGACTAACTCAAACCGATGGAGAAAATGGTCTCTTTTTTGGATAAACAAAGGTGATTAGACTGTAATTAGCGAAGTAAAGAGGAAACCAAAACAAAGCAGTGATCATCATCCCTGATTTGGATGGAGGCTTTTCTTTTTCTTGTCTTGTTTTAAGCACATCTTGCTTTTCCTCCTCACACGGTCTTCGATTAAAAGTCTTAATTCTATTTAATGCAGAAACTGACATGAAATCTGTGTTACAGCTCATGATTCCTTGACTTTTTTTCATCCTTTCTGCGGTCTCTCTCTCTCTCTCTCTCTTCATTTTCTTTGTCAACTGGAAGATGAGTCAGTATTGGACGGAAAATCAAAGTAAAGATACAGATGTTCAACGAAATAAATGTTTTAGATATGAGTATCAGTCGATCATTGAAAAGTTTTGTAAATCCTTGGGGAAGTCACGGTGACAACTCGTCTTCTGACCACAAAAATAGACGCAGATCTAGTCAATATCAGAACAATCTCACATCACATCATATTTTTCTCCCTAAACTAACAAGACTCATCTCAGAGCAAGACTTGAGAACATATACGTGAGGGTCTCGATCGAAAACTGACATTCTGGGCAAGATTTAATCTTAAAAATCTATTTGCTATGCCGAGAGTGAGCATCTGAGTAAAGTATTAGATCGATGCAAATCATTTGGTTCGCATCTATTCAGACAAGACTTCAAATCACTTGGCCAATACATCAACGGCGAGAGTCCCGAGAAGTGACGGGAAATCGGAACAATTGCATTAAGAGCGTGACTCACATTAGTATAATTCATGGTTCATGGTGGAAGTTGTATTCTTAGATGGCCCCAGAAGGGATATGATTGAGGGAACAGGAGGCAAAACATGGGGTGAAGGACAGAGAAACATATATGAAAAATGTAAGAAACATGGACCAGTCGAACAAATAAAAAAAGGTGTGGTTGGAAGTCTTGATTTGAATACAAGGTTTGGGTTGTTAATGATGGGATTAAGGACTAAACCCCACTAATTAAGTCAGGATTAAGAATAAGACGAGAAGAGCAGAAGAGGGGGCGCGTGGTTTGCAAGTGAAACAGCTTTGTTTAATGCCCCCCACCACAGCACCTCTCTGAAAACATGGAAGCCATTAAAGGAGCCATTCCACCTTGACAGCCTAACATGATGCTCACGTTACTCCATTCCTCGCCCATTTCCTAGGACACACTCCCATGGACCATCTCTCTCTCTCTCTCTAGGAAGTCCACGACAAATACAGTTAACCAACCAATCAATCAACGCTGAGAGAAGCTAAGAGGGTCTGAAATTAAGATAGCCATAGTGAAGTCTAATCTCTAAAACCCAAAAAATTGAAAAATCGAAAAATAAGCCTTTGTATAATCTCTTCCTCCTACTCTGTCTAACCTCTTGTGAATGAATATGGCTCTTCATGCCTGATAAAATTTACTGATATCAGAAACAAAGCTATAATCGATCCATGCACCAGATCGTACGGCCTCAAATTTTCGAAACAAAGGGTCAAAATTGTGATAGAATGGCCAAGAGCTTGCTGACTTGGGTTACTTATAGTCAACTCTAATATGCTAGTACCACTGCTTTAGATCAAAGTCAAGAGTGCGAAAATACATTAAAAACTTCAACTAAAGGCACTGCTAGAAATGTCAGAGGTCATTCTTTTTCATCATCACTAAGTAACGATTCTATAATAATTCTTTTAAACACAGATAACATTTAGCAGAAAATTGTATATAAGCTTCAAGAAAAAACAAACAAAATTATAATAATTAAAAAAAAAAAAAAAAAAAGGATTTGACGTATGGTCCCGTTTGTACCTGTATTAACCCACAGCTCATGGAGTAAGACGAAGCGTGTAGGCCATCGTTGCAGGCTCGACCTAATCATATTTCACAAATTATTATGAAGAGTGTAAAGAGTGTAAGAATCAGATTGATATTATTATTTTCAAGCCATAATGTCATTAAGTTGTGACAGAACCTGTCTACTCCACACTACCCGGCTGCAATGCCTTCCTCGTCATCCCGAGGTGGTCTCCATTTTCGTTCGAAAATGTTATTTCTAACTGTATTTTCCGCTTTCATCTTTTCGTCTTGGAGCTTTAGCTTCTCATCGATAAGATGAAGCAACTCTTGCAGGCCAACTCCCATAAGAGCAGATGTTTTAACGTGAGGCGTAGAACGAGTTTGAATGTCCAAAACTTTTTCTGTACTGTGTGTAGAGCAAACAATACTATGATCTTCAGTCGCATTTTCATTATTCCAAAGGCCTTTGTCTTCTTCGTGGGCCAACCATCCATCAGAGTAGTCACTTTGCTCCTCATTCATGGTCTCTTCAAGATTTTCACAGTCTACACCATTTTGTAATGACTGATTCGTAGATGACATGTCACCTTCTCCTTCAGCTGAACTGACAGTTTCAGTATCTTCGCTTTCATCCAAATACTCGCCACCCTCCATTCCATCTTCAAAATCAATCTGTTTATTAAGTTTTTGGAAACTTATATCAGTTTTCACTCAAACTTTCGATTCCGTCCCATTAAGGAAGGATTTCGTCGGATAGTACCTTATTCCAGACTTCAATCATATTCTGAAGCTTCTCTTCTGATACTCCAATCTGCTGAAGAACTTGGAATACAGTCGACCGATGTTCTTCAAGATTGGGGGCAGTACAATCTACCACATGCTGAAATGCAAAATTAGGAAATACATCAACACCATTTTATACGAATAGTTTAAAGACGCAAAATTGATCAATCCATCGTGTGCATATGATGGATTTAGTTTGTTTGGAGAGGGACAAATCCGATTTAGAAAGATAAAATGACCGGAAATCGACTCATACCACTAGAAGGTCAGCCTCTACCACTTCTTCTAAGGTTGCGTGAAATGCTTGGACTAACTGCAAAGTGGCAAGCGTCAATGACAAAGAGGTCCAACGAGATTTTGAAATTTTACAAATTACAGTTTGCAAATTACCTGTACCGGCAAATCTGATATAAATCCTACAGTATCACTAACTAATATTTTCCTCCTGCAAACACCATAGCCAAAATTAGTCGAATCTTACAATGTCAAAAAATAATAATAACCAATCAACTCAACTCGATATTATTTAACTTGTCAGATTACCCAGAAGGAAGAATAACTCTTCTTAATCTTGAATCCAAGGTTGCAAATAATCTGCATATCGAGGAATCTTGGTCAACTCTCACAAGGGAAATATTTCGTCCCAAATTAACAATTTTCAGGTAAAAGACAGAAAATTTTATGTCACCCATAAGTGTACAAAATTACCTAGAGTCACAGTAGAGATCGCTATCGGAGAGTGCACTGACTAATGTAGACTTCCCCTGTGAGTGGAGTGAAGAAAAGAAATTAAGAATGTTGTTCTATTAGTGAATATGATTAACTAAATTGATTAACTTACAGCATTAGTGTAGCCCACAACGGCAATAGTGGCTAAGGATCGACCAGAAGAATCTCCATGCTTCTTGCGAGCAGCTCGTTGCAAAGCTCGAGTTCGACTCACCTCTTCAATTTGCGATAGTAAATGATGTCTTCGTTCTAAAATTCTGATAGCATAATGTCAAGTAAATAAAAGTTTAAACTAAAAAATTATACAAGGATATTTATTATTAACTTCATAGGCTTAACCTTCGACGCTGAAGTTGAAGTTCAGTTTCTCCTGCACCACTTATAAAGCCACGTCCTCCACTTCCTCTCCTGCAATTTAACGGCTAATCATTTATTGAACGGATATGACATAAGTTTATCTGGCGTTCTTCAAATTTTATTCTCCCAATTTATACGAATAAATCCTTGAACCCTTCAAATCTTGAGGGTATCTTCTATATTGTTTAGGAAGAAATCTAAGCTGCCATTGCATCAGTATTGATAACCAAGCAGCCTTCATGAAAGCCAAGTTTGCCCAAATATTTAAACAAGCATTGTATGTTTTTTCTATCACTTCTCCTTCGATTTAAATCGCAGAGTTCTGGCTCTATACAAGCGTAGTCTTTAAGGTTGTTAACTACAGTTTCAACGTTTTTGGACAATGAACACTAAGCTCTTCAACAATTTGTATAAATGCATGTTGCTCTTAAAATATATATAGCAAATAATAGTTTCTAGTTCTGCAATTCTGTAGTTAGTTTCTGAATCCTCTAATCCTTTTCATCTTTTTTGATTTGTTTGTTATATTCTTTGCAAACAGCATAAAGTTTTTCACTACCCTCGAGCACTAACAACTTCAGCTTCTTCAGATGCACCAAATGTATGTCTTCCATCAGATCCGCGTACACGAACAAGTCTAGACTTCTTATACATTAAAGCAGCCAGCTCAGCCTAGAAATTAAAGATTCACAATTAGACCCATGATGAAATTTGTATAGATAAGAATGGGACCAAAATAACCGATATACATTAACCGATGATAAAAGTTTTATAGATAAGAAGGGGACCAAAACAACCTGCAGCTTTGCCTCCTTCGAGTGAGCATGAGCATTGAATATCTCTATTATAAGACCCATTCGATCAAATACAGGTAATCCCAGAACTCGCTGAATTCGTATAAAATACAACAAAACTATTAATAAGAAAAAATGAAATGCTCCGGACAAGACAAATCAAGTAGGCGTGACTTGCCTCTAAATTTCTTTGCTGTACTCCAGAGAGAGTCGTATTTATGAAAACAGCATTTATTTCCCCCTGTTAAAAGAATATGATTGATACTCTGAAATTTGTATAGATAGTTTTAACTTATAATCAAATTCTCGCCTTTGATTCTGCAATATTTAGATGGCATTTGATGGTTTCCAATGTTCCTTGTCCAAAATATGTGTCTGCATAGATGGAAGAAAGGAAACACCCTCACAATTCAACTTAGAACAAAGATACAGCCCAAATATTCTCAGTTCCACTAGGCTTTCCCAGTGGTAATCTGCTAAGACACCAACTGGAACTACCACATCTTGTAAATCACAACGTTGAAAACTAGCTTGAGGGGAAAAGGCCCAAGAGATTATACCCAATGGCTAGTTTTAGCTAGCCGTAGTGCAAAAATTAGTTCTTTACAGCAAATCATAAGCCCGACAATCAGAGATACCACAAATTAAAGAGTGAAATGAATATAAAACGACAAGATAAAGAACATCAAAATAAGTCATGTTGTCCCTAAACCTCAGCTCAAAAGGTCTCAATCATACTCCAACGAGAAATTCATCACTAATTACCTCTAAAATTCGCATTACAAATCATAAACAGCATAAACTCACCAGCACGAGTCCCTTTAAGAGAAGGATTTTGAACCACAATGTGGGGAGGAATTTCCTTATCGAAAAAATCAATCTCAAAATACCCATAACGCTGATCTTCCAAAGAATTAGCGAGACACAGAGCTTCGTTGATCTTCGCCTGCATAAAGGTACTGGGCCGAAGACGTGGCTGAACAACGAACAGCTTCGGAGGGATATCTGGGTCGACGTTGAAATACGAAACGGGCTCGTCTTGTTGCTTCCGCTTCGATCCCTGTGAGTATGTCGAAGAAGGAATCCATGTCGAAGGCGTCGAGAGATTCAGAGAAGAAGAAAACTGAGGAGGTTGGAAAGCTAAATTTGAACAAAAAGAGGGAACAGTTTTAGTGAAAGAATTCAGACGAGCCCTTGAAAGAAAGATGGTTCGGAGCATTTGAGATTGTCGAGTTTGACAACTTCCTCTGCCGCAGTCATCGACCGGCTGATTTATTTATTTATTCATTTTATATAGGGAAAAGTACTATTTAGACCCCAACGTATGGGATCAGTGACCATTTAGTACCTAACGTTTGTTTTGTACCCAATCAAACCCTAACGTATAAAACGTTGGCAATTCAAACCCTACCGTCAATTTTTCAATTAAATTTAACAGATTTTTTTCAAAATTCCTAAACTACCCCTCTCTCTCTCTCTCTCTCTCTCTCTCTCTCTCTCTCTCTCTCTGAACAGAGGCCGAAAACCCTGAACAGAGGTCACCACCGTTCAAAAAGTGCCGTCACCGTTAGAAATGGCTGAAAACTCACAACGTAGTAAATGACAAAGTTATCTTTGTCTTCCATAAAACTGGATTTAAGCCGAAATCGGATCATATAAATAACCCAAAGCGTGGTCGCCAGAGTAGCCGTATCGAGTAATGTGTGAATGTCATATTCCATGACAAAACTACAATACAGTCTAACAGTTAGAAACATGGCAGTTAGCTCCTGTGATTTGAGGGAAAGTCCTAGAGAGAAGTCAAGTACAAATTCATTAGGGCAGATGACAATATGAACACTAGAAAGATCTGGCAACCAAAGACGACGCAAAACACAGGAAGAAAATGAAAATTTAGCTGTCTCAAAAACCAAATCCTTCGCAATTTAAATCCAGAAAGTCCCAATTTCAGCAACAAAAACCAAACAATAAATTTCCAGTGCCTCGAGTCTGAAAACCCTAAACCCAAGCTGCAAGATTGAGCTCTAAGCCATGGAAATCTGAAGTCATTCACCGAGCAATTGAGAAAACAACAAGAATCAAAGAAACCCCAAAAATAGTCACCTTTTTATCGACCTTTACCTGCACAAGTCTTCTCCTTCGTAAGCTTGTAAATGAGAACGGAGATTCCAATGGCGTGGACAGCCTCGGCGGCAACAAAAAGATTATCGTGATCGTGAACCACCATGCGAAGAGAAACCAGAGCTGCCATACCGGTAACCACCGCGAGTTCTAGATGAACTCGGTGACGGTGACGGCACTTTCTGAACGGCGGTGACCTCTGTTCAGGGATCTGGGTTTGACCTCTGTTCAGGGTCTTCGGCCTCTGTTATGAGAGAGAGAGAGGGGGGGTAATTTAGGAATTTTGAAAAAAATTTGTTAAATTTAACTGAAAAATTGACGGTAGGGTTTGAATTGCCAACGTTTTATACGTTAGGGTTTGATTGGGTACAAAATAAACGTTAGGTACTAAATGGTCACTGACCCTATACGTTGGGGTCTAAATGGTACTTTTCCCTTTTATATATTATTTTAAACATTTCTATTCTATCATATTAATTTGATTAATAATTGAATTACGTGCAAGCATAACGTTACACGTGTAAGCTACGTCAGTATCAAAATAGTGTGTTAACGATTAGTAAACATCTTTCCTACAATCTTGTGTATGCATGGCCTAAGATAGTTGTGGGCAAGGTTCCGTTCCGATCAATTTTGGAGCCGACCTGAACCTAATCAATCTGTAGCACCCGGTCTTTTGGCTGTAATTATTTCCCGAATCACTTTGCGGGATTAATTTAATATTAATACAATATGTGTTGTGTTGGGAACCAAACAAATGTGTAACTAAACAAAATACTAAGTTTGAAATGCATGGAAAGACAAATTGGAGAGAAATTAAGGTTGGTGGGAGATAGTCAATGGATAGCTGACACTTGGCAGCTTGTTGAAGAAGCTAAGTCCTTCCTCCTACGTGAAATCTACATTTCACTTCTCTGCTTCTTCTCTTCCCTCTTTGCTTTTTCTCTTCCAGGCGATTGAAACAAAGTACCAAACCTTGTTTCTCCTGTATTCTTCTGTTTCCTTCAGCAAAAGGTAAGCATCTACTCATGCTAACAAGTTTGGACAAGTTTAATGTGGGTTTGTACCGAAGTTTAGGGTTATGGTATTTAGAGAAAAACTCACTGTCTTTGGATGAAAACACGTTGGTGTGTTTTCTAAAGATTTGAAACGTGTTGCTGCTGATTCTTCTAACTTGTTAGTTAGCATTTGCAGCATTGTTTATTTCTCTACGTGCATGTTACAGATCTATGCATTTCTGAGACTTTCCAACTAACTGCATCGCGGATAACAGGTAAGTTCATAACCGTAGGTTGGCCCTTAAGGCCCTACATCACGGAGGTACTAGGTGTTTCATTTCTGTCGGGTTGTTTTGGGTAGAAACGTTATAGTTTATGTTCTGAGTTGTCTGTGTTCTGTGTTCTGCTTCACAGTATGTTCTGTTATTTCTGTCGACTGCTATTGTAAGTTCAGGCACTGAAAATGTTCATGCATACACGTTTTCACCGAAAGTTCATGCAAAACCGATTTATGTACACTGTTTGAAACTAAACAAGATAAAATCTGACTGAAATGTATCGGTTAAGTGTGGGACGGGGACTGGCCCCCAGATCTATTTCTGTACTGTACCGTATAACTGTTGTGCCTGATAGTGCACCCATTGTTCGCCAATTCCCCCATAAGCCTCACTTATACCCCCACTGCCACTGAAACGTAATGTACTGTACTGTCACTGAATTTCTGAAAAAACCGCATGCATAGTATATGCATCACTGCATTTTATATGTTCTTACTGAGCTTTAGGCTCATAGATGAACTCTCTGATGTAGGTACTGAACCTGAAAATGAGGACTTTGTGCCTCAGTCTGATGACTAGGTGGCTGGTGGCTCGAGCTCTCGGGGGTGGCTGCTGCAGTCAGACATATTTCTGTCCCGAGGTTTAAGTTTTCTTAAATTGATGTACAAGTCTGTGAAACTTTACTGAGATTCTGCTGTTTTGTTTTTAAACTTCAGCTGTCGTTCTGTGTTTGTTTTAAAAACTTCTGTTTTTGGGAAATTCTGTAATTATATGTTAAGTTCTGTACTGTCTCTGAGATTTTGAAACAATGTATAGATTCTGTGTCAATGTTTAAAACCGCTGTATTTGACAGTTAAGTTTATATTATAAAGTATTCTAGAATTGTTTGGGATATTTTCTGTTAATCTGTGCATGGATGATTTCTGGTTTTGGAACTATCCATGCAATTTGTTTCTTTAAATCTGTCAATTGTAAAATATGTTTTACAATCTTGTTTAGAATCGGGTATTGAAAGTCTACAATTTTCATGCCTTCTGTTTGTACTGTATTTGACAGTTGAATTATGTTCTGAAGTATTCTGAAATGGTTTGGAATATTTTCTGTTAGTCTATGCATGGATGGTCTCTGGTTTTTGAGCTATCCATGCAGTGTGTCTTCTTGAATCTGTCATTGTAAAGCATGTTTCACAACCTTGTTTTGATTCGGGTTTTGGAGATCTGAAACTTTTATTGCCTTCTGTTTTATGCCCTCTGTTCGTATGTCTTCCTGTTAAAGTTGTCAAGTCCTGCCTTAAAAACTGCATCTTCCGATCACGATCACTGTTCCACTGTTTACATCCTCCAGTTTCATCTGCTGTCTGTATCTTCCGATTGACGTCATCCATCTTCCGGCTGACGTCATCACCTCATCCGATCTCATCTGCTGTCTGTATCTTCCGGTTGACGTCATCAATCTTCCGGCTAACGTCATCACCTCATCCGATCTCATCTGCTGTCTGTATCTTCCGATTGACGTCATCCATCTTCCGGCTGACGTCATCACCTCATCCGATCTCATCTGCTGTCTGTATCTTCCGATTGACGTCATCCATCTTCCGGCTGACGTCATCACCTCATCCGATCTCATCTGCTGTCTGTATCTTCCGATTGACGTCATCCATCTTCCGGCTGACGTCATCACCTCATCCGATCTCATCTGCTGCTTGCATCTTCTATCTGACGTCATCTCCTCTTCCGATGACGTCATCCACTGTTTACATCCTCCAGTTTCATCTGCTGTCTGTATCTTCCGGTTGACGTCATCAATCTTCCGGCTAACGTCATCACCTCATCCGATCTCATCTGCTGTCTGTATCTTCCGATTGACGTCATCCATCTTCCGGCTGACGTCATCACCTCATCCGATCTCATCTGCTGCTTGCATCTTCTATCTGACGTCATCTCCTCTTCCGATGACGTCATCCACTGTTTACATCCTCCAGTTTCATCTGCTGTCTGTATCTTCCGATTGACGTCATCCATCTTCCGGCTGACGTCATCACCTCATCCGATCTCATCTGCTGTCTGTATCTTCCGGTTGACGTCATCAATCTTCCGGCTAACGTCATCACCTCATCCGATCTCATCTGCTGCTTGCATCTTCTATCTGACGTCATCTCCTCTTCCGATGACGTCATCCACTGTTTACATCCTCCAGTTTCATCTGCTGTCTGTATCTTCCGGTTGACGTCATCAATCTTCCGGCTAACGTCATCACCTCATCCGATCTCATCTGCTGTCTGTATCTTCCGATGACGTCATCCACTGTTTACATCCTCCAGTTTCTCACCTCATCCGATCTCATCTGCTGCTTGCATCTTCTATCTGACGTCATCTCCTCTTCCGATGACGTCATCCACTGTTTACATCCTCCAGTTTCATCTGCTGTCTGTATCTTCCGATTGACGTCATCCATCTTCCGGCTGACGTCATCACCTCACCCGAATTTCGTTTGCTACCTGTATCTTCTGCCTGACGTCACCCACCTTCCGGCTGACATCACCACCTCTTCAGCCCAGTTTTACTCAGCCTCTTCCACTGAACACTGTTCGTCTTTTGTCGTATCTGAATCCACCGATAGCTTTAATCTTCCGCTTGACGTCATCCTTACTTCTGTCTTTGCAAATGCATCTTCCGCCTGACGTCAACTCATATCCTCCACCCGATTTAATGGTATCACCCGCCTTGGTTCATTTACATCCACCGATTTCGGTTCATTATTTTTGTAACACCTGGCATTTTGGCCATGTAATAGTCTGTTGAATTATTGTGTAGATTTAAATTGCCATAAATACGATAACAACTTTATTGTAAAATGCTGGAGCATTTAGTGAGGGGAGAACCAAACTATTGTGTAACTAAACTAAACACTAAGTTTAAAATGTATGGAAGGGTAAATTAGGGAGAAATTAAGGTTGGTGGGAGATAGCCAATGGTTGAGTGACATCTGGCGACTTGGTGAAGAAGCTAAGTTCTCCCTCCTGCGTGAAACCCTCTTCACTTCTCTGTTCTGCTCTCTCTCTCTCTCAATTCTCTTCTCGGCATTCTCTCTTCTTGTCGTCAAGCAACCATCAGAGATTTACTTCGATCTCCTCAGATTTTCTTCTGCTCCTCCGCTAAGGTAAACATCTACTAATGCTAATGAGTCTGGACAAGTAAAAGTATGTGGTTGCTGAAGTTTTAGGTTAAGTTATTTTGGAGAAAACTCTCGGTTTTTGTATGGAAACACACTTGTTGTTTTCTACAAATCTGAACTGAGTCTGCTGCATGATTTCCAAGCTATTAATTAACATTTGCAGCATTGTTTACCTCTCTACGTGCATGTTACAGATCTGCCTATTCCGAGACTTTCCAGCTTACTGCATCGAGGATAACAGGTAAGTTCATATCCGTAGGTTGGCCTTTAAGGCCCTACATCACGGAGGTTGTAACGACCCCGTATTCCCAGCAAGATATTGTCCGCTCTGGGGATTGGGCCGCAGCCCAATATCCTCCCCTCACAGCTTTGTTTGGCGAGAACTTCCCGGAAGGTCACCCAACCTGGAATTGCTCTCGCCGAAGCACTTTTAACTTCGGAGTTCTTATGGGATCCGTTGCCAATTGTGCTCCAAAACGCGTCTTGCTATGTTGGGAGGGTCTCTTTACATATGTTTCATTTCCATATACTTCCCCAAGCGATGTAGGATTGTGACGACCCCCTCTTTACGACCCGGGATTCGCCTATACTCGAGTCCGGGATCCATCCACCCCGTAACCCGAGGTTTGCCCCGCAGTCGTACACATACGTACACATTCGATTCGGGTCATCACAATCACCCCCCCTCGAGTTTTAAATGAATTTCGATTTCAATTCTGGTTTAGATTTCGGTTTGACTTCTGCTTAAGTTTAATTTAGTAAAATATATATATATATATATATATAGTACGGGAAATACGGGTACAGTACTAGGGATGTTACAGAGGTACTAGGAATTTCTTCTGTCGGGTGTTTTCGGGTAGAAAGTTAGAGTTAAGTTCTGAGTTATCTGTTTTCTCTCTAGAATCTGTTGTATTATTCTGTTAACTGTTGTTTCAAGTTATGCACTGTGAAAGTTCATGCATACACGTTTTCACTGAAAGTTCATGCAAAACCGATTTCTGTACACTGTTTGAAACTAAACAAGATAAAATCTGACTGAAATGTACTGGTTAGGTGTGGGACGGGGACTGGCCCTCTGGTTTTATCCCTCCCTGGGAATCTGAAAATTTATTGTCCCTAGCAAGGACCCTCTAGTTTTATCCCTCCCTGGGATTTTGAAAACTGTTGTGCCTGATAGTGCACCCTCTGTTTGCTAGTTCCCCTATAAGCCCCACTTATACCCCTCTACCACTGTAACGTAAAGTTCTGTTCTGCCACTGTATTCTGAAAACTGCATGCATAGCATTTTGCATCACTGCATTTATAATATGTTCTTACTGAGCTTTAGGCTCATAGATGAACTCTCTGATGTAGGTACTGAACCCGAAGATGAGGACTTTGTGCCTCAGTCTGACCATTAGGTGGTTGGTGATTCGAGCTCTCGGGCTGGTTGCTGCAGCCAGACATGTTTCTGATCTGAGGTTTAAGTTTTCTGAAGTGTTTATATCTGTAAAGTCTTCTAGATGTTCGGGTTTGGTTGTAAAACTCTTCCTTTGAAGAAATTCTGTACGTATATGTCATGTTCTGTACTGACCTTCAGATTTTAAAACAATGTATAGGTTTGTTGTCTAAGTTTTAGAAGGCTTCTGGTTTTGGAACTATCCATGCAGTCTGTTTCCTTTGAAATCTGTTAATTGTAAAGTGTGCTCTACATCCTTGTGTAAAATCAGGCATTGAAGGTTTGCAACTTTCATGCTTTCTGTTTGTGCTGTATTTGACAGTTAAGTTTATATACTAAAGTATTCTGAAATTTGTTTGGAAAGTTTCTATTAGTTCATGCATGGATGGCTTCTGGTTTTGGAACTATCCATGCAGTCTGTTTCCTTTGAAATCTGTTAATTGTAAAGTGTGCTCTACATCCTTGTGTAAAATCAGGCATTGAAGGTTTGCAACTTTCATGCTTTCTGTTTGTGCTGTATTTGACAGTTAAGTTTATATACTAAAGTATTCTGAAATTTGTTTGGAAAGTTTCTATTAGTTCATGCATGGATGGCTTCTGGTTTTGGAACTATCCATGCAGTCTGTTTCCTTTGAAATCTGTTAATTGTAAAGTGTGCTCTACATCCTTGTGTAAAATCAGGCATCCTTGTGTAAAATCAGGCATTGAAGGTTTGCAACTTTCATGCTTTCTGTTTGTGCTGTATTTGACAGTTGAATGATGTTTTGAATCGGGTTTTGAAGGTTTGAAACCCTTATGCCTTTTGTTTTGATGCTCCCTGCCCGTATGTCTCCCTGTGAAAGCTGTAAATTTTGCCTTTAAAACTATGTCTTCCGGCTGACGTCATCAAAGTCATCCGCCCAGTGTATTTACATCTTCCGACTGATGTCAGCACAAGTCTTCCGCCTAGTTTAAAACTCCGTCTTCCGGCTGACGTCACCCAAGTCTTCCGCCAGTGTAATTATGTCTTCCGGCTGACGTCATCCCAGTTTTTCCGCCAGTATAATGCTTATATCTTCCGCTTGACGTCATCCATCTTCCGGCTGACGTCATCTCCTCATCCGATCTCAGTTACTGTCTGTGTCTTCCGCTTGACGTCATCCATCTTCCAGCTGACGTCATCTCCTCATCCGATTTCAGTTACTGTCTGTGTCTTCCACTTGACGTCATCCTTACTTCTGTCTTTGCATTTACATCTTCCGGCTGACGTCATTCAAGTCTTCCGCCCAGTTTTAAACTAAGTCTTCCGCCAGTCTTTTACCTAAGTCTTCCGACTTCACATTCTGTTTTCTGCCCGGATCTTCTTCTAATATTTGTTCTTCCTTCCGATTGTAGATATGTTTACGGTGTTTTCCAGTTTTGCTTTCGGATACAGGGGATGTTTTTCCCTTCCTCTGAAAAGTTTATGAGTTTACTTCTATAAGCTCATCCTGTTTATGTTCAAAAAAATATATATAAATTAGTCACCATTTTCTGCAAATGACCCGTAGTGACGGCTCGGTTCTCGGGTTCCGATCGGGATCCGGTCTCGGGCTGTCACAGTTGTGGTATCAGAGAGACAAGGTTTTAAAATCGATTCTGTGAAATGTCTGACTGCGCAACCCGCCACGTGATATCGCTCCACCAACTGTAAGTGTCTAATGTTCTGTAAAAAGTTTATGTTTATTAAATTTAGTTATTTCGTTGATAGGATTATTTAGAAATGGTGAGAGGACATCAAGAAGAGTCAAGCGAAAGCTCTCGAGCCATTGACCGACTAACCGAACTGATGGTTGCACAGTCACGCATGGTTGAACGCATGATGGCCAGAGAAGACGATAGAAACAATAACCATGGGAATAACAATCGTGATAATGCGCCGCGAGACAACAGTGGAGACAGATTTCGGCGACTCCAGCCGCCTTCATTTGATGGACTGTCTACAGACCCGACCCGTGCTGAAACCTGGATTCGAACAATGGAGAAGATGTTTGGATATGCAGAAGTAGAAGACAACAAGAAAGTTATTTACGCCACGTTCTATCTCACTGAAAGTGCGGGATTTTGGTGGGACACAGTGCAATCAACTACAGTGGCATTAAGCTGGGAAGGATTCACGAAAAACTTCTACGAGAAGTACTTTGACCGGGGAGTGAGGAAGGAAAAGTTGCTTGAGTTCTCTCGGCTGTGACAGTATGGGACAGTGGCTGAATATGTTCAAAAATTTGAGTCCTTGTCCCAATATGCAACACATATGGTGGCCACCGATGAGAACAAGGTGCACCAATTCATTCAAGGGTTAAAGATGGACCTTCTGCGAGGGATCACAACCGGAGGGTTCGATGAGGCACCGTATGTGAAGGTGGTGGCCAAGGCTTATCAGTTGGAGGCCTTAGAGATAAAGTCCAAGAGACAAAGAGATTCACCAAGAGGGATTATTCGAAATATTCCTCAGCAACAACAACAACAAAGAGGTCAGAATTTTCAGTCTCAACAGCAACAAAACAGGGGCATTAAGAGGCCCAATGAAGCCATCCTTTATCAAGACAAAGGAAAGAGACCAATGGGGGCTCTTCAACCTTTAGTATGCCCGCAGTGCAAGAAGTCCCACAAAGGAGAGTGCAGGCTTGCTACAGGCCAATGTTTCTGATGCGGCAAAGTAGGCCATCTTGTTCGGGATTGCCCAATGCCCGACACCAGAACAAGTCAAGCCGTGCCAAGAGTCTTTGCAATGATGGAGGATGTTGATGATGCTGATCTGCACACAGCGATCACAGGTACAATTTTGATATGTGATAAACCTGCTTATACCTTGTGGGACACGGGGGCCACACATTCGTTCGTGGCGATAGACTTCGTAGTTAGACAGAAGGTTAATTGTACGTCGTCAGACCAGCCCTACAGCATTATGCTACCGTCCGGAGAGTTTATGCACTCCGAGCAGGTGGTACGGGGTGATATAGTGTCAGTAGGAAACTAGAAGTTGTACGCCAGCCTTATCGTCATCGGTATGAAAGGGTACGATGTCATTCTGGGGATGGACTGGCTGTTTAGACATCATGTCACCATCAACTGTAGGTCCGGGCTGGTGTCATTTAATCGCCCGAATAAAGTAGAATTTTCTTATCAGGCAGTACCGAAGGAACACCGTATGCCTATTATATCTTCCCTGAAAGCTCGACGGCTAATGAGGTCAGGATGTGTCGGATTCCTTGCCCACGTAGTAGATGTTCAAAGGCAAGGTGAGGTGGAACTTCAAAGTATTCCGGTAGTCCGAGACTTCCCAGAGGTTTTCATAGATGACCTACCGGGATTGCCACCTGATCGCGAAATTGAGTTTGAAATTGACGTAAATGCAGGTGCGGAACCAGTATCGAAGAATCCGTACCGTATGGCACCAATTGAATTGAGGGAGTTGAAGGCTTAGCTGAAAGAATTGGTGGACAAGGGTTTTGTACGCCCTAGCTTCTCTCCGTGGGGTGCTCCCGTCTTGTTTGTCAAGAAGAAGGATGGATCCCTGCAGATGTGTATTGACTACCATGAGCTGAACAAGTTGACGATCAAGAATAAGTACTCGTTGCCAAGAATCGATGATTTATTTGACCAACTACAAGGGGCTCGGGTGTTTTCTAAGATTGACTTACGCTCCGGTTATTACCAGTTGAAGGTCAGAGCTGATGATATTCCAAAGACCGCCTTCAGGACCCGGTACTGGCACTACGAATTCTTAGTGATGTCGTTCGGGTTAACTAACGCTCCGGCAACATTTATGGACTTGATGAACAGAATATTCCAAGACTTCTTGGATAAATTTGTAATCGTTTTCATCGACGACATTCTGGTTTACTCCAGAAGTAAGGCCGAGCACGAGGAGCACTTGGCAATTGTGCTATCAACTCTGAGGCAACATCAATTATATGACAAGCTATCAAAGTGTGAATTCTGGCTGAGCAGAATTAATTTCCTAGGCCACGTGGTGTCTGCAGAAGGAGTTTCGGTAGATCCGGCCAAGATTCAGGCTGTGAAAGATTGGCCCAAACCGAGGAACGCCAGTGAAGTGCAGAGTTTTATTGGATTAGCTGGTTATTACAGAAAGTTCATCAAGGGATTCTCTGTGATAGCAAAGCCTATGACCAGCTTAACGAGGAAGGATATCAAATTCAGGTGGTCTGAAGCTTGCGAGATGAGTTTTCAGACACTTAAGCAAAAGTTGACCACTGCTCCTCTATTAGTGTTGCTAGTTGAAGACGGCAAATTTAGCATATACTGTGATGCATCCAAGATTGGTTTGGGAGGTGTATTAATCTAGCATATGCATCCAGACAATTGAAGAACCAAGAACAAAACTACCCTACTCACGACCTTGAGTTAGCGACAGTTGTATTTGCGCTGAAAGTATGGAGACATAACCTATATGGACAATCATGTGAGGTGTTTTCTGATCACAAGAGTTTGAAGTACATCTTTACTCAGAAAGAGTTAAACATGAGACAAAGACGGTGGTTAGAATTGTTGACTTCAATGATGTTTAAGTCTAAATATGTTTTTGATGATGTATTTGAATGGTTAATTTTGTAATTTGATTATGATTAAGTGAATGAGAATAACGACTATGCATTAGTAATTTAATCTGTTGAAAATGCCATTGGAAATGGTATTTTAGTTGTTTAACAATCGTGATTAAGTGTACAGGAGTTCAAGACTTGCATCTGCCGATGGAGTTCAAGACTTGCATCTGCCGATGGAGTTCAAGACTTGCATCTGCCGATGGAGTTCAAGACTTGCATCTGCCGATGGAGTTCAAGACTTGCATCTGCCGATGGAGTTCAAGACTTGCATCTGCCGATGGAGTTCAAGACTTGCATCTGCCGATGGAGTTCAAGACTTGCATCTGCCGATGGAGTTCAAGACTTGCATCTGCCGATGGAGTTCAAGACTTGCATCTGCCGATGGAGTTCAAGACTTGCATCTGCCGATGGAGTTCAAGACTTGCATCTGCCGATGGAGTTCAAGACTTGCATCTGCCGATGGAGTTCAAGACTTGCATCTGCCGATGGAGTTCAAGACTTGCATCTGCCGATGGAGTTCAAGACTTGCATCTGCCGATGGAGTTCAAGACTTGCATCTGCCGATGGAGTTCAAGACTTGCATCTGCCGATGGAGTTCAAGACTTGCATCTGCCGATGGAGTTCATCAGACACTTAAAGTTGACCACTGCTCCTCTATTAGTGTTGCTAGTTGAAGACGGCCAAATTTCGCATATACTGTGATGCATCCAAGATTGGTTTGGGAGGTGTATTAATCTAGATATGCATCCAGACAATTGAAGAACCAAGAACAAAACTACCCTACTCACGACCTTGAGTTAGCGACAGTTGTATTTGCGCTGAAAGTATGGAGACATAACCTATATGGACAATCATGTGAGGTGTTTTCTGATCACAAGAGTTGAAGTACATCTTTACTCAGAAAGAGTTAACATGAGACAAAGACGGTGGTTAGAATTGTTGACTTCAATGATGTTTAAGTCTAAATATGTTTTTGATGATGTATTTGAATGGTTAATTTTGTAATTTGATTATGATTAAGTGAATGAGAATAACGACTGCATCTGCCGATGGAGTTCAAGACTTGCATCTGCCGATGGAGTTCAAGACTTGCATCTGCCGATGGAGTTCAAGACTTGCATCTGCCGATGGAGTTCAAGACTTGCATCTGCCGATGGAGTTCAAGACTTGCATCTGCCGATGGAGTTCAAGACTTGCATCTGCCGATGGAGTTCAAGACTTGCATCTGCCGATGGAGTTCAAGACTTGCATCTGCCGATGGAGTTCAAGACTTGCATCTGCCGATGGAGTTCAAGACTTGCATCTGCCGATGGAGTTCAAGACTTGCATCTGCCGATGGAGTTCAAGACTTGCATCTGCCGATGGAGTTCAAGACTTGCATCTGCCGATGGAGTTCAAGACTTGCATCTGCCGATGGAGTTCAAGACTTGCATCTGCCGATGGCGGTTCAGCGCATATATTTTTACTTCTGCCGATGGAGTTCAAGACTTGCATCTGCCGATGGAGTTCAAGACTTGCATCTGCCGATGGAGTTCAAGACGTGCATCTGCGATGGAGTTCAAGACTTGCATCTGCCGATGGAGTTCAAGACTTGCATCTGCCGATGGAGTTCAAGACTTGCATCTGCAGATGGATACATCTGCCGATGGCGCTGTTAGGCTTGCATCTGCCGATGGCATTTGAAGATACATCTGCCGATGGCGCTGTTAAGCTTGCACCTGCCGATGGACGTCAAAGCGTGCACCTGCCGATGGACTTCAAAGCGTGCATCTGCCGATGAAGTTCAAATACACCTGCCGATGGTTTTTCAAGCTTCACCTGCCGATGGCGTTGAAGATATATCTGCTGATAACTTTTAAGTTGCATATACCGATGGACTCTTAGAGCAACACATACCGATGACGTGGCGATTGAATTAAAGCTGCTTCCACCGATGATCTTCCGCCAGAATTTAAAATAGCCGCGAAGCTACAGGGACGTCGTTTTCAGCATTAACTCCAGAACTTTAATGGCGACGATGACTTGCAACTACAGACGGCAACGGCTACCTGATCTAGTATGGATGCTTCCCAACGGTAACTTTTTCCATTTTAAGAAAGAAGCATTCAATTCAGAGCTGAAAAAGAAGACAGAGTATTTAAGCCGAGGTTAGAGCACGAAGATATAACTTTTGCGAATTTTTTATTGAACCCTAACGTGCGAATCATACTCTGTATTCTCAATCTACATCTCTCTATTCCAAAACTTGAGATTCTGTTTTGAGAGTTGGTAGATTAGCGTAATCTGTCATTCAAATCTGAAAACCCTGTAAGGCAGTGGATTGACGCCCGTAAAGTTCAATCCAGGATTGTGTAAGGCTGTGGATCGAAGCTCGCAAATTCGATCAGCATTTCTCGTTGAGGAGAAGTAA
This sequence comes from Begonia masoniana, assembly GCA_022432975.1. NCBI lineage: Eukaryota > Viridiplantae > Streptophyta > Magnoliopsida > Cucurbitales > Begoniaceae > Begonia > Begonia masoniana. The sequence continues at coordinate 6,447,077 of CM039507.1, forward strand.
GGAATCTTCAAGGAGGAGCCTTGGAGCGTGGACGTAGGCAGTTTGGCAGAACCACGTTAAAATCTGTGGTGTTGAATTTCTCTCTCTCTCTTCACTTTATTTAGTTGTTTGCTATTATTAATCTATAAGTTGCTTATTCAAGAGAGAAATTTGGTTAGATTTGAAATTAAAATTAAAAAGGTCTAATTCACCCCCCTCTTAGACAATCTCGATCCTACAAGAATTTGTGAAAGACTACGACGTTGAGATTAAATACCACCCGGGTAAGGCTAATGTGGTGGCCGATGCGCTAAGCAGGATGCCAGCTACTATGCAACCAGTAGTGTCGGCCGTATCAATGCCTTTGAAGACGGAGATACAGAAGTTCGATATGGAAATAGTTTCTGGGCTATCGGCCATACTAGTAGACTTAACACTACGGCCCTCCGTCCTGGATCGAATTAAGGAAGCCCAGAAGACCAATACAAAGGAGATGGCTGATATGGTGAGCAAGGTACCAATGGCTTCTTCCGATTTCAGTTATTCGGGAGATGGAATTCTGAAGTTCAAAAACAGATGGTATGTTCCGAAAGACGAAGAGCTACGGAAGCACATCTTGTCGGAAGCCCATTCATCTTTTTTCTCTGTGCATCCTGGAAGCACAAAGATGTATCAGGACTTGAAACTTCACTTCTGGTGGCCGAATATGAAGAATGAAGTGGCCAAGTATGTGGAGTCTTGTATGATATGTCAACAGGTCAAAGCTGAACATCAACGACCAAGTGGAACACTTCAGCCTCTCCCGATCCCCGAGTGGAAATGGGAGAATATCACAATGGACTTTGTTGTTGGCCTTCCAAGAACAGCTAAAGGCCACAATAGCATCTGGGTCATAGTGGACAGATTGACGAAGTCAGCCCACTTTCTACCTGTAAAGACAACGTACTCCATGGATCAGTACGCAGAGCTGTATATTAATGAGGTTATTAAGCTACATGGCATTCCTGTATCGATCGTCTCAGACCGTGATCCCAGATTCACTTCCAGATTTTGGAAAAGCTTGCAAAGCTCCTTGGGCACTAGATTAGATTTCAGCACGGCATTTCATCCACAGACTGACGGGCAATCTGAAAGAACAATTCAAATACTAGAGGACATGCTAAGGTCATGCGTACTGGAACTTCATGCTCCTTGGAGTAGATATTTGCCACTCGTGGAGTTTGCCTACAACAATAGCTATCAGGCTACGATCGGTATGGCTCCATATGAAGCACTTTATGGCAGGAAGTGTAGATCCCCATTGTGTTGGGATGAGGTCGAAGAAACCAAGCTTATCGGCCCTGAGATATTGCAACAGATGTCTGAGGTGATAACTGCTATCAAGCAACGAATAAAGATTGCTCAAAGTCGACAGAAAAGCTATGCAGACCACCGGAGAAGAGACTTAGAGTTTGCTGAAGGTGATGAAGTGTTCTTGAAAGTGTCACCTTTCAAATGTGTGATGAGGTTTGGCAAGAAAGGGAAGCTAAGCCCAAAGTTTATTGGGCCTTTTCCCATTTTGAAGAGGATTGGGAACATGGCCTACAGACTACAGCTACCAGCGTCAATGGATAGTGTTCATGATGTTTTCCATGTGTCAATGCTGAAAAAGTGCGTAAGGGATCCAACCCAGATAGTGGAACATGTGGACTTTGGTATCATGCCGACGCTGACCTATGAAGAAAGGCCTATACAGATATTGGATATGTCACTCAAAGTGTTGCGCAATCGAGTGGTCCCATTGGTGAAAGTTTTGTGGCGAAATCATAATGTGGAGGAAGCCACGTGGGAAAGACCAGAGTCTTTGCTATGATGGAGGATGAAGATACTGTGCAGCATACGATCATAATAGGTACAATTATGATTTGTGGTATTTCTGCTTACACACTTATAGATACGGGGGCCACCCACTCATTTATAGCAACTCTGTTTGTCTGTAAGCATAAGTTAGGATACTTACCAGCTGATAGGCCATATAGTGTCATATTACCGTCAGGGAAATCCTTACATTCTGAACAGATAGTGAAGGGTGACATTGTGTCCTTAGGAGATAAGAAGTTATATGTAGAGCTGATTGTAATTGACATGAAGGGGTATGAAGTTATACTAGGGATGGATTGGTTATTCAGACACCATGCCACAATAAGTTGTAGGTCTGGTTTGGTTGAATTTCGACCCCCGAATGGAGATCGGTATACATTCCAAGCTATCCCAAAAATAAGTAAAATATCAATTATATCCTCTCTAGAGACTCAACAGTTATTGAAAGGTGGCTGTGAGAGTTATCTAGCTAGTGTAGTTGATGTTCGGGTGACAGATAAAGTAAAAGTACAAGACATTCCTATAGTCCGAGAGTTTCCTGAAGCCTTTTTGGACGACTTGCCCGGGTTACCACCTGATAGAGAAATTGACTTTGTAATTGATACATATCCCGAGGCATTACCTATATCCAAGAACCATTATCGCATGGCATCTGTTGAGCTGAAGGAATTAAAAGTCCAACTGCAAGAATTAGTTGACAAGGGATTTATACGCCTTAGTAGTTCTCCCTGGGGTGCACCTGTCCTATTCGTTAAGAAGAAAGATGGTTCTCTTAGAATGTGTATTGACTACAGAGAGCTAAACAAGTTGACAATTAAGAACAAGTACCCCTTGCCTCGGATTGATGACCTGTTTGACCAATTACAAGGAGCTAAAGTATTTTCAAAGATTGACTTACGTTCGGGCTATTACCAATTGAAGGTTAAGGAGAGTGATATACCTAAGACAGCCTTCAGGACCCGTTATGGACATTATGAATTCCTTGTGATGTCGTTTGGGTTAACCAATGCACCTGTAGCCTTTATGGACCTGATGAATCGAGTGTTTCGTGATTACTTGGACAAGTTTGTAATTGTGTTCATAGATGATATCTTAATATACTCACGGACTAAAGCTGACCACGAGGAACACTTAAGAGTGGTTTTGACAACATTAAAACAGCAGCAACTCTATGCCAAGTTGTCTAAGTGTGAGTTCTGGTTGGATAAGGTCAACTTCTCAGGCCATGTCATCTTTGCTGAAGGTGTATCAGTAGATCCAACCAAAGTTCAGGCAGTTAAGGATTGACCACAGCCAAGGAATGCCAGTGAAGTCCGCAGTTTCTTTGGTCTGGCAGGTTATTATAGAAAGTTCATTAAGGGATTCTCTATGATAGCTAAGCCTTTAACTAATTTAACAAAGAAGGACACCAAGTACTCTTGGATTGAAGCTTGTGAAGATGGCTTCCAGACACTTAAGCTGAAGTTGACAACAGCCCCACTATTGACTCTCCCAACCGAAGAAGGAAAGTTTAGTGTTTAGTGTTTACTGTGATGCATCCAAAGTTGGTCTGGGGTGTGTTTTGATGCAAGAAGGTAAGGTTGTGGCGTATGCCTCTAGGCAGCTGAAGAGTTATGAACAGAATTACCCTACTCACGATTTAGAGTTAGCCGCAGTTGTTTTTGCATTAAAGATTTGGAGACACTATTTGTATGGACAACAGTGTGAGATGTTTTCTGACCATAAAAGTTTGAAACACCTATTTAATCAAAAGGAATTAAACATGAGACAGAGACATTGGTTGGAATTTGTTAAAGATTATGACTTTGAAATTAAATATCACCCGGGTAAGGCCAATGCTGTGGCTGATGCATTAAGCAGAATGTCAACAACAATGCAACCCGCGGTATCAACCATGTCTGTACCTTTGAGGAAGGAAGTTCAGAAGTTCAAATTGGAAATAGTTCCCGAGCTGTCAGCTTGATTGACTGATCTATCTATTCGACCAACTATTTTAGACAGGATCAAAGAGGCACAACAAAAGGATTCGAAGGAGAAAGACCGCCTTTGCACTTTTAAAATGAAAAGTCAGACCTCCTCTATTTAATCCGCTTTTCAATTTCAGGATTTCTCGTGTGCTCTGGCGATTTATCATGTTCTCCAACCAATCTTTGTTCCTTTCCGACCAATTTCTGGCCACTCTCAAGCATCTGGTTCATTTTTTGCTCTTGTCACTCTCAGAGACATAGAGATTTTCATCCTCGGGTTCACACTCTTCCTCATCGTCGGTTTAGTGTTCTCTTTAGGACCCTTTTTTGTTGTCTTAGACTCGACTTCTCAGCCTAAGTCATGAGCTAAAAAATCTCTAAATCCGCTCTTATGACGAAGGCAATCACACTTCAAGGTAATCCGACAAAAGTTCGTCTTCCAACTGTAGACTAGTTTTCTTCATATTTTCGTGTTGAATCATACAAGAATAGGTACGAAAATGAAAAAAAATCTCTAAACCCACTCCTAAGAGAAAGACAATCACACTTCAAGGTAATCCAACCAAAGTTCGTCGTCCAACTGTGGAGTATTTTCCTTCAGATTTTTGTGTTGCATACAAGAATATGTACGAAAATGAAATTAAACAGCGCTCAATTATTTTGTCGAGGAGGATAATTTTTTCCATGTTTAGATCTTTGGGAATTATGGAAATGTTTGATAATGCTGGTTTGAGTGGATTGTGCAAGCTTGGTGGAAAGTGCTATGAAAGGATTATCAAACTATTTTATGTTAATTTGGTTGTGGCAAGTCGTCCGATATCTCTTAAATCATACGTACTTGGTCAAGAGATATATGTTAATACAAGATTGATAAATGAGTTGATTGGTTTCTCTTTGGACAAAGAATGTGACAAATATTATCACTCTTAGAGGGATTCTCAATTTTTCAAGATGGAGAAGAAGGACATGATTTCCTTCAAAAGATTCACAAGATTCCTGTCATCGTCGGTTTCTACAAATCAAAAGCGAAAGAATTAAACATCAAAGCTAGTATTGTTAATCACATTATCTCTTATACTATTCTTCCTCGTGATGGACATCATGATCACGTTAGTTGCATGAATTTATATTGATCTAGGTAACTTTATTCTATGTCTTATGTCAGATATTCTCACCAACTGGTCCAAGAATCTGCCATATAACACCCTGGTCCAGAAGATTTTCTCTTATTTTAAGATCATCATCCCTCCAAATGAGCTTGTTAGAAAGGAGAAGAGAGCTGATGTTTCTAATCATATTGCTATGTTTTGTTGAGTCTAATGGTGAGTGGATCTTCAAAAATGCACGTTTAGCCTTATCTTTAGAACTTGAAGTTCCTCAAACTGCGGAGGCCACTGCTTAGAAACCTTCAGTTCATTTCGCACCATGTCTTGAAGAAAGGCTGGATATGATGACAACTTTGCCTCTCGCGTCTTTCTTCCTCAATGGATGGCATCTCCAAGAAGATGGAGGATTTATGCTCCATAATGTTTTAGAGGATGAATGGTCTTCATTCTGATGTATTTCAGTAGTTGAATGATCTCTGTGTTTCTCACGCATCCATGGTCTCTCATCTAGACCGCATTTAGGAGCAATTGAAGGAGGAGGAAGCTGCTAATGATGAATATATAACCATCAAGCGACCTAGTTCCGAGGCTGCCAACGAGTATATCACGATCAGTCAACCCAAGGGTATTGTATTCCTTTTCTTGCAACAACTATTGTATCTTGGTGAAAAATTAAAGGGTAATGCCCTGTGAAAGAGTCATTGTAAAGACATTAGATCGATGCTTGGAAGTTCAATCCATCAAACTAAAAGGTAGAGTTGGAAAGAAATCTTCGTGGAGGAGCCTTGAATCACGGACATAGGCAAGATTGGCCGAACCACATTAACAAAGTATTTGCACTCTCTTACGCTATCTCTTAGTTTATTGTTTGCGATCATTGTTAATTTTAGAATTCAAATAAATTAAGAAGTATACTCCACTTGGCATGCGCAAACTAAAATTGTTACTCAATCGCAAAAAAAAAAATTTAATTTAATTCACTCCATCTCTTAGATTAAATCTATCCTACAACTATGACACCCGAAAACTCGTGTTATGATCTTCACCATCCTAGGTCTTCCTTGAGGCTAAACCACTTTTTCTTATTAATGCAATTTCCTACTTTAAAAGTAGCTCTACGCAAAATTATTATGAAACGGAATGTTAACTTTTCGGCTTAAATTAGTGTGTCGGGTCCTTGATAAGAGAACAGTGAAATGGAAGCATTTATTCCCACAAAAAATCAACGTTCTTTTGTATTAATAGAGGTAATACAAGTTATATATTGCACCCTAGGATGGCTATGAATACAAGCTTCCTTTTTTCAAAGCTACCACGAAGATTTCCAAATCATGGCTGCAACCTTTATTTACTGGAAGGAGCTCTGTAATATGCCGGAATAGTGGCCGGAAAGAACATCTGTCTCACTCCTTCCCCCTTAATTATGGGGAATATAATACCAGCAGCACTCTACAAAAGAAGAATCAATTTAATGGGTAGTGAATGAAATATCAAAAGCTTCAAGATTTCTCATTTAGTAACTTGAAAAGAGGAAAGGGAAGGAGTTACGAACAGAAATCAATCTCAGGCCAGTCCATAGGCGCTTCGGAGAAGGCAAGGGGAATAGATGACGGCCCACTCCATAGATGGCCACGGCGAAGAAATGAAGCACTAAACTCAACGGACGTGCATTTAAGCCGGAGAGTAAAGCCACGGGCCCACTCGAGAAAACACCTCCAAGGCTTAGATAATCGAAGCAGGCTTGTCTCAAATCCTTCCTTGCTTGATCCGGGGAGGCCGAGAACACCTTGTATAACGCTCCGGCTAATGTGTTTATAGTCGATGCCACGGGCTGTTTAGTGATGAATACAAAGTTATGAACTCATAATGGTCGAACCAATTCGTTATTAATCACTCACAAATGGTTAAATCGAGAAGTTATACCATTCGTAAGGTGTAAAACGATTCGAGATATTTGCAGAGGGCGGTGGCATCGTTTAGGTCGTGGAGAGGCCTGAGAAGGTCACGGAGAACGACAATGTCGGAGAGAGCCACAGTCATTCCACCACCAGTTAAAGGGTGGCGCATATTGAAAGCATCTCCCATGAGAAGTGCGCCCGGTGTAGAGTGGGGATTGGCAGGCATGCTTCTGTTCGGCATAGTTCTTATGTTTCCTTTATTGACTGCAGAAACAAAGGCCTCTTGAAGCTGGGACGGAATCTGAAACATATGTTTTACAGTTCATTTAATTAATTCGAAGTCAAATGGCGTAAAAGGTAGATCTCTAATTGTTTTGAAAAGGAAATATACCTGTGGGGCCACCACATTCTTCAAATAGTTAGCGAGTTCACCATTAACAATCGGGGGAATTTTTTGACCCGGAATATCGACCAAGCAACGAATTTCGGTACCACTGATGGGATAGAACAAGATCGGAGATGGATCTGAGAGAATAACATGCCCGTAATTTGCAAATGGGAGCTTGCAATTCTCCAAGATTAAGCCCACAAAACAAGAAGGCACATCTACCTGTCAAAATAGCATGGAAGCAACTTGATTTTGACCATCAAGAAAGATAATAACAAAATTAAGCAAAGAAATACTGCAAAAACCAGATCAACAGCCACTGATTCATGTTAATTGAGCCATCGAAAAATGAGTATCGACCTGAGGCTTGCAGAGAGATTGGCGGAGATTAGAGAAGCAGCCGTCACAAACGATGGTAAGAGGTGCAAAAGCTTCAAGTTCTTGGCCGTCCTTAGTTTTGTAATGAACTCCCTTAATATGCCCATTTTCTTCCAGCAGGGACTTCACTGACCCTTGCTCCAGTTTCACACTGAATATAAGAGCACAAATAATAGAAACAGAGCATTTCAATAAAGCAAAATCTCGAGAACGATTGGATTAAACGTAAAATAGCATAAAAATAAAAAAGGAGAGAATTTTGCCAATACTTGGGAAGAGAAGCAGCTTTTTCTCTCATTCTTTGAATGAAACGGCCATTGTGGAAACTCCTACCAGCTACATCAGAGTGAAACTTCTCCAGAGGATATGAAAGTTTGACATTCTTCCCGTCCTTAAAGAGGGCATAACCGAGCACTCTCTGTGCATCAATTTCGTCTACACAATCTGATATGTAGCACAAGATAAAACCAGTAAATAAGTGAAGGAAGAGAACAAGAAAGAGAATACTTCTTTTCATATGAAAGAAAGAGTAATCCAAGTTACAGACATACCCTCAAGGCCTAATTCGATCAATTTCAAGTAGCCTCCAGGCTGGAGAAGTTCACCCACTATTCTGTCCGGCTCTGTCAGATCTCTTTCGATGGTGTGAACCCTTCTTCCTTCCTGAAATTATTTGTTGAGAAATTCAGACCCCAATTTGTAGATCAGTTCAGAGATTTAGCTATTGTTCAAGGGTTATTATTATTTTTTTCAAAAATTGACTCTTACTACTACTCACGACGGTAAAGCATTAGAAAATATAACCAACTGAAGCAAAGCATTAGAAAATAAAACGATACTGGTTATATGATCTACTCCAGCAGCAACAAAATGGATTAATTTATCTTGTTTCTGCAAATCAAAGAGCACTAGGACTCGATTATTTAAATATAGAAAAGGAAGTTGTCATAATTGTAGAAACAGAGTTCATCCGTGACAAAACAATTTTATGGGTATTGGAAAATTACCAAAAAACAAAAATATATATCCCTATCATGCGAAAATGATGAACTTCCAAGCAACTAGAAAAATTAAGCAAACGATTAACACAAATATTTCGTGTAATTACGTTTGGAAAGTGAAAACCATCAAAACTAGTAATGAGAATCGGAAACTTCTTCACCTTGCCAAGGGTGTAGGCCAGAGCAGAACCGGCGACGCCAGCGCCGACGATAATGACATCAATGCCGGAACCCTCGCCGGTAGAGCAACGTCCCTGGGCGGTCGATCTCCCACCACATTCTCTTTCTACGCGAGAAATCTCCGTCTTCCTCTTGTAGACAATGCCATTCCGACGGAGGAGGAAGAGAAAAAGGAAGCAAACGAAAGACGCAAAGAAAGTGCTAAGAACGTACAAATCGATAACCACCACCCTCCAATTCTTCAAAAAATGAGACCCAGAAGACGGAGCTACCGAGATCGACGACCGTTCCATGGCTCCCTTCGCCTCTCTGCAAATGCTAGCGCGTCGCTCTCTTCTCCCCACTCTGGTGACTGCTGTAACGGAGGTTCTGGCCGCAGATTTATTGTGGCGGAAGTGAGGGATGGCACGAAAGAAGTGGATTTCACATGGAACAGATCCAGGGTTGATGTGGGCATGAAACATTAAATCAAATGGTGACATTTCTCTGAATGTGGTTGCAGATTTGGCCGCCCGAATCAGTAAGTTCTGTGCTTGTTCTACACGACTATTGTTCTTGTAACTAAGCCCTTAAATCATGGTTACGCTCAACGTCTAAACATCGAATAATAATATTAAAAGTTGCATAAAGTTTTATTGAAGTTGACACTTGTCATATTATACCATAGTATAGTATTATTTTCTAATAATCAAATTTTGGGTAATATTACTTTTTAATTATGATTGTATTATTCTTTTATTTGTAGTAAATAATCTATTATTTTAATTATATATTCATGGTTTAATTATTTGTCCGATGTATTAATAACACTGGATTACTTTAATTTTATAATAGACTTTCTTTAATTGATACAATTAATATTTCTAATTAATCTCAATTGTCATAAATCAATCACCGACTACTAAATATTATGTCAAGAGGTGAAATTAGAGTGTAAAAATAGATGATAGAGGAAACGTTATCCAGTTTTAGTTCACCTTATTTGCTATCAGTATTGGGGGAAAGATGTCAATTCTTTGCATTTATTATTACACTTTCGTATGAACAACTAACTACTTAGTTATGACAACGTGAATAAGTTTCCACATATTCTGTCTTCCTTTTAATTTTTATTATTCTCTTCGAAATAATCACAAGACTTGCACATACTTTTAAACTAACTTTATAATATAATGCATGTATTATACCAGTCATATATACATGTATAAGAGACATACGTACAATAAAATAAGCACAACACGTGTGATAATAAGTAGAGGAAATTCTTAGTTTAGGTGAAGAACCAATCAAGAGACACAACTCCAGAAGCACGTGGTTAAGTTGTACAACTGCAAATGTAACATTGGTAGATAGAAATATAGATAATAATACATGATTAGTATATTATGATAATATCACATTGGTCAACATAAATAAAACTCAATATACTAGATTTAACGTGAAAATCATTTGATGCGAAGGAAAAATTTCGATGACGTAACAAATAAAACTTCTACCGTGCAATAATATGATAACAATATTGACTAACAATTAATAGAGAAAGTTTGTCACTTACTATACGTGATCACGATGATTATAGAGATAACTCCGAAAAAAAACTTTTCCGTGTAGATTACAACAATTATTGTTTTCAACAAAAAATAGTTTATAAACATAAATAATTTCTTCAAGAAATCAATCACTTGTCAAAAATCCCTTTTTTTTGGTTGTCTTGTATCTTCTTTTTCTATGATCTCTGTTCACTTTATGGAGCTAAAATCCAATAATAATAAACGATATGATCTAAAATAAAGCGTTACATTATGAATAAGAATCAAACGTGACAAGCTAAGGAAAGAACAAACTAATGAAGCACTTGATATTTTCAAAGCAAAGAAAAAAAAAAAAACTTTTTTAATACTGGAAATGGGAAAGGACGAGAGTTCTTTTAATGACATATGTGCCCGAACAAGAACAGAAGAGGGTAAACTGGTTGTAGAGTGAGAGAGGAGTGTGTTTGATTTGCCATGGATGAAATAAAAAAATTGAAACAAAAGCTATGGAAATGGCATGAATCACGAGTCTTCCTATGCATCCTCCATGCTTCTCACGTTTATATCCATACATTTATATATGTTTCTCTAACATTTAATTATAGAACAACTAAAATATTTTTGTATTTTAACAAATCAATTTTTAGAAACAACTTAAAATATGTCATCTCAAGTTCTTTAAGTTTATCGTGCATTACTTAAATGTCTTTGTCACGACCCAAGAAGGGCTCGCGGCAAAATAAGGTGTGATCCGGTTCTAAAAGACTAAACCGTCCTACTCTTTAGTACTGTTTATTAAAAATTTGCAACAAAAGACTTGAAAAAACTAAAAATGAGAAGAAAGTCAATAACAAGGCCTGACATAACATCGCAAATAACATAATAGTAAATGTTCAGTGTAAGTTATGTGCAAATAAGAAAAACAAAGACAAAAAAAGTAATAAAAATAGAAATAATATCTCACCAAAAACTCTCAACTATAAGAATTAGAAAATTAATATAATGTCACCAGACTCGATTCTCAGCTGATTACTACAAATCTTAATCACTATGACTTGAAAGGAAAGTCAATTATGGTGAATTGATTAAACTCAATATGAATCTAAATGTTAAATCTAGAGTTTTACAAAATATAAGGGAACATGTGTTATGAAAATTCACGTATCAAAAATAGAGTAAAAAATATATAAAAAAGGTTTATTGAATCTAGTGGTGCAAGTATGAAAACATCCACTATAGTGTGATAATATTAAAATAATATTGGTGAAAAAGGAGTCACTCATGAACCCTGAACACCATAGCCAATTACAATAATAAAGGTGATACTTGGTGATCCCATGTAACGCCCCGAGTTATCTGAACCCGGTTCGCTACTCATTACTTGACCATGACTAAGAAATTTCAAATAAATTTAAAACTTCATTCGACATACAAAATTTGACGTTTACTAAACGTTCAAAACATTTGAAAACTTTGCAGCGGAAAAATTATTTAAAACTACAATGGGGTTAAACTAGCGGTGAAAATATTGTTGGAAAGATTAATGGAAATATCTCAAGTGTCCGGTCAAAAGAATTAAGGTTTTAAGTGATGGACTACTCAAGGAATTACAAAAGTCGAATTCATCTGCCGACGACAAAGTCAACAGAAGAAGCAGAAGTAGAAAACCAAAGGCTTCTGCCGATGACGTCTACACGACTTCACCCACAACTTCATCTGCCGATGAAGTCGTGAGAACTTCATACACCACTTCATCTGCCGATGAAGTCAACATAAACTCATCTGCCGATGAAGTCAGCGCAATTTCATCTCTCAATAGATAAACACACGACATCTTCCGATAACAACAATATGACTCCTTCCGATAGAATTAAAACATACACTACATCTTCCGATTCACTAAATGACAAACAGATTACTCTACATCTTCCGATTCGCTAAACGACAAAACCCCTTAACTCTCTCAGACTACACCTGCCGATCACTACTCGACGACTTAATACTCTACACCTTTCGATCGAATAGACTACATTTGCCGACACGTGCTTCTCACATGACTCCTTAAGGCATTTGCCGATAGACTTTCATCTTCCGACAGACTGACACACCACATCTACCGATAGACTTCCTTCTTCCGATAGACATCAACGCGATTTCCTTCCACAGAACGCAATAAACCTCTACACATATCCACTGATACAAAAATTATTCAATTCCTACCAATGGACTAAACAACCTGTCTATAACCCGAGAAAGCTTCGACTATCTAACAGACTTAAAACATTTTACCAAAAATCCATTCATAACACTCCAAGTCATTGTATTGATCAAAATCAGTAAAAACATGAAAATCAGAAATTCTCGAAAACAAAGTCAAATAGCTGTAATCTCATTTACTAAAAACTTCATATACTCGATTAAATCATTATCCACTAAACCTCCACATCTGTAGACAACATGCTAAACCGCCCCATCAGTTACCATGCCGAAGCCTGAATGCACTCCTCCAACGTCCACTATTCCTCAACACGATCAGGAGACACACCTGCTAACACTTCTTCACCTACATCACAAAACTCATCTATTAGCCTAATGCTAAGTAAGTAAAGCAATATATGAATGAAGTAAAATGCTGAACTTAAACTCCTAAATATGCAGTTTCTATTTTTCTCATCTCAGTGGCATACGCATTCGTTCATAACATGATCTGATCCCATGGTTCCCTTGGGAGTGGGATCAATTCTCCCAATGTCTACATCCTCCTACTTAATTAAGGGGCAGATGAATTCCCTTAACACTTGATCTGATCCCATGGTTCCCTTGGGAGTGGGATCAATTCTCCCAATGTCTAAATCCCTTCATAAGTTAAGGGGTGGATTAGTTCCCTTAATAGCTTGTCTGTCGCATACAGTTCATACCTTACCATTCCTTACATGAAATTCATTTTCGTAACTTTTAACAAAACATGATGCATGGACAATAGAAACATTCAAGCATACATAAACCTACTGTTTTGTGATGTAGGCCCGAAGGCACAAGCAATACTTTACTTACCTGGCTCCTGGAAATCTGTCTGGTTGCTAGCTACTTCGGAGGTCTGTTCACCTAAGTTCATACAGAATATAAATCAAGGCTTCACTAAACCTTTCAAAATATCAAACAGCGGTTCGAGAAATCTAGTTAGAAACTCTACTACCCGAGCATTCCTACTTATCGCTAAAACCCGAATCTACACTCAATCTCAGCATCCTCAAAATCCTCACATTGCAATCCTCCAGGCATTTCACCACTATACCACAAGAGAAATAAGGAAAAGAAACTTACCTAAGTCGAAGGAGAACCGAGCGAGGAGAATCGCCTAGAGAGCTCGGCTGCTTGAGCTGAAAGTTTCCGAAGAGAAGAGTATGAGAGGGGAGTGGCGGCTACAGTGCAATAAACCCAACCCTTATCCTTAAATACGTTACCCAACTTTTGAACATTGTAAATTACTCTAATACCCTTAACAAGTTGTTCAATAACCTTATTTAATTCATTACCTAGTCAAGTGTATTACTTTAATAATAAAAGGCTGGTTCGATAGAACCAGGTGCTACAATCTACCCTCCATAAAAGAATTTTGTCCTCAAAATTCAGTACCTGAATAACTCTGGATGTTGGTCTAACATGTCTTGCTGGCGCTCCCATGTTGCTTCCTCTGTATTCTGATTGTGCCACAAGACTTTTACCAATGGTACCTCCTTGTTGCGTAATACCTTTACTGCAAAATCTAAAATCTTTACTGGCTTTTCTTCATAGGTAAGTGTAGGTTGAATTTCAATGCTTTGCTGTTCGACAACTTGAGCTGGATCCCGCACACACTTCTTTAACATAGAGACATGAAACACGTTATGTATTCCTCCCATAGAGGCTGGTAGCTGTAACTGATAAGCTGTTTTCCCGATCTTCTTCAGAATTGGGAACGGTCCAATAAATCTAGGATTTAGTTTGCCCCTCTTTCCAAACCTCACAACTCCTTTGAATGGTGATATCTTAAGAAAAACTTCATCCTCTACTTCAAATTCCAGTTCTCTTCTCCTCTTGTCTGCATAGCTTTTCTGTCAAGCTCAAAAACTCAGCCTTCTTTGCGTTCTGGACAGTGGTGCTAAAATATTTCTCATAGAAGACTTCCTTGAATTGCGACCAGGACATGGTTGCAATATCGGTGGTGATCTCCAGCGACTCCCACCAAAGTTGTGCATCCCCTGCTAGATGAAACGTTGCCAAAATGACTTTCTCCCCTTCTCCAACATTGGCACACCTGAACATGCTCTCTATCTTTCGAAGCCATTCCTCAGCAACAATCGGGTTAGATGACTTTCCATCAAATGTGGGCGGTTGCAGCCTACGAAATCTATCCCCTGAATGCTCATTGACGTGACCTGAATTGGCACTTCCTTGTGTTTCCCGACTCAATAACACACCTAACTGGTCAGATTGCTGTCGCACAATATCTGTCTGCTGACGCATCAACTCCGTCAGCTGTCTAATTACACTTGAATCTTCTTCATTCCTCAAGTTTGGCATCTCCCTAGGTACTCTTGGTCTCCCTGGTCGTCTAGCCATTTGTCTAAGGTTCTGCACAAAGTTATCTATACTCATAAACATCTTATAACTGAAGCTATGTAAATTACTCTAATACCCTTAACAAGTTGTTCAATAACCTTATTTAATTCATTACCTAGTCAAGTGTATTACTTTAATAATAAAAGGCTGGTTCGATAGAACCAGGTGCTACATCCCAAAACAAGAAACAACCCTGATTTTGGTTTATGGTTTTAAACAAAATGATACAATACAATGAGTTATCCCTTTACTCAAGTTCACAAACAAACAAACACATCCTCCATAGTCAAATGTGTTGGGAATAATGTGTTGACTTAAATAGAGTTTAAGTTTAAATATATTTTTGATGATTACGATTAATATAAAATATATGAACTGATGATTATAATTAATATGAAATACATAATTGGATTATTGTGTTTATTGCATTTATCTGAAAATACCATTTGAAAAGGGTATTATGTTTATGACGTTTTTGGTTAAGTGTTAGTAGTCCGAAGTCTTTCGTCCAAAGTTAAAGACAGACGCAGTCGTCCAAAGTTAAAGACAGACGCAGTCGTTTAAAGTCAAGAAAGGCGCAGTCGTCCAAAGTAAAACAAACGCAGGCGTCCAAAATATTCGACCGAAGTATTCCAAGACAAAACAACGAATTCATACGAAGCTTTAATCCGACGAGCATTCGTCCAACATCAGACTAAACGAATTTGTACGAAGCTTTAATCCATCTAGAGTCTTAATGCCAGACTATTAAAGACCGCGAGCGATAGCGACTTCAGAACTCAAAGGCTATTTTTCTGCGTACGGACTCATCTCCAACGGTGATATTTTTTATGGAGACGCGGATTACAGACAAGAGTATAAAAAGAAGAATGAAGCTCGGGAGAAGAACTTTTGACAATTTTTACAATTATCTTTTAACTCTCACGAGCAAAAAGTTCTGTAATACTCTGCGACTCTCTATATCTCTCTATTCCAAAACTTGAGATTTAGTTTTTGAGAGAGTGTAGCCATGTGCTTAATATCTTCATCTTGTAAAAACTGTAAGGCAGAGGATTGACGCCCGTGAAGTTCAATCCAGAAGTGTAAAGGCAGTAGATCGGCGCCCATGAAGTTCAATCTAGATTTCTTGTGAGGAGAAAGAAAGAATCTTCAAGGGGGAGCCTTGGAGTGTGGAAGTAGGCAAGATTGGCCTAACCACGTTAAAAACTTTGGTGTCATTTTCTCTCTCTCTCTCTGTTACTTTAACCTGCTTGCTTGTCTGCTATAATCTTAATAATTGCATACAAAGAAAGAAGATAAAATGAACCTAATTTGCATTGTCGAAAACGATTAGATTAAGAACTTATTTTAAAAAGTCTAATTTACCCCCTTCTTAGATAAGCACGTTCCTATAATAAGTATCAGAGCAAGGTTATATTGTCTATATTGTGATATAGTTAGAAATGACATTCAACATAAATAATGCACATGTAGAAGGTCAATCTATCTCTAGACCTCTCTATTTTTTTATGGGAATGATTATGTATATTGGAAGTCTAGGATGATAATTTTTATTCAGGCTATAGATTATGACGTATGGAACATTATAGAAAATTTTACTTTTAGTGCTATGAAAACTGAAAATGGTGTAAGTATACCAAAGCTGGTAAACGAATTAGATGAATCTGATAAACGCAATTTGAGTTTAAATGCCAAAGCTATAAACACCCTGTACTGTGCCTTCAAAAAAGATCAATTCAATAGGGTACAAGGCTGTGAGAGTGCACAAAAAATATGGCATTTATTTGAAATTACACACGAGGGAACAAATAAAGTAAAAGAAAGTAAAATGAGTATGTTAGTACATGAGTATGAACTATTTACCATGGTTAAGGACGAATCAATTAATTCTATGTTTACTCGTTTTACTAACATAACTAACAGTCTAAAAGTGCTTGGTAGAGTGTTCCAAATGAAGAACTTGCCAGGAAAATTCTGAGATGTCTACCAAGGCGATGGCGACCGAAAGTGATTGCCATCCAAGAAGCAAGAGTGCCTTAAATGAATCTGATAAACGTAATCTGAGTTTAAATGCCAAAACTATAAACACCCTGTACTATGCCTTAAATAGAGATGAATTCAATAGGGTACAAGGTTATGAGAGTACACAAGAAATATGGCATTTACTTGAAATTACACACGAGAGAACAAATCAAGTAAAAGAAAGTAAAATGAATATGTTAGTACATGAGTATGAACTATTGATATGCCCACGGTCCCGATCCATCGTGCACAAGTCAAGGTATGTAATTAATTATTTATTTTATCTATCTAACGAACTTGTGGAATTTTGTAGGTAAGTGGATTCTCAAGGCTTGGAAAGAATTAATGAAGAGGGAATTTGTTTTCCTTTAATTCAAATTGTGTAAACGAGCCTTGTATTTAATTTATATATTTTTAGGAAACTTTAGTTTTATTTAAAACTCGTTATTTGGCAAACTTTAGCCTTTTAGAATGCATGTTTGTAATGGTCTTTAGAGGGGATGCTAAACCAAGGCCAAACCAAGAGAACAAAGCCTGAACCAGCCAAACCAAAGGCTGAACCAAGCTGAACCGGTGCTGCCCAGCGAACTGCCCGAGCAGCTTTCTGCTTCGCTGCCAACGGCTATTTTTATAGCCGTTGCCTATGCCTCTCTGCAGAAGCTTCTCCTCCTTCGACTTCACCATTTCTCTCTTCTATTTAAGCTTTCTTCCACCTCTGTAAAACTTTAGATTGTAATACATATTTTTGGAAATCACAGAAGAGTTTTCTTCCGTTCACAATCGTCGTCGGTGTTCAGCCGGAGCTTCGCTCCTGATGGCTTCACCAGAGTGCCCCGCGAGCCCTGGATTGCTAGGCGGAGCTCTTAGTCGCCTCTGTCGCTTCTCTCTCTCGCCGGAGCTAGAAGGAAGGGCAAAGGTGGCGAAATCCATTGCCCGAGCGCTGCTGTTCTTCCATGGAAGAACAAATTGCCGAAGCAAAGATCTTTGATGTTCGACCAGCTGAGGGTCTTCCTTCCACTCCATCCGCAAACTCTGAGGAGTTTGCAACCTCACCCACTTCATGGAAAGCTCGGTATCATTCTTCTCTCCCTCTCGCCATTTTCAATTTTGGTTGCTCTATTTATCGATTTTCTGTTCTGTTTTGGGGTGTTCCTTAGAGCACCGATCCTCTTGTTTATTTTTTGTCTTCCGCATGTGCATTTCTAACCCCATTGCAGGCCCATAGCCTATCAAGTGGTATCAGAGCAGTAGTGCTCTTGTTTTTATTTTTCCTGTTTTGGTTGTCTCTGTTTGAGTCATTTTGTTTCTGTTTATTGTTTTGATTTTAGTGTCTTGTTCATCTATGTTTCACCCACCAACATGTCTAGTTTATTTTGTTGTCAAAACTGTTGAGTCAGCATGTTATTTGAGTTGTTAAACATCTGAGCATGGAAGCATAACAATCAAGTGTCATCTTCTTCAGGGCTGAAATTTAATTCCTAAATTAGTTGTCCATTTTGTTGCTCGCTTGAATGAAGCAGTGCTGTTTTCTAATTTTTTGGTTCTGTTTGTGTTTGGTTGCTGTTTCACTCTTGTTCCAGCACAAATTTAGCATGTTAAGCTCTTAAGCATGGAAGTTTAGCTTCATATTCTAGTGATCAACTTGCTGTTCATGTTGGTTTACATAATTGCAACCTATATCTCAAATCGGTTATCATTGTTTCTGTTTTGGAAGTTTCTGTTTGCTCCTTGTTTTAGCTTGTTGTTCTATTATTGCTTGTGCTATTACATTGCTTAAATACTATTCCAGCACACTTATTATCATGTTAAGACTTGAGCTTAAAGGTTATCATCCTGGTTGTTGCATTTAATTTGCTGTTTTCTTGTGTGATCAATTTTCGTTTTGAATTGTGTTTTGTTTAGTGTCCAAGCATGTTAGTTTAGCATTGTTGTTATCTTGTTTAACTTAGCTAATTGTTTTGCTGTTTGAAGTTTAACTTGATGTAGTTTCTGTTTAGTTTTAAACTGATTAGAAGCATGAAAATCTAACCATAATCAACTTGATTATGTTTTGATTTTTAGAAATTCTAGGTTGCTGTTTGTGCATTTTTAGACTCCGTTTGTGTGTGTTTTTCGTAACATTTGTTGTGCAGTTTTTGTACCCATCTCCTAAGGCAAGAGGCCTCCTTAATTGGCAAATTGCAATTTGGAGTTGTCAAATGCTTTGCTTAAAAGGTACTTTCCTGCCCTTTTAGTTTAGGACTGTTGGGAGACTCTTCGGAATTGTTGACCGAGAGCAAATTATGTTTAGTTTTTATTTTTTGTTGGGAGACTCTTCGGAACTGTTGACCGAGAGCAAATTGTGTTTTATGTTGTCTGTGATTGAACTTGTTGTTCTTTGAAGTACATTGCTATGACAATTATCTGATATGATTTTTCCATATTAACCTCATATTTCTGATTAGCTAGCATGAATTAACCATGGCCTGTATCAGTTTAAATTCTTAGAATGTTTTCTATAAAAGCATGTTCTAATTGTTGTGATTTTGTTTGTGTTGTGTAATTGTTTGAATTTGCTGTTCATTTGGATTTCATTGCTGTGATATTATCTGATATGATTTTTCATATTAATTTGTTTGTTTGTTTGTTTGTTTGTTTGTTTGTTTGTTTGTTTGTTTGTTTGTTTGTTTGTTTGTTTGTTTGTTTGTTTGTTTGTTTGTTTGTTTGTTTGTTTGTTTGTTTGTTTGTTTGTTTGTTTGTTTGTTTGTTTGTTTGTTTGTTTGTTTGTTTGTTTGTTTGTTTGTTTGTTTGTTTGTTTGTTTGTTTGTTTGTTTGTTTGTTTGTTTGTTTGTTTGTTTGTTTGTTTGTTTGTTTGTTTGTTTGTTTGTTTGTTTGTTTGTTTGTTTGTTTGTTTGTTTGTTTGTTTGTTTGTTTGTTTGTTTGTTTGTTTGTTTGTTTGTTTGTTTGTTTGTTTGTTTGTTTGTTTGTTTGTTTGTTTGTTTGTTTGTTTGTTTGTTTGTTTGTTTGTTTGTTTGTTTGTTTGTTTGTTTGTTTGTTTGTTTGTTTGTTTGTTTGTTTGTTTGTTTGTTTGTTTGTTTGTTTGTTTGTTTGTTTGTTTGTTTGTTTGTTTGCAAAAGTTCTAGAGGGTTGCCTAGACCCAATAGCTTATCATTGATATTAGTTGCAAGTTTATTTTCTTTGATTAACTTGCTTGATTTGTTGTTCTGTTTGATTAATTGTTTAAGACTTTTAGATTGAGTCTTGTGACTTAGTTGTGTGCTAATTATGGATTAAGTCTTTGGTTAGTAGCATGAGCTATGCATGACTAATCTTTGATCTAATTAGTGATTGGTACCCAACCAAACCACTTTGTTTATGTTGTTTGCTTCTTTGTGTTGTTTGTTTGTTTGTTTGTCTTTAGAGTCTAGTGCTTAGTCAATTAGTTTAATTGTTATTGGCCAAGGTAAAGATAAAATCAAAATATATATGTGCATATTGTTTTATCTTTTGAGGATTGTTTAGTTTCCACTCCTTAACGAGCATTGGCAAGGGATAAACCAAGGAGTTGGATGAATTTTTGGTAACAAGGTATGTACCCATGAAACCTTACTTGAATTTCTTTTGAAATTAGTTGAATAGTAGGTTGATTGGATGAACTATGTGTTTGAGATCAACTTCTTGTATGTTCTTGCTATAATTGGATATCATGTTTAATTCTCCTTGTCTAAGCTTGATTTAATTTGTTGAAAGCACTAGAGAGTAATTTTGTGATCCAAAATTGTTGTTGCCACTTGTTTAGAAAGAATCCTAACTCTCATTGCTATTTGAATGAACTAGTTCTTGAGTTTGGATTAAAATTTGAATTGCATGATAGTCTTGGTTTAATTCTTATTGTTCTAGGTCTATTTAAGTGGAATGAAACCAAATATTGTTTTCTTGATTTTAAATGATAAATTCTTGCTCATGTGCTTAGTAGAAAATTCATTCTCTTGAGTTTTGGATTTAGACTTAACTTATTATAAACTTGATTTCTAAACTCTTATTCTTTGACGGTTTTAAAATTGGGTGAACCAAATGTTGTTTTTAAAATGGTAATTTTCACATTTGTGGTTCACTATTGATTGTATAGCTTAGCTATAAAATGAAATTGTTCAATTATGCTTGCATGAATCTTATGTCATTATCATGTATGTTTGTCTCTAAATTGTTGAAATGAACAATTAATCTTGAAAGTTTTGAAACCATTGTGGATGGTAAAATGATTTTTCAACTTTAGGATAACTATTTTTGTGTCTATTATGGATTGCTTGCTTAAGCATTTTTTTGTTAGAATTTTATCCCAAGTGTTGCAACATCCTCCATGATATTCCCCATTGGATTTGAGGTCAAATCCTCAAGAACCGGGAGGGGATGATATGCCCACGGTCCCGATCCATCGTGCACAAGTCAAGGTATGTAATTAATTATTTATTTTATCTATCTAACGAACTTGTGGAATTTTGTAGGTAAGTGGATTCTCAAGGCTTGGAAAGAATTAATGAAGAGGGAATTTGTTTTCCTTTAATTCAAATTGTGTAAACGAGCCTTGTATTTAATTTATATATTTTTAGAAAACTTTAGTTTTATTTAAAACTCGTTATTTGGCAAACTTTAGCCTTTTAGAATGCATGTTTGTAATGGTCTTTAGAGGGGATGCTAAACCAAGGCCAAACCAAGAGAACAAAGCCTGAACCAGCCAAACCAAAGGCTGAACCAAGCTGAACCGGTGCTGCCCAGCGAACCGCCCGAGCAGCTTTCTGCTTCGCTGCCAACGGCTATTTTTATAGCCGTTGCCAATGCCTCTCTGCAGAAGCTTCTCCTCCTTCAACTTCACCATTTCTCTCTTCTATTTAAGCTTTCCTCCACCTCTGTAAAACTTTAGATTGTAATACATATTTTTGGAAATCACAGAAGAGTTTTCTTCCGTTCACGATCGTCGTCGGTGTTAAGCCGGAGCTTCGCTCCTGATGGCTTCACTAGAGTGCCCCGCGAGCCCTGGTTGCTAGGCGGAGCTCTTAGTTGCCTCTGTCGCTTCTCTCTCTCGCCGGAGCTAGAAGGAAGGGCAAAGGTGGCGAAATCCATTGCCCGAGCGCTGCTGTTCTTCAATGGAAGAACAAATTGCCGAAGCAAAGATCTTTGATGTTCGGCCAGCTGAGGGTCTTCCTTCCACTCCATCGGCAAACTCTGAGGAGTTTGCAACCTCACCCACTTCATGGAAAGCTCGGTATCATTCTTCTCTCCCTCTCGCCATTTTCAATTTTGGTTGCTCTGTTTATCGATTTTCTGTTCTGTTTTGGGGTGTTCCTTAGAGCACCGATCCTCTTGTTTATTTTCTGTCTTCCGCATGTGCATTTCTAACCCCATTGCAGGCCCGTAGCCTATCAACTATTTACCATGGTTAAGGATGAATCAATTAATTCTATGTTTACTCGTTTTACTAACATAACTAATGGTCTAAAAGTGCTTGTAGAGTGTATCTAAATAAAGAACTTGTTAGGAAAATTCTGAGATGTCTACCATGGAGATGACAACCGAAAGTGACTGTCATCCAAGAAGCCAGAGATCTAAAAGTCCTCAAGCTTGAAGAGCTCATTGGCTCTCTTATGACGCATGAGATAACAATGAGAGTCAATGAAAATTAGGATCTCAAAGAAAATGAGGTGTCCAAAAGAAAAGACATAGCTCTTAAAGCCTCCTCAAGTAAACAAGAAGATTCTGAGGAAGAAAAAGATAAGAAGGACATAGCCCTCATTACTAGAAGATTCAGCAAACTTCTCCAGAGAAAAAGGATGCAAGGGAAGAGGTTCTCAAAGGGAGATAAATCTCAAAAGGATAAAGAAATTACCTGTTTTGAATGCGGAAAGCCAGGACATATTAAGGCCAAATGTCCTTAAACCAAGAAGAGGGCCATAAAAGCTACATGGGATGACAGTGAAAGTGATACTTCTTCTGAAGATGAAGAAGTTGCCAATCTACGCTTCATGGCACACGATGATGAGGTTAGTCATTCCTCTAGTGATAGTGAAAATGATGAGGGTGATTTAATCGATGCATTCAATGACTTAGTTAAACAATATAGCATGCTTAAATCTAAATATAACTCTTTAAAAAAGAAAAATGCAAACTTGGTTGAAAAACATGCTAAGTAGTGTAATCTGCATGAAAAGGAGATAAATAATGTTAAAAGTAGAAACAAAAAATCTGAATAACATTGTTCTTAAATTTACTAATGGCAGTAAGAACTTAAACATGTTGTTAGGCAGTCAGAGAGTTACATTTGATAAGGCTGGAATCGGCTATGAAAGATCTAATAAAAAGAAAGTCTATAAAAATTTCTTTGTTATATTATCTACCTGCCACGCATGTAATGAAGTAGGACATAAATCTTTTGTATGTCTTTTAAAAATAAACAATGTTAAATCTGGTGGTAAACTACAATGGGTTTCTAAGGGGACTAGACCTAACACTAGGACCCAAAAGATTTGGGTACCTAAGAATACCACTTGATCATTGTCTTGTAGGTGTATTGATCTCCCAGAAAAATCAGTGGTACCTCGATAGTGGATGCTCGAAGCATATGACGGGAGACTCAACAAAGTTTACCTTTGTTAATAAGAAGAAAGAGAATATCACCTTTGGTGGAAATCAAAAGGGCAAGATTGTTGGCATCGGCAATATAGGTAATCCTGCCAACCCTATTATCGAAAATGTGTTATTAGTAGAAGGGTTAAAGCGTAACTTGTTAAGTATTAGCCA
The DNA here is from genome assembly GCA_022432975.1 of Begonia masoniana. Lineage (NCBI taxonomy): Eukaryota > Viridiplantae > Streptophyta > Magnoliopsida > Cucurbitales > Begoniaceae > Begonia > Begonia masoniana. The sequence goes on from CM039507.1 coordinate 6,470,764, forward strand.
ATTGTGTGACAAAGGATATAAAATGTCATTTAAATCAAATGCATGTGTGATTAAAGATGTTTCAAATAGCAAAATACTGTTCAAAGGATATAGAAAAGAGAATGTTTATATTATTAATTTAGATAACTTTGAACATATTGATGAAAAATGTCTTGTGGTGAATTTGTTAGTTGATAGTTGGACATGACATAGAAGATTAGGTCACGTAGGTATGGACACCTTAGCTAAGATTACTAAGGATAATTTAGTTAGAGGGATTCCAAAAATGTCTTTTGATAAGGATAAAGTCTGTGAAGCTTGTCAAATGGGAAAACAAATCAAAAGTTTCTTTGCATCAAAGAATGCGATTTCTACATCCAAGCCTCTCCCACTATTCCACATGAACCTTTTCGGTCCTTCAAATATTGCTAGTCTAGGAGGCAAACATGCCTTTGTCATCGTAGATGATTTCTCTAGATTTACTTGGGTATTCTTTCTAAAGTCAAAAGATGAAACTTTTGATATTTTCTCTAGCTTTAGGAAGAAAGTTCAAAATGAAAAGGATCTCACCATTGTTGTTATTCGTAGTGATCATAGTGGACAATTTGAAAATGAGAAATTTTAACTTTTATGTCTCAAACACGGAATTGAGCACGATTTCTCTTCTCCTAGAACCCCTCAACAAAATGGTGTTATTGAGAGGAAAAATAGGTCTCTTCAAGAGCTAGCTCAGATCATGCTCAATGAAAACTCCCTACCAAAATATTTCTGGGCAGAAACTATTTCCACAACTTGCTATGTGCTAAACTGGGTCTCCATAAGACCTATTCTAGAGAAAACACCTTATGAGCTTTGGAATGGAAAAATCCCTACTGTAAAGTACTTTAGAGCCTTTGGTTGTAAATATTTCATTCTAAACACCAAGGATAACTTGGGAAAATTCTATTCCAAATCTGACCTTGGAATCTTTTTTGGCTATTCTTTATCCAGTAAAGCATATAGGGTATTCAACAAAAGAACACTAGTTGTAGAAGAATCCGTGCATGTCAATTTTGATGAGACCCCTTATCCCACTATCAATGTGGTTGAGGATGATATATTAGAAAAACAATTGGATTCTCTCTCCTTAGACAAACCTAGTGAAACCATTCAAGGAGAGAATTCCCTAGATTCCACTTCAAAATCCCTAGAAATTGTCCCTGCCAATGATGAAAATGATGTTCTGCCTAGAGATTGGAAATTTGTCAAAAATCATCACTTAAATGAAATTCTAGGTTATCCTTCTTTAGGAGTTAAGACTAGATCCTCTCTTAGGAACCTCTGTGCCAATGTGGTATTTATTTCTCAAGTTGAACTTAAGAAATTCGATGAAGCAGAGCTAGATGAAAATTGGATTGTGGCTATGTAAGAAGAGTTAAACCAATTTGAAATGAACAATGTTTGGGAACTTGTTCCAAACCCAAGGATCATCCTATTATAGGAACTAAATGAATTTTTAAAAATAAGGTGGATGAAAATGGCATAGTCATTAGAAATAAAGCTAGGTTGGTTGCCAAGGGGTACAACCAAGAAATGGGGATAGATTTTGAGGAAACCTTTGCCCCAGTAGACCGTCTAGAATCCATTAGGATGCTTCTAGCATATGCTTGTTTTAAGAACTTCACTCTTTTTCAAATAGATGTCAAGAATGCATTCTTGAATGGGTATATTTTAGAAGAAGTTTATGTGGAGCAACCCCTTGGTTTCGAAGACTATGAAAAACCTGACCATGCATACAAGCTTAGGAAAGCCCTGTATGGTTTAAAACAAGCTCCTAGAGCCTGGTACGATAGGTTGAAGACCTTCTTTGAGGAAAGGAAGTTTAAAAAGGGAAAAACGGATTCAACCTTATTCACTATGCAAAAAGGAGAAGATATTCTTATAGTGCAAATTTATGTTAATGATATCATTTTTGGCTCAACAAATGTTGCACTCTGTGATAAATTTGCTTCCTTGATGCAAAGTGAGTTTGAAATGAGTATGATATGAGAGTTAAGATTTTTCTTAGGTCTACATATCAGACAAACCCCCAATGGGATCTTGTTAAATCAAGAAAAATATATTAAGGATCTCCTGAAGAAATTTGGACTAAATTCTTCAAAGTCTTCTAGAACTCCCATAAGTACCACAACCAAATTGGATAAGGATGAGAACGGCATAAGTGTAGATATTAAAAAATATCGCGATATGATTGGATCTCTTTTATATCTAACAGCTAGTAGGCCAGATATCCTCTTTAGTGTCTCTCTCTGTGCTAGGTTTCAAGCTTCTCCTAAAGAATCCCACTTAACAGCAGTTAAAAGAATATTCAAGTATTTAAGTGGAACTCATGATCTAGGATTGTAGTATCCTAAAGGCACTTCCTTCGAATTAGTAGCATACTCAGACTCTGATTATACTGGTAGTCTTGTAGATAGGAAAAGCACGAGTGGAACGTGCCAATTCTTAGGTGAGTCTCTTGTGTCATGGTATTCAAAGAAGCAGAATTCAGTTGCACTCTCAACGGCTGAAAGTGAATATATTGCTGCTGGCAGTTGTTGTGCACAAATGCTTTGGATGAAACAAACCTTGGAAGAATACAATATTTTCTATGATAGGATTCTCATTTGGTGTGACAACACTAGTGCCATCAATATATCCAAGAATCTCATTCAGCACTCAAGAACCAAACATATAGAGATAAGATATCACTTTATTAGAGATCACGTTCAAAAAGGTGATATCAATTTGGATTTCGTCAATTCTGCTGATCAATTGGCAGATATCTTTACTAAGCCATTAGATGAGAAGACCTTCAATACTATTAGAATAAGGTTAGGTCTCATTAGGCATGAGAAAAATTAAGTTTCTGTTGGAGAAAATTGGCCAATAAGCAGTGTGGTCAATAAAGAAATGGACGATCTCCAAGAGATATTTCTCTCTGAATTCAATGGACGTTGACAATGGACGTTATCACAATGGATATTGACAATGGACGTTGACAATGGACGTTATCACAATGGATATTGACAATGGACGTTGTTACAATGGACGTTCACAATGGACGTTGTCAAAATGGACTATAAAATCTTTCGAAATGTTATAGAAACCCTAACTTTCGAAAACTCTCCTAAAACCTCTCGACTCCTCTCGTTCGTCCAGCGATTCCTATTCTTCTCTGATCTTCGTCTCTGTTCAAAAACCAAACTCCGATCAATGGCATTTTCCTCTTGTGCAGAACAAGTCTTCTCACGAAAAAAGCAAAAGACTTCTCATCCCGCAGATGCACAGTCTGTTGTCATTCCTTTTCCTCTTCAATGGCCAAATCATGAGTTCATTAATCAAGCGGCTTTTAATAGGTATTATGAAGGATTTGAATTCAAACCTGTTACTAGATCTAGAGAAGTAGCTTTTAGAGATTTGACTTGTTTGGACTTAGAGGAACCAACACTACGGTTGGGATTAATGGGGCTGTTTGATTCAGAGGCCCCTTATTGTGCAACTCCGATTAGAATGTTTTATGCAAACCTAGAACATTCTACACGACCCCTCATTTTCAGAAGTTATGTCTATTGAAGACATATTGAACTAACTCAGGAAATTATCCATGAAATCCTTCATTGTGAGTTTTTGAATGGCTCATGGCGATTCTTTGAGTCTCCCAAAAATCTGTCTTTTCTTGAAAAGCTTTCTGGCAAGGAGTTAGTCAAATTGATTGCCAAGGATCCTTACAACTTTTCAATGAAATTGAAAAGTAAGGATTTGAACCTTAGGGCTAGAGTATTCCACTAGATGATCCACTATAACATCTTGCCAGTCGATGGTCATAGAGACCATGTAAGTGGAATGGATCTATTTCTTCTTGGACAGCTATTCAAAGGGGAACCATTTCATGTTGGGTACATTGTTTTAAACCGAATGCTTCAAGTTGTCTGCAATGTATCCAAGTCTCTGCCTTACAATCTTCTACTTATGAAGATTTTTCAAAGATTTGGTGTCAGATTTCTGAATTCTGACCAGCTTTTAATTCTGAAGAAATCTGACTACTTCTCGGCCTCCACTTTGTCAAGAATGGGAATAACTAGAAATGCTCAGGGTGTGCTGGTTGAGAAAGCTGGTTGAGGAGGTGTTTCAAGGCGCCTATGTCACGACCCAAAAAGATCAAAGCAAATATCGTAACTTGACTTATTCATTTAAACATAGGAAGCCACTCGTAAACTCTTATTTTTTTAATCTCTAAATCGGATCTAAGGTCGTTAAAATCCTCTGGGAGATCATCTATATATCTGTATAAAAGAAAGAAGTAAATTTCCTAAAACAAATCAACGAAGACAGGCGGGGAATCAATTTTCCCCTCAGGTTGTAACTCATCCGCCCACTAAATCGGGCGACGTTGTCGTCCACAGACATTATCGTCCATAGAGTCAATTGTTGTCTATGAGGATTAATTTCCTCTCGGGATACATCTCATTTATCCGCTATAATGAACGACGTCGTCCTCCACGCCTCGTCGACCAAACTACGTCGTCCAGACTACATCGTCCAAACTACGTCGTCCAGACTCTACATCAACCAAACTCATTGTCCAGAGTCTACATCGACCAGACTACATCATCCAAATTTATCATCCAAACTCTACATCGACCAAGCTACACCGTCCAAACTCATCGATCAGACTTATTAGTCTTTTAACTCCAACTCTCTGTTTGTCCTCTCTTCACAGACGTTACTACGCCGATCGATCGCCACCTTATCCGATTTATCGGCTAACTCCTCGTCTTCCATACACTTAAATTCTATTTCTAGATTCGTCATTCTAGATTCGTCATACACTTAAGCACCGTTAACCTCGACATAAACACGCAGTGGAAAACTTAACAAAGAAGGAAAATTCTTTAATCATAAATCTTCTTAGAGCTTAAATATGTACTGAATAAGTCAAATACTTGTTAACATATAAAAATTCTTTTCTACTTATATTTCTTTATCAACGTCTTAAACCATAACTAACTAGGAGCACCATCTACGGGTCAAATCGCCGCCCAGCCACAAATCCCGCCTTGAGCACCATCCAGCAACAAGAATTAAACATCATCATTTGGTTTAAGGTCCTCACCTTCCAACTCGTCACCTACATCATAAGGTTTAAACTATAAGCCTAATGCTTAGTAAGAAGTGTAAAATATACATAAATGCTCATGAATGCATACTTAATGTGATGACCCAAATATGCACGTATAGGTACGATGGCTGCACGAACCGGAACCCGGATGGCGGTACGTCCGCGCGGGCGAGCCGGAAGGTGACAGGTCGTAAAGAGGGGGTCGTCACAATCCCACAGCGCTTGGGGAAGTATGTGGAAATGAAACATATGTAAGAGATCCCTCCCAAGATAGCAAGACGCGTTTTGGAGCACGATTGACAACGGATCCCATAAGAACTCCGAAGTTAAAAGTGCTTCGGCGAGAGCAATCCCAGGTTGGGTGACCTTCCGGGAAGTTCTCGCCAAACAAAGCCGTGAGGGGAGGATATTGGGCTGTGGCCCAATCCCCAGAGCGGACAATATCTTGCTGGGAACGGGGGTCGTTACACTTAATAAAATCATGTTCACATTCTTTATTCAATTCATGGGAGTCATGTTCATGTTCGTGTTCTTGATCATACCATGGGAATCATGTTCTTGTTCATTATTCACATAACATAGATTAAGAAGGGGATCGTGCTGGAGGGTAGGCAGAGTGCGATCTTGGTCCATTGCATGGACAGTGACATGGCCAGACCACTCCAACCCTCACTTAATCATTACATACATTTCATAATCTTAGTCTCTTCTTTTCAATTCTTTACATAAATCATACATGTAAAACATTTTCGTGTATCGGTGGAGGAAATATGATGCATGTACATAAATGAGTAAGAGAACATTACACTACAGGAAGCAAACCATCATCGTATAACATGTCATGAAATTATACTTATCACATCATAACACTCAACGGATCACAGACATCAAAAAAATCAACAAAACCACAATCCTAGTATCCTTGTGATGTAAGGCCCTAATGGCCGGGTCCCTAGCACACTCACTTACCTGGACTCCTCAGCAATGTCGTACCTTCACTTGAAGTCTTTTCCACTTAGGACATTTCACATTTCAATGTTAAAAATCAATCCTAATTAGACCGAGTTTAAAACTAGCAAAATCATAACTAAGAAAATCTCCTAGAAATTCAGCTAATCTCATTCGGACATTTTATCGAACACCTTGTGTGCATAGTTTATTTCCACCTACATTAATGGCACTTAAACCTTCGACTACAAAAAGTTTAAACTAACATTCCAACATCTAAGCTAATGATACGAACAGTCCCATAAATACTAACATTACTCTAACATTTCCAAGCCTTAGAACTTCAAATCCCGAACCAATGTGAATTCCAAAATCGAAGGTTAACCGTCCATAATACTTAGAATCTTACCTAGGGATTGAATCTTGAAGAAAACGGAGGAGGAAGAATCAGTTGCGAGGAAGCCGTGGCTACGCGAAAGGGAAGTCGCTGAAGGATAGGAGAAATCGTAGAGAAAGAGAGAGGAGTCGGCTGGAGGTAAATGAGAGGGAGGTTTTACCTTTAAATACTAACATTAACTTCCTCAATTACCATTTTGCCACTTAACCTAGCTTTCTAGCTAAAATGTTACCAAAGAGGAGTTGTCTTACCTTAAGTTTCCCCCGATTTACCTCCAAAATATTCCCTCATTAAGCGAGAAATATTAATTCCTATTATAAAAAGAGACAGTAGAACTTTAATATTCCGGATCCATGTTTAAAAATCATGACACGAAAATTCCAAGTGTAAACCTAATCATTGACGAAGAATAAGAGGAAGAAAGTGCTCAAGATGACACTCTCCTTCCTGTCCTTGATCCTCTGCCACCTCCAGTTCTCCTTCTTCAAGCTCTTGAAGAGGCCAGTCATGTTCACATCCACACTCAAGAGCCTTTGAGTGACCATGACCTTCCTCCAGTCCAAGCTGATATTCCACACCCCTCCAGTCCAATTCCTGCTCCCTCTCCTCCACAGATCCCTTCATTGCAGCTCGTCCTCCTCCTAGAACTAAAGGTCCTCCCCCTTCTCCTGTGAGAAATTCTATTTCTGAGGAACAATTTCATAAGCTTCAGGCAAGTATAACAAGTCTTGGCACTGGTCAGGAATCCTTTTTGTCCCAATATCTTTCCCGCTAAGATCATTTTGAAGCTTTTGTCATGTCACAACTAGAACATCTCGCAGCTGTAATTCAAGGACTGCACAAACGCATTGATCTAATGTAATCAAATCAAAGTGCAGCTTTTGATGATGTCGACAAACGCCTTGATCTAATGAAATCAACTCAATGTAAAGCAATTGATGAAGTCATCTCCTCTGTTAGATTCTATTCTAGTCATATCACAACGCATGTGTAGCGAGATTGTGACAGGGTTATCACTCATGTTGGAGACCTTGGCACCTTTTTGACAAGAAGTGCTGGGGAGCCCTCCAATGCGGATGAGATGTTGGATGAAAGTGATGAACATCTTGAGATAGCTCGTCCAGCTACTTCAGTTGTTCCTTCAATTACTGAGCCAGTGCCTGCTCCAACTTGTATTCCAGATGTTGCTGGTGGTGTTCCAGTGGCAAAGGTTGCAATTCATGACGCCAGTGTTTCCCCTTCCTCTTCAGTTGAGGAAATTAATCCTCAGGTGGAATCCCCTCCTGATAAGGATGATTTTCTTTCTCAATTACGGGATATCCTGCACTTGGAGAATCTCTCATCCTCTGAGAACTAGGAATATTTTTGTTTTATTTTTATATTTTCTCTCACTGTGACTGATATTTGTTTTACACTATGAATGATATTTTTTACCATGTTGTCCAACTGTGACTGTTTTATTAATGTGCTGTGTTGAATGTCATTCCTCCTTTACGTGTTTGGTTTTGATATTGTCAAAAGGGGAGAAGGATATAGCATTTAGAATCTACTGAAGGATATATTTACTGCAAAGATTATGGGGGAGTATGTAAGTTTAAACTAAAATGCAGATTATTAAGATGAAACAGATCATATACGTAGCACCCGATTTCGCTTAACCAGTTTACTTTATTAAATTATAGTGAATATTTTAAGGATGGGATTGGGAAGTTTAGTGATTAGGTCAATAAATGAGTGAGTAAGGGCATGGTGGTAATTTGAGATATTATGTTGGATAACGTATTTAATGGAGGGTTCAATGAGGTTTAGCCGCCACTGTTTTCTCATTTTTTTCCTTTCTCGGTATTCAGCTCATACTCAGTAGAGCTCCAGACGATTTTCCCCTCCGACCTTCATTTCTCAGACTAGGTAATTCTTTCCTTTTTGTCTTCTTAAGATCTGAGTGGCTAGATAGCATATGAGTGCAATGTATGTACCTTGTTAATGCTGTGAGTGAGTTGAGTTCGGGTTTAGTGTTGAGCTGAGAATGTACGATGACCAGAGCTTCCAAACTAGATCCTTAGGTTTCTGAATGATATAGGATAAGGCTAGTGATGATATAATCGGTATTCTGCTTATGACATTAGGTGAGCAGGACTTCCAGTGTAGTTGAAACCGAGCGATTTCCAGGAGACCAGATAAGTAAAGTTTGCTTGTGCCTTCGGGCCTACATCACAAAACATTAGAGTTTGTTTGTTGGAATGTGTTGGTATGTCATGCACCATGTTTTAAAAAGTAAACGAAAATGAATTTGAGTGCATGTTTGCATGGTAAGGATTGAACATATGGAAACAGCTATGTGAATCAGTTTTACTGTTAAGGGAAATAATCCGCCCTTTAATGAGACAATGGATATTTATACTTTGGGAGAGTTGATCCAACTTCCAATTTCACAGGGGGATCTGAACATGTGAATAAGATTTACTGTTAAGGGAATTTATCCGCCCCCTTAATGAGTCAGTGGATGTTTATACTTTGGGAGAGTTGATCCAACTCCCAATTTCACAGGGGGATTTGAATAGAAACGATGAATGAATAACTGAGATGAGAAAGTAGAAATTGCATGTTTAGGAATTCATATTTTAGCATTTCATTTCATTACTACTTTACTTACTTAGCATTAGGCTAATAGATGAGTTTTGTGATGTAGGTGTTGAGGAAACTACAGGTAATTTCCTTGAGTGCATTGATGAATAGATGTGGTTGGAGGAGTACATCCATGTTTCGGCCTGGTAAACTGATGAGGCGGTTTAACTGGTGTCAGCGGTTATGAAGGTTTAGTGGACAATGAGATCAATTCGAGTATGTTAAACTCTCTGATGATGGAAGTTTCTTGATGTTTTCAAAAGTACCCTGAGTTCTCATGACATTAGTAGTTTTCAATGTTTTGAACACATTTTGAAACTTACTGATAGTGCCACCTTGCTGATTTAGTATTGTTTTTACTGGATTCGAGTAATATAAGGATTTGAATTGTTTTCTTTTGAATGGTTTCAGTAAAGTGAATAAACCCTTCTCTGTTGTTAGAGTTGTATTGTATGGCAAGGAGTTGTTGGTGTGTCGTTTTGTTCACTATCGGTAGATGAAGTCTATCGGCAGATGTCGAGTTATAGTTATGTTGTCTATCGGATGATGTCTCAGTAAACTCATCGGCGGATGCGTGCTGACGCCATCGGATGATGTAGGTTTAATTCTGTCGGAAGATGTCTTCAGAAAAGCCATCGGATGATGTAGGTTTAATTCTATCGGAAGATATAGATTTTGCACTACCGGTATGAGTGAGTGTTATGCTTTGTCGTTTAGTGATCGGTATATGCAGTTTATTCTATCGGAAGAAGGGAATGAGAGATTTTTTTGTCGTTTTGCCGTCGGTAGATACGAGTCGCAAAACTTGTCGTTTTGCGATCGGTTGATGTTGGATAATTGATTTATCCGGCTGACATCATCGGTAGATGCAGTCCACCAAGAGATGTCTTTTGTTTCTAACTCTTCTGGTCCACGTCGTCGGTAGAAGCCTTTTATTTGTTGTTTCTGCTTCTTCCGTTGACTTTATCCATCAGCATATGCGTTTGACTTCTACGACTTCCCAAGTATTTCACGATTTAAACCTCTATTTCTTTTTAGTCGATTATTTCTTACATTTCAAACAATGTTCATAGTTTTGTTTAACTCTATTGTTGTCCATATGATTTCCGCTGCAAGCTTTAAATGTTTTGAAGTTTTAAAAAAAAAATGTTTCAAACCCAGACTTTCGAGTGAAATTTTAAATTTAGTTCAAAGTTTCTTAGTTAGGTTCGAGCTTTGTGTAGCGAGTCGGGTTCAGATAACTCGAAGCGTTACAGTATGGTATCAGAGACATTCAGTTAAACCGTTCAAAAGATTACTCAACAGTGCCAATCGTTGCATGGAAGTACTCCAACAACTGTAAGTGTTTATCTTAACCTTAGCTATTAGAAGTTTAAGGGTGTACTTAACCTTGTACAGGAATATAGCAAATGTCTAGACGACCAGGAAGACCAAGATTACCAAGAGAGATACCAAGTCCGAGGCGGGAGGAGGACTCTAGTGTAATTAGGCAGCTGACAGAATTGATGCGTCAGCAGACTGATATAGTGCGTCAACAGTCTGATCAATTAGGAGTGCTGTTGAGCCCGGAGACACAAGGAAGTGCCAACTCGGGTTCTAGCAGTGAACATTCTGGAGATAGATTCCGGAGACTGAGACCACCCACGTTTGATGGACAGTCATCTGATCCAGTTATTGCTGAAGGATGGCTTAGAAAGATCGAGCGTATGTTTAGGTGTGCCAATGTTGGAGAAGAAGACAAAGTCACGTTGGCCACGTTCCTTTTGGCTAGTGAAGCTCAACTCTGGTGGGAAACAATAGAGACCACCACAGATGTTTTGGCGATGCCTTGGTCATAATTCAAGAATATTTTCTATAGGAAGTATTTTAACAGCACGGTCCAGACCGCGAAGAAGTTAGAGTTTCTGAATTTGAAACAAACAGGATCGGTGGTAGAGTACAGTAGGCAATTTGAGTCCTTGTCCAGGTTTGCTGGACATTTTGCTCACAAGGACGAGGATAAAGTGTTTAAATTTGTGCGTGGACTGAAGCCAGAAATCTACCGAGGGGTTAAATTCTGTGGTATTAAAGGTTTGACGTTCAGCGAAGTTGTGTGCATTGCTCTGGAAGTGGAAGATGCTGAAAGTAAGTGTGCTAGACCAAAGGAGGTCCCACAAAGGTTTAACCAGCCACACCAACAAAGAGGAACAAAGAGGCCAAGTGAAGGCCAAAATATCCAAGGAACAGGAGGTAAGGTACAGAATGTCAGGAAATTTCCCCAATGTCCTAAGTGTTTGAAGAACCACCCGGGGGAATGTAGACTGTGCTTTGGGAAGTGTTTCAACTGTGAGGAGGTTGGACACACGTACAAGGAGTGCTCGAAGCCTAGAGTCACCAGATGCTACAATTGTAACAAGGTCGGTCACATTAGTAGAGATTGTCCAGTTCCTAAGAGTGGCCCTGCTATGATTAAACCGAGGATATTCTCCATGATGGAGTCGGGTGAAGAACAGCCTGCTGTGGTGTCAGGTACTATATTGATCAACTCTGTGCCTGCTTTTACTTTGATAGATTCTGGTGCAACGCATTCATTTATAGCCTCTACATTTGCTGATAAGTTAAATGTACAGTTTACTCCTTCCATGCATATGTTTAACGTTACATTACCCTCTGGAGAGCGCATGCACTCTAACCAAGTGATGCTTGACAGTGACGTGTTAGTAGGGAACGTAAGTTTGCCTGCTGATCTTATTGTTATGGATATTATAGGATTTGATGTAATCCTAGGAATGGACTGGCTATTTAAACACCACGCCACAATTAATTGTAGAACTGGAATAGTTAGCTTTCAGCCCCCTGGTAATTTGAAGCATACCTTTCAAGCTTCAAAGAAGAGTAAGGAAATGTCTGTGATGACTTCTATTAACACTAGATTTTCCCTGTGTGGAGAGTATTTGTGCTTCTTAGCTAGCGTTTTAGACACACAGCTCGTAGGAAAAATAAATCCTCAAAATGTCTTAATTGTCCAAGACTTCCCCGAAGTATTTTTAGATGACCTTCCTGGTTTATCGCCAGATAGGGAAATTGAATTTGCTGTAGATGTTTACCCCGGAGCCGAGCCTATGTCTAAAAATCCATATAGATTAGCTCCAAACGAACTTAAGGAATTAAAGAAGCAGACTGGAGGATTTGTTGAGAAAGGGTTCATACGCCCCAGCTTTTCACCGTGGGGTGCGCCTGTCCTTTTTGTCAAAAAGAAAGATGGATCAATGCGTATGTGCATTGATTATAGGGAATTGAATAAGTTAACTGTCAAGAATAAGTATCCATTGCCGAGAATTGACGATTTATTTGACTAGCTTAGTGGCGCAAGAGTTTTCTCTAAGATTGACCTTAGGTCTGGTTATTATCAGTTGAAGGTTAAATCTGAAGATATCCCAAAGACTGCCTTTCGCACAAGGTATGGACATTATGAGTTTTTGGTTATGTCTTTTGGATTGACAAATGCACCAGCAGCCTTTATGGATCTCATGAATAGGGTGTTTCACGAGTACTTAGATAAATTTGTCATAGTATTCATTGATGATATTCTGATCTATTCCCGTACTAAAGATGAGCATGCAAATTACTTGAGTTTGGTGTTAGGGGTACTTAGACAGCATCAACTTTATGCTAAGTTTTCCAAGTGTGAGTTTTAGTTGGACAAAGTTCACTTTCTTGGTCACGTGATTTCTGGAGATGGAATATCTGTCGATCCAGCCAAGGTTCAGGCAGTTAAGGAGTGGCCCCAACCAAAGAATACTACTGATATTAGGAGCTTCCTTGGATTAGCAGGATATTATAGAAAATTTATTGAAGGATTTTCAAAGATTGCTACACCCCTTACTAGGTTAACAAGGAAAAATATGAAGTATATGTAGACTGAAGAATGTGAACATAGCTTTCTGACCTTGAAACAGAAACTGACCAACGCTCCAATCTTGACCCTTCCTGTTGAAAATGGTAAGTTTAGCATTTACTATGATGCTTCCAAGATTGGTCTTGGTTGTGTTTTAATGCAGGATGGAAAAGTAATAGCTTATGCCTCTAGACAGTTGAAAACGCATGAGAAGAATTACCCTACACATGACTTAGAATTAGCTGCAGTGGTATTTGCACTTAAGATTTGGAGGCATTACTTGTATGGACAATCTTGCGAGATATTTTCAGATCATAAGAGTCTGAAATATATTTTCACACAGAAGGAACTAAACATGAGGCAACGTCGATGGTTGGAATTTGTAAAGGACTATGATTTCGAGATTAAATATCATCCCGATAAAGCAAATGTAGTGGCTGATGCTTTGAGTAGAATAACTCCTTCAGTCTCTACATTGATCCTTGACATACCGATAGCTTTAGAGACAGAATTCCAAAGATTCAACCTGGAAGCTGTGGCTAGTGTGTCAGCCATGCTTTCGGCCATATCTTTAAGGTCAACTATTTTGGAGAAAATAAAGGAAGTTCAAATGAATGACACTGAATGCAATGAGTATAAGTTATGCATGGATTCTACTGACAAGTCGGATTTCAACTGCTCAGTTGATGGAATTCTCAAGTATCTAAATAGATGGTTTGTTCCGGCTGATACCGAATGTAGAAATGGAATCCTCTCTGAGGCACATTCTTCTAGACTCTCTGTTCATCCCGGGAGTATGAAAATGTACAGAGATCTCAAGCAACATTATTGGTGGCCAGGTATGAAAAGAAGTGTGGCAGAGTATGTGGAGTCCTGTCTGATCTGCCAGCAAGTCAAAGCTGAACATCAGAGGCCTGCTGGAACCTTGCAACCTTTGCCAGTTCCTGAATGGAAATGGGAACAAATAGCTATGGATTTTGTTATAGGATTACCTAGAACAGCAAAGGGTCACGATGCAATTTGGGTAATAGTCGATCGTTTAACCAAATCTGCTCACTTTCTGCCAATGAAGATAACATACTCGATGGATCAACTGGCTGAGTTGTATGTGCATGAAGTTGTTAGACTGCATGGACTTCCAAGCACCATAGTTTCAGACCGAGAATCTAGATTTACATCTAAGTTCTGGAAAAGTTTGCACAAGGCTATGGGAACCCAGCTTAGTTTTAGCACAGCTTTCCACCCTCAAACAGATGGACAATCCGAAAGGACTATTCAAACATTAAAGGATATGCTCCGTGCATGTGTCTTAGACTTTTAAGGTTCGTGGAGCAAATACTTGTCCTTGGTTGAATTTTCTTATAACAACAGTTTTCAGGCAACAATAGGTATGGCACCATACGAGGCATTGTATTTTACGAAAGTGCAGATCCCCATTGTATTGGGATGAGGTTGGAGAAGCACAATTGATTAGTCCTGACATTGTACAGCAAACAGTGGAGAAAATTGCTCTTATTCGACAAAGAATCTTAACAGCTCAAAGCCGGCAGAAAAGCTATGCAAACAAGAGATGAAGAGAACTGGAATTTGATGTTGGTAATGAAGTTTTCCTTAAGGTGTCACCTTTCAAGGGAGTTGTGAGATTTGGAAAGAGAGGCAAGTTGAACCCCAGATATATTGGACCCTTCTCAATCTTGAAGAGGATTGAGAAGTAGCTTATCAACTACAGTTACCAGCCTCTTTGGAAGGAATCCATGACGTGTTTCATATCTCCATGCTTAAGAAATGTGTACGAGACCCTTCCCAGATTGTAGAACAGCAGAGTATTGAAGTTCATCATACTCTTACATATGAAGAGAAACCGGTAAGGATCTTAGACTATGCAGTGAAGGTATTACGCAACAAGGAGGTTCCACTAGTGAAAGTCTTATGGCACAACCAGAACGTAGAAGAGACCACTTGGGAACGCCAGCAAGACATGATGGACCAACATCCAGAGCTATTCAGGTATTGAATTTTGAGGACAAAATTCTTTTAGGAGGGTAGATTGTAGCACCCGGTTTCGCTTAACCAGTTTACTTTATTAAATTATAGTGAATATTTTAAGGATGAGATTGAGAAGTTTAGTGATTAGGTCAATAAATGAGTGAGTAAGGGCATGGTGGTAATTTGAGATATTATGTTGGATAACGTATTTAATGGAGGGTTCAATGAGGTTTAGCCGCCACTGTTTTCTCATTTTTTTCCTTTCTCGGTATTCAGCTCATACTCAGTAGAGCTCCAGGCGATTTTCCCCTCCGACTTTCATTTCTCGGACTAGGTAATTCTTTCCTTTTTGTCTTCTTAAGATCTGAGTGGCTAGATAGCATATGAGTGCAATATGTACCTTGTTAATGCCGTGAGTGAGTTGAGTTCGGGTTTAGTGTTGAGCCGAGAATGTACGATGAGCAGAGCTTCCAAACTAGCTCCTTAGGTTTCTGAATGATATAGGATAAGGCTAGTAATGATCTAATCTGTATTCTGCTTATGACATTAGGTGAGCAGGACTTCCAGTGTAGTTGAAACCGAGCGATTTCCAGGAGACCAGGTAAGTAAAGTTTGCTTGTACCTTCAGGCCTACATCACAAAACATTAGGGTTTGTTTGTTGGAATGTGTTGGTATGTCATGCATCATGTTTTAAAAAGTATACGAAAATGAATTTAAGTGCATGTTTGCATGGTAATGATTGAACATATGAAAACAGCTATGTGAATCAGTTTTACTGTTAAGGGAAATAATCCGCCCCTTAATGAGACAGTGGATATTTATACTTTGGGAGAGTTGATCCAACTTCCAATTTCACAGGGGGATCTGAACATGTGAATCAGATTTACTGTTAAGGGAATTTATCCGCCCCCTTAATGAGTCAGTGGATGTTTATACTTTGGGAGAGTTGATCCAACTCCCAATTTCATAGGGGGATCTCAACAGAAACGATGAATGAATAACTGAGATGAGAAAGTAGAAATTGCATGTTTATGAATTCATATTTTAGCATTTCATTTCATTACTGCTTTACTTATTTAGCATTAGGCTAATAGATGAGTTTTGTGATGTAGGTGTTGAGGAAACTGCAGGTAATTTCCTTGAGTGCACTGATGAATAGATGTGGTTGGAGGAGTACATCCATGTTTCGGCCTGGTAAACTAATGAGGCGGTTTAACTGGTGTCAGCGGTTGTGAAGGTTTAGTGGACAATGAGATCAATTCGAGTATGTTAAACTCTCTGATGATGGAAGTTGCTTGATGTTTTCAAAAGTACTATGAGTTCTCATGACATTAGTAGTTTTCAATGTTTTGAACACATTTTGAAACTTACTGATAGTGCCACCTTGCTGATTTAGTATTGTTTTTATTGGATTCGAGTAATATAAGGATTTGAATTGTTTTCTTTTGAATGGTTTCAGTAAAGTGAATAAACCCTTCTCTGTGGTTAGAGTTGTATTGTATGGCAAGGAGTTGTTGGTGTGTCGTTTTGTTCACTATCGGTAGATGAAGTCTATCGGTAGATGTCGAGTTATAGTTATGTTGTCTATAGGATGATGTCTCAGTAAACTCATCGGCGGATGCGTGCTGACGCCATCGGATGATGTAGGTTTAATTCTGTCGGAAGATGTCTTCAGAAAAGCCATCGGATGATGTAGGTTTAATTCTATCGGAAGATATAGATTTTGCACTACCGGTATGAGTGAGTGTTATGCTTTGTCGTTTAGTGATCGGTATATGCAGTTTATTCTATTAGAAGAAGGGAATGAGAGATTTTTTTGTCGTTTTGCCGTCGGTAGATACGAGTTGCAAAACTTGTCGTTTTGCGATCGGTTGATGTTGGATAATTGATTTATCCGGCTGACATCATCGGTAGATGCAGTCCACCGAGAGATGTCTTTTGTTTCCAACTCTTCTGGTCCACGTCGTCGGTAGAAGCCTTTTATTTGTTGTTTCTGCTTCTTCCGTTGACTTTATCCATCGGCAGATGCGTTTGACTTCTGCGACTTCCCAAGTATTTCACGATTTAAACCTCTATTTCTTTTTAGCCGATTATTTCTGACATTTCAAACAATGTTCATAGTTTTGTTTAACTCTATTGTTGTCCAAATGATTTCCGCTGCAAGCTTTAAATGTTTTGAAGTTTTAAAAAAAATGTGTCAAACCCAGACTTTCGAGTGAAATTTTAAATTTAGTTCAAAGTTTCTTAGTTAGGTTCGAGCTTTGTGTAACGAGTCGGGTTCAGATAACTCGGGGCGGTACAATATATTTGTCATCATCAAAAAGGGAGTGATTGTTGACTTAAATAGAGTTTAAGTTTAAATATGTTTTTAATGATTACGATTAATATGAAATATATGAACTGATGATTATGATTAATATGAAATACATAATTGGATTATTGTGTTTATTGCATTTATCTGGAAATGCCCTTTAAAAAGGGTATTATGTTTCTGATATTTTTGGTTAAGTGTTAGTAGTCCGAAGTCTTTCGTTCAAAGTTAAAGACAGACGCAGTCGTCCAAAATCAAGAAAGGCACAGTAATCCAAAGTAAAACAGACGCAGGCATCCAAAATATTCGATCGAAGTGTTCCAAGACAGAACAACGAATTCATGCGAAGCTTTAGTCCGACAAGCATTCGTCCAACATCAGACTAAACGAATTCGTCCAAACTCGAACATCCAGAGTCTTAACGCCAGACTATTAAAGACCACGAGCGATAGCGACTCCAGAACTCAACGGCTATTTTTCTGCGTATAGACTCATCTCCAACGGTCATATTTTTTAATGAGACGCGAATTACAGACAATATTATAAAAAGAAGAATGAAGCTCGAGAGAAGAACTTTTGCCAATTTTTACAATTATCTTTTAACTCTCACGAGCAAAAAGTTCTGTAATACTCTGCGACTCTCTACATCTCTCTATTTCAAAACTTGAGATTTAGCATTTGAGAGAGTGTAGCCTTGTGCTTAATATCTTCATCTTGTAAAAATTGTAAGGTAGATGATTGACGCCCGTGAAGTTCAATCCAGAAGTGTAAAGGCAGTAGATCGATGCCCGTGAAGTTCGATCTAGATTTCTTATGAGGAGAAGGAAAGAATCTTCAAGAGGGAGCCTTGGAGCGTGGAAGTAGGCAAGATTGGCCGAACCACGGTAAAAACTTTGGTGTCATTTTCTCTCTCTCTCTTACTTTAACCTGCTTACTTGTGTGCTATAATCTTAGTAATTGCATACAAAGAGAGAAGATAAAATAAACCTAATTTTCATTGTCGAAAATAATTAGGTTAAGAACTTATTTTAAAAAGTCTAATTCACCCCCCCCCCCCCTCTTAGACAATCACGATCCTACATAATGTGCCCAACAAGCAAATGTTATGAACATTTTTATTGCTGTAATTAATAAATAAATTTTATGATTAGTTTTTATGTTTGTATTATTCGATATGCTTTATAAATTCAAAGAAAAATTCTTGATTATTTGTGCAATTTTAAATTTACATATATGTTGATATATGTGGGATTAAATTTAAACAGAAATAATCACAATAGTCCATGACTTATATTTGAAGTAAAAGATTTTCAAATTAATAAAGTCATAAATACAGTTTACTCCGTTGAGAACGTATAGTCATATCCCAACTATATATGTAGTGACATAAAGTAATTGTATTTTATATAATAAGATTATATAGGGCTGGACCAGATGAAATTATATTGTTCTTATAATATCCGTTAAATGAAGAACAATTAATTTTATCATAATTATGGTCATATATGTATGATCTTAATTCATTATATTTAGTCGACTCCTATTTCATTTTAATTTATTCTTTGATTTACTCGGTACAGTTTTGTATGAGTTGTATTACATAAACCTTGTATTTTTAGAATAAATTAAATGAGTAGCTGAGAATGCTACCATTGATACAATGAAATCCATAATACAAGATTCCATTGTTTGTTAGTTCATGGATTGAATAATTAGCACGCAAATTCATAAATTTTATAAATTAATTATTCAATCAAGAACTAATGGATAGTCAAAGATTGTAACGCCCTGAATTAATCAACCCGGTTTGTTACTCATACACACTAAACTTCACTTGGGAATTCTGGAAAATTTAAACTTTCCTCTCAACGGAAAAATCGACATTTCTTAAAACATCAACACCTTGCAGCGGAAAACATTTAAATGAAAACAAAATCATGACGAAAACAGACTAGAAGAATCTTTCAATTTAAATAAAATAATAAAGAAAAAAAACGTTCGAAACATTCTTGCAACAACTACAGCCAGTTCGACGCTACTGGATGATCTGGCATCCACAGAATCTGTCGTCGACAATATTGGTCAACATACTTGTCTACGACTCTAGACGACGAACTCTAGACAAGTGACTCTTGACGACTAACTCTGGACAATTGACTCTGGACGACTGTATTCGCATTGTCCACCGCTACATGGATTCTGCCTATGGATTATCGTTCACAGACTCACTTAATTTTATTGTCCACGGAACACATGACTTAATCGTCCACAGGGTTACATAAACTCATCGTCCACGGAGCATCGTCCATAGACTTACATAAGTTTGTCGTCCACGGGCCACGTGACTTTATCGTTCATGGTCCACGTGACTACTTACTTTCACCTACAATTTGGACAACTATTTTTGTCCACAGAATGGACGACTGTTTTCTTTTACAACTCTGGACGACTACCTTGGGCGATGTATTCGTCCACGCAACTCTAAATCCGGAGTGCGAAAACAACACCAACTGATGGACTCTAACTACAAGAGGACTTATAGAATTTCAACAGCAACCATTGAAATTACCATAAATGCATTTCTTACACAATTTCAGAAAAAAACTTCAGTTAAAACCAACTATGTTTCATAATCAGGATAATCTCAAAAATATATTAAAACATTAAAACTACTATTGTTATTAAAATTCTCAACACACTTCAACAAAACACTTGTTCACTAAGACTTCGCATACTGACATTAGTTAAACCGCCTCATCAGTGCACCAAACCGCGGCATAGATGTGCTCCATCAACTTTGCCTATCCTTCTGTAAACTCAGAGAAATCATCAGTTGAAACCTCAACACCTACATCACAAAACTCATCTATTAGCCTAATGCTAAATAAGTAGAGCATAATAAAATACAATGCTGAATCATAAACTCTATTCATGCAGTTTCTACTTTCACAACTCAGTTACATCTGTTCTCTGTTGATCCCTCTGTACAATGGGAAGTGGATCAATTTCCCAAGGTCTACATCCTCTACTCGATTAAGGGGCGGATTAGTTCCATTAATAGCTGATCTTAATCCATCTGTTCGATGGAAAGTGGATCAACTTTTCCAAAGTCTACATCATCTACTCAATTAAGGGGCAGATTAGTTCCCTTAATAACTTTTTTGATTTTAAACTGCTCGTGCCTTACCATGCTATTACATGTAAATTCTTTTTCGTGTTCTTTCATAAACATGATGCATGACATGCTGAAAACATACAAAACAAACATAAACCCTACTATTTTGTGATGTAGGCCCGAAGGCACACATACATACTCTACTTACCTAGCTTTCTGAGAGATTTCTAGTTGTAAGCTACTTCAAGAGTTGGCTCACCTAAAACATAAGCACGACATTACTTAACTTCATTTTAAACTATCCAGAAGTTTTAGGGAAACTAGTTTGGAAGCTCTGTTCTTTGTACATTCCCGATTCACTACAAAATCAAACTCAACTCTCACTCACAACATTCTCAAAATACGCATCTACAATCTCCTCTAATATCTATAATCACTAAAACAACAAGAAATCGAAGTAAAACTCACCTAAGTCGACGAAGAATCGGAGAGAAAAATCACCTCGAGGAACCTGCTGAGCTTGAATGCCGAAAGAGGGAAAAATGAAACAGTGGCGGCTAAACCTCCCTTAAACCCTCCATTTATAACACTTGCTTCAAAATTACTCAAATGCCCTTGGCTAACCAACTTTAACCTATTTAAGCAACCAATCAAGTTTACTTAATTCTATAAAAATAAAAGTCACAAAATGTTGCTAATAAAATCAAAGTTGACAATTACCGGTTGTTACAATCTACCCTCCTTAAAAGAATTTTGTCCTCAAAATTCAATGCTCAAACAATTCAGGATATCGGCTCATCATGTCTTGTTGGCATTCCCAAGTTGCCTCCTCTACATTCTGGTTACGCCATAACACCTTCACTAGCTGAACTTCCTTATTACGTAGCACTTTTGTTGCATAGTCCAGAATTTCTACAGGTTTCTCCTCATAGGTAAGGGTAGGATGAATTTCAATGTTCTGCTGTTCCACAACCTGAATTAGATTCCGCATACATTTCTTCAGCATAGAAACATGGAACACATTATGAATTCCCTCCATAGAGATTGGTAACTGTAATTGATAAGCTGTCTTCCCAATCCTCTTCAAGATTGAAAAAGGTCTGATGTATCTGGGATTCAACTTGCCTCTCTTCCCAAATCTTACAACTCCTTTGAACGGTGAAACTTTAAGAAAAAACTTGATCACCAACTTCAATCTCTAATTCTCTACGTCTTCTATTGGCATAGCTTTTCTGCCAGCTTTGAGCTGTCAAAATTCGCTGTCGGATAAGAGCAGTCTTCTCCACTGTTTGCTGCACAAAGTCAGGACTAATTAAACGTGCTTCTCCAACTTCATCCCAGTACAATGGAGATCTGCACTTTCATCCATATAATGCCTCGTAAGGTGCCATACCTATTGTTGCCTGAAAAATGTTGTTATAAGAGAATTCCACCAACGATAAATACTTACTCCAAGAACCTTGGAATTCTAATACACATGCACGAAGCATATCCTCTAGTGTTTGAATAGTCCTTTCAGATTGTCCATCAGTTTGAGGGTGAAAAGTTGTACTAAAGTTGAGCTGCGTACCCATAGCCTTATGAAAACTCTTCCAAAACTTAGATGTAAATCTAGAATCTTGGTCTGTAACTATTGTGATTGGAACTCCATGCAGTCACACAATCTCATGCACATACAATTCAGCAAGCTGATCCATCTAGTAAGTCATCTTTATTGGCAGGAAGTGAGCAGATTTGGTTAGACGATCCACTATCACCCAAATTGCATCATGTCCCCTTGTTGTTCTAGGCAATCTTACAACAAAGTTCATCGTTATTTGTTCCTATTTCCATTCGGAAACTGGTAAGGGTTGCAATGTTCTTATAGGTCTCTGATGTTCAGCTTTAATCTGTTGGCAAACCAAACACGATCCAATGTACTCCGCCACACTTCTTTTCATATTTGGCCACCAATAATATTGTTTAAGATCTCTGTATATTTTTGTACATCCAGGATGAACAGAGAATCTAGAAGAATGAGCTTCCGAAAGGATCTCATTTCAAAGTTCTACATTTGTCGGAACAAACCATCTATTTTAAAACTTGAGAATTCCATCAACAGAATAGTTTAAACCTAATTTATCAAAAGAATCCATGCTTAACTTGTACTTATTGCATTCAGCATTATTCACCTGAACTTCCTTTATTCTCTCCAAAATAGTAGGCTTCAAGGATATGACAGAAAGTATGGCTGACACGCTGGACACAGCTTCCAGGTTAAATCTTTGAAGTTCTGACTCTAAGGTTAACGGTATGTCAAGAATCAATACCGAGGCTGATGTTGTCACTCTACTCAATGCATCAGCCACTACATTCGCCTTGCTGGGGTGGTTTTTGATCTCAAAATCATAGTCCTTGACAAACTCCAACCACCGACGTTGCCTCATGTTTAGCTCTTTTTGTGTGAAAATATATTTCAGACTTTTATGATCTGAGAATATTTCACAAGATTGTCCATACAAGTAATGCCTCCAAATCTTCAATGCAAAAACTACCGCAGCTAATTCCAAATCATGAGTAGAGTAATTCTTCTCATGTGTTTTCAGCTGTCTAGAAGCATAAGCTATTACCTTTCCATCTTGCATCAACACACAACCGAGGCCAACCTTGGAAGCATCACAATAAATGCTAAACTTTCCATTATCAACAGAGAGTGTTAGTATTGGGGCATTGGTCAGTCTCTATTTCAAAGTCTGAAAACTGGACTCACATTCCTCAGTCCAAACATACTTCATGTTTTTCCTTGTTAACCGAGTGAGGGGTGTAGAAATTTTTGAGAATCCTTCAATGAACTTCTTTTAATATCCTGCTAAATCAAGGAAACTCCGAATATCTATAGCATTATTCGGTTGGGGCCACTCCTTAACTGCTTGAACCTTTGCTGGATAGACAAATAATCCAACTCCCGAGATCACTTGACCAAGAAAGTGAACTCTGTCCAACCAAAACTCACACTTGGAAAACTTGGCGTAAAGTTGGTGCTGCTTAAGTACTCCTAACACCAAGTTCAAGTGCCTTGCATGTTCATCCTTAGTACGTGAATAGATTAAAATATCATCAATAAATACTATGACAAATTTATCTAGATACTCGTGAAACACCCTATTCATAAGATCCATAAAGGCTGCTAGTGCATTTGTCAATCCAAAAGACATAACCAAAAACTCATAATGTCCATACCTTGTGCGAAAGGCAGTCTTAGGGATATCTTCAGATTTAACTTTCAATTGGTAATAACTGGATCTAAGGTCAATCTTAGAGAAGACACGCACACCATTAAGTTGGTTGAATAAATCATCAATCCTTGGTAATTGATACTTGTTCTTGATAGTTAATTTGTTCAATTCCCGAAAATCAACACACATACGCAATGATCCATCCTTCTTCTTAACAAAAAGAACAGGTGCACCCCACGGTGAATAACTCGGGCGTATGAATCCTTTTTCCAATAGTTCCTCCAACTGTTTCTTTAACTCCCTAAACTCTGTTGGTGCTAATCTGTAAGGATTCTTAGATATAGGCTCCACGCCTGGGTAAACATCTACAACAAACTCGATTTTCTTATCTGGCGGCAAGCCAGGAAGGTCATCTAGAAATACTTCTAGGAAGTCTTGGACAACCAGATTGTGATGACCCAGATGTGTAAGTTTGTGTACGATGGCTGCACGAACCGGCACCCAGATGACGGTACGTCCGCGCGGGCAAACTGGAAGGTGACAGTCGTAAAAAGGGGGTCGTCACAATCCCATATCTCTTGGGGAAGTATGTGGAAATGAAACATATGTAAAGAGACCCTCCCAAGATAGTAAGATGCGTTTTGGAGCACAATTAACAGCGGATCCCATAAGAACTCTAAAGTTAAAAGTGCTTCGGCGAGAGTAGTACCAGGTTGGGTGACCGACTGGGAAGTCCTCGCCAAACAAAGCCGTGAGGGTAAGATATTGGGCTACGGCCCAATCCCCAGAGCGGACAATATCTTATTGGAAAAAGGGGTCGTTACAAATAGTATCAAAGTTTGTACCCAACCGAAAATGTGGCCAACGAGGATGTTGGGCCCCCGAGGGGGGGGGGGTGATTGTGATGACCCATATGTGTAAGTTTGTGTACGATGGCTGCACAAACCGGAACCCGGATGGTGGTACGTCCTCGTGGGCGAACCGGAAGGTGACGGGTCGTAAAAAGGGGGTCGTCACAATCCCACATCGCTTGGGGAAGTATGTGGAAATAAAACATATGTAAAGAGACCCTCCCAAGATAGTAAGACGCGTTTTGGAGCACAATTGACAGCGGAGCCCATAAGAACTCCGAAGTTAAAAGTGCTTCGGCGAGAGTGATACCAGATTGGGTGACCGACTGGGAAGTCTTCGCCAAACAAAGCCGTAAGGGTAAGATATTGGGATACAGTCCAATCCCCAGAGCAGACAATATCTTACTGGAAAAAGGGGTCGTTACAAAGATAAAGATGTAATATGAGAGGTTAACAGATTTAATACCTAGCTCTATTACGAATCTTAATGGAGGATTAATACATATGTAATAACTATATCAATAGACATTACTTTGAGTAAATATACTTTATAGTTATAAGAGTGCAACTCTAGGTATTTAGTGGAATTACTCTAGAGTTAATAATTGTGTTATTTAATATAAAGAGTTTATATTAATTAACAAATATTATTGGAGCTTAGAACTATAGGTCCATCGGTCTCTCTGTCATCTTATATCCCTATTTAATTTCCATGTTACAAGAATAAATATATAAATGATTAATTATTTATAGGCACTCTGATAAATATGTTTTAATTCAAAATAGATAAATAATTTTTTATATATTTTGAATTCAAAATAAAATATTTCATTAGATGAGATATTTTTAAGGGATTTGAATTAGATTTGAAGAATCTCATCAGATGAGATTTGATGTTCAAATTTAAATTAGTTATTTAACAAACTATCAAATCATATTTTTTAAAGTTTGAATAAAAGTATATCTGAAAAATATGATTATATTAGATTTGATCTACAATTGACTTATAGTTTGTTCAATGTTTAAAAGTAGATCTGAATTATCTCATAGGATGAGATTATCTTGAAAAATTATTTTCATAAATATATTCTAAAATATGTTTTTAGATTATATAATTAATCGATAAATTTGATTTACTAGATAAATCAACTACTAATCAAATTAAATTTGATTAGATAAGATTTATTTTTTAAAAATTAGTTTTTATTAAAATAAATCTAAAAATTAATTTTAAAACAGATCTATAAAATTGTCAAATGTGATTTGACAGGGGACGACTAAGAAAAAAAGGAAAAATAAGAAAAGAGAGCAAATCCCCTAGATAAAAATGTGTGACCTTTCCGTATTCAGTTTTAGAAAAATGTTTTCTAAGATCGAAGAGAGACGTTTCATGTGTTGAGAACACGTTTTTCCAGAAATATAAAAGTGTGTTATTCTTGTAAGAGGAACGCCCACACGTCAGGAAATTTAAGTGTAAAGATCTTCAGAGAACACTCGACGGTTTCAAAGTCTTCGGGAAAAACACTTGATCCTGAGTTAAAGCAGTTAAGATCAGACGGGAGTACCTGAGTAAAAGCGTTGCTCCAAAATGTATCTTCTTTTATTATTTGACAATCTAAGTCTAATAATTTTTCTCAATGTAAATTGTTTACATTTTGAAAAATTACATATTTCTCAAAAATAATTTCTTTTAGACTAACGATTCAATTTATAATTTTTTGATGATTTTGAAATAATTTTAAAGTCACAGGGTAACGCATGTCACTATTATTATGAATAATAGTGAATTCCGCCATGCGTAAGAACCTCGAAAATCAACAAATGGTATCAGAGTCATAGTTTTATTAATCTAAAAATATTGTTAATGATACAATTTAATGTAAATTGTGATATGTGTTAGAATTAGATTTTATGCATTATATATATTTATGAATATATATTGTAGATGAATGTTTGCATGACATGAAATAGTGATCAAAATTAAGTCGGTTGTTTGGGTTAGGATTTATTTTGTGACGACCCCCGACCCGATCGGGGATGAGGAGCCATCATTCCGGGACATTTAACAGAAAAAAGGATACATTTTTTTTGAACATAAATTAACAGACTGAACATTTACAAAACTATACACAGAGGGAGAGAAAATGTTCTCTGGGTTGAAAGCAAAACGGGTTTCAGTGAAGGACGGCAGAAGAAAAACCGAAATGCAAGAATGTAGACGGAAAACAGTTAGAAATCAGAATACAAAAAGAGTGACAGAAGGAAAGCAGGAAGACAGGGATATTAAAGAGAAACTTAAAGTGGAGAAGAAACATACTGTGAAAGGCTACAGTGTATAACAGAAACCATGAACAATCGGAAATTGATAACAGATGAGAAGGAGTCAAATAGAAAACAGAAATGGACGATAAAAATATAGAAACAGAATAAAATAGGAAAATGTAATTAAAACTGGATGACAATTAAAGATCGAAAGATGTAAACAGTTGATAACATCACCGGAAGATGTGGGCGGCAGAGAAGAAGTCCATCGGATGATGTAGTTTGAAGGCAGAAGCAGAGATGACGTCAGTCGGAAGATACAGGCAGCAGATGAAATCGGATGAGGTGATGACGTCAGCCCGAAGATGAATGACGTCAGGCGGAAGACATAGGCAGCAAATGAAATCGGATGAGGGGATGACGTCAGCCGGAAGATGGATGACGTCAGCCGAAAGATACCGGCAACAGATGAAATCGGGTGAGGTGATGATGTTAGCCGGAAGATGGATGACGTCAGTCGGAAGATACAGGGGTTAAATGTAATCGGCAGAAGAAAAACCTATGGCAGAACCACTTTTTGGCGGTAGATGGGAATAAGACAAAATGTGAACAGTATCAATCGGTAGACATAATTTCAATTTTTGACAGGAAGACACACAGACAGAGAGCATAAAAACAGAAGACATAAACGTCTCAGATTCTCAAATCACCTCAAAACATGGTTCTCGAGCACAACAGAAGGCATAACAAAAACTTAAGAATAATCACACTGTATAGATAGCTCAAAAACCAGAGACCATCCATGCATAGACTAACAGAAAATATTCCAAACTATTTCAGAATACTTCAGAACATAATTCAACTGTCTAATACAGCACAAACAGAAGGCATAGAAGTTGTAGACCTTCAATACCCGATTCTAAACAAGGTTGTAGAACATACCTTACAATTGACAGATTCAAAGAAACTAGACTGCATGGATAGTTCCAAAACCAGAAGTCATCCATGCACAAACTAACAGAAAATATTCCAGAACATTCAGAACATGAATTCAACTGTCAAATACAGTAGTTTTTAAAACTTAGACATCAAAATCTGTGCATTGTTTTAAAATCTAAGGATCAGTACAGAACCTAACATATATTTGCAGAATTTCCAAAACAGAAGTTTTAAATACATAAACAGAACATAGTTTAGAATTTCACTCTCTCAGTCGGGAATTTGCCTGACAGCCACAACCAACCCGAGAGCTCGAACCACCAGCCACCTATTCATCAGACTGAGGCACAAAGTCCTCATTTTCGGGTTCAGTACCTATATCAGGGAGTTCACCTATGAGTCTAAAACTCAGTAAGAACATATAAAACAGCAGTGATGCATATGCTATGCATGAACTTTCAGAAATACAGTGACAGTACAGAACATTACGTTTCAGTGGCAGAGGGGTATAAGTGGGGCTTATAGGGGAACTGGCGAACAGTAGGTGCACTATCAGGCACAAACAGTTATGCGGTATAGTACAGAAATAGATCTGGGGGCCAGTCCCCGTCCCACACTTAACCGATACATTTCAGTCAGATTTTTATCTTTGTTTAGTTTCAAACAGTGTACAGAAATCGGTTTTGCATGAACTTTTGGTGAAAACGTGTATGCATGAACATTTTCAGTGCCTGAACTTACAATTGCAGACGACAGAAATAACAGAACATACTGTGAAGCAGAACACAAACAACTCAGAACATAAACTATAACGTTTCTACCCAAAACAACCTGACAGAAATGAAACACCTAGTACCTCCGTGATGTAGGGCCTTAAGGGCCAACCTACGGTTATGAACTTACCTGTTATCCGCGATGCAGTTAGCTGGAAAGTCTCGGAAATGCACAGATCTGTAACATGCACGTAGAGAAATAAACAATGCTGCAAATGTTAACTAATAACTTGGAAGATTATGCAGTTAACCCCATTCAGACTTGTAGAAAACAATGAATGTGTTTCCATACAAAAACCGAGAGTTTTCTCCGAAATAACCTAACCTAAAACTTCAGCAAACTCATACTTTTACTTGTCCAAATTTGTTAGCATGAGTAGACGCTTACCTTTTTGCTGAAGGGAACAGAAGAAACAGGAGAAAACAAAGTGTTGATACTTTGTCACAATCGCCTGGACAAGAAGAACAGAGAGCAGTGGAAAGAAACAGATGAGAAGTGAGGGTTTCACGTAGGAGGAAGAACTTAGTTTCTTCACCAAGCTGCCACGTGTCACTCAACCATTGGTTTCCTCCCACCAACCTTAAATTCTTCCCCATTTACCCTGCCATTGGTTTTTAACCAATTTAGTTTCCACAAATTGATTTTATGAATCACACATATTCGATTAGAAACATTAGCAATTATTAAAAACACACATTGCATAAATATTCCCATTAATCTCGTTGAATAATTTAAGGAATATTTACATGGCAAAAATGCCGGGTGTTACCTATTTGATTTATGCATTTTTCATTACTGTCAAATTTGTAATCTTACGATGGAGATCTGAGACTACAAGACCTTGGATTGAGTTTTCGTCATAAGATTTGATCTATTGACGAAAACTGATGATGTTGCAAATACAAATGCAAATTCACAAATTTGATTTGTGAATTTTTTACGACGATCTTTTGGATGAGACGGTTACGAAGACAACAAAGATTTAGAATCTTAGTTTTATAATTCATGTTTCAATTTTAAATCTCGATGTAATCTTTACATGTACATGTCGCTCAATAAATTTTTTGGTAGAACTCTTATTTTTCTAAATTTATAATCTATCATAATTTATTTAACTAACTGAATGAACATACTTGTTGCATCAAGGCTAGAGTGAAATATTAAAGAGTAAAATTAAAATCTGCACTTAACGTTCCTCGTAACCTAAAGTGGTTTAAAATATTTAATTTTGGAATAATTTGTAAGTGACCTTGTCTTTTATTTTTGAGCATTTTTATTACTTAAATATCAATAATAGAGTCATGTTTTGATATAATTTAGAGTTAATTAAGGAATATTACAATTGTAATTTGATTTTTTAAGACACCAAAGCTTAATATTTAAATATTAAATAGTTACATTTGTTCCAGGTTATTTTTGAAGCACTTCAAAATATTTATTCAATAATTTAAATTTTCTAATAGTATTTGATAATTAAAGTTTTTACTTCCTTTTAGATTCAGCTTTAAAATAAATCATATATTTTATTTTACCCTTGTACTTTTTGTCATTTAACTTTCTTCCTTACTTGAATTTGATCTTTTAATTTTTAAAATGTTAAACTAATTATAATCATATAATTTTATGACATGAGTATTATAATTTAGGTAATTTTCGATTTGAACCCTGTACTACACACATTTTTTCAATTCGCCCCTTGTACTAAAAAAGCCAGCAAACCGAATGTAACACCCGGTTCTGTCAAACCACTTCTCTAATTTTTTTAATTAGTGGCACACTTTATTTGGTAATAATAAAAGTAGGGTTAATGGATGACTAGACGAAGGCATAAGGGTAATTGAAAATTTAAAAGTGGATAACGTATTTAAGGAAAGAGGTTTTGGGTTTAATGTACTGTAGCCGCCACTGTTTCCAAAATCATTTTCTACTCTCAGCTCCTCAGCTCAGCAGAGTGCGCTAGGAGGTCCTTCTCCGATTTTCCCTTCGACTTAGGTGAGTTTTACTAAGGTATCTTACTGCATTATGATTATAGACGATAGAGGAGTATCATAGATGCATGTTCCTGAGAAACGCAGGGCGTAGGAGTTGAGTCGGGTCTTGTATGAATCGGGAATGCACATAGGACAGAGTCCCAAACTAGCTCCTAGGATTTCTGAATGGTATAGGATGAGGTTAGTGAAGATCTAATTGGTATTCTGTTTATGACTCTAGGTGAGTAAAGCTTCCAAAGTAGTTGAAACCGAGCTTTTCCAGGGAGCCAGGTAAGTAAAGTATGCTTGTGCCTTCGGGCCTACATCACAAAACAGTAGGATTGTGTATGCTTGATTTTGTTTGTATGTCATGCATCATATTTTGAAAATATACGAAAATGAATTTACATGAAATGGCATGGTAAGGAATGAACAGACTATAACAGTTGTTAAGGGAACTAGTCCGCCCCTTAATCGAGAGAGGACGTATGACTTTGGGAGAAGTGATCCAACTCCCAATTTCACAGGGGGATCTGATCAGAAACGAATGCATATGCAACTGAGATGAGAAAGTAGAAATTTGCATGTTTAGGAATTTATGTTCAGCATTTCATTCATTACTGCTTTACTTATTTAGCATTAGGCTAATAGATGAGTTTTGTGATGTAGGTGCCTAGCTTTCAACAGGTGAATTCCCTGAGTTTACTGAGGAATAGGTGAAGTTGTAGGAGCACTTCTATGCTACGGTTAGTTGCTCTGATGAGGCGGTTTAACTTTTGTCTGAATGAGAGTTTTCAGTGGTTAGGTATTCTGATGAAGTGTTCTGAGAATTTTAATGATAGTAGAAGTTTGATACTTCTTTTAACGCTTCTGTGATCTTCTTTTCTGGATTTAGAAATATGATTTGGTTTTGATTGTAGCTTGCTATTCTGAATTTTTAAGAATTGTGGATTTGTGTTGATCAGAATGATTTCAGCAAAATGTACAAAATCATTTAGCAGTCGAGTTTACTCCTTGTTAGAGTCTCTTTTGGTCTATCGGTAGAAGTTGGGTGTTTTTGTCCGCCAGCAGATGTTGGAGGATTGAATCATCCGACTGACGTCATCGGAAGATGTCTTCAGTAGAGGCCATCGGATGATGTCTTCAGTAAAAGCTATCGGAAGATGTAGGCAGTAAATTTGTCGTTTACTGATCGGGCGATGTGTTTTTGTTTTCTGAGTAAAGGCTTTTGTCGTTTTGTTATCGGTGTGAGTTAGATGAATGTGTAACACCCGACATTTTCCGTGTAATTATTTTCCCCGAATACTTAAGCGGGATTACTCTGATATTAATGCAATGACTATTTTTAATGAAATTCTCGGAGTGTTCAATTGAATGAGAGTGATTATAAAACCAAATCGACGAACTAAATAGAAGTTTAGTCAAAAACCAATGGAAGGGTAAATTGGGGAGAAATTAAGGTTGGTGGGAGTTTGCCAATGGTTGAGTGACATCTGGCAACTTGTTGAAGAAGCTAAGTTCCTCCTTCTACGTGAAACCCTCTTCATTTCATCTCTCTGCTCTCTCTCCATTCTCTTCTCGGCATTCTCTCTTCCAGTCGACAATCAGCCATCAAAGCGACTTCAATCTCCTCGGCTCCTTTATGTTTTTCTACTAGGGTAAGCATCTTTTAAATGCTAACAAGTTTGGACAAGTTTAAAGTGAGCTTTGGTCGGAGTGAAGGATTGTGATACTTTGGTAAAACTCACTGTTTTTGGATGAAAACACACCGATTTGTTTTCTAAGGGTTTAAATGAGTTGGAACAAATTCTTCTAACTTATTTGTTAGCATTTGCAGCTTGTTTATTTTCTGAACGTGCATGTACAGGTTCGAGCATTTCCGAGACGTTCAGGACTATCAACTCTGCAGCAGACAGGTAAGTTCATATCCGTAGGTTGGCCCTTAAGGCCCTACATCTCAGAGGTACTAGGTTTTCTGTTCTGTCGGGTTGTTTTTGGTAGAAAGGTTATAGTTATGTTTTGAGTTGTCTATGTTCTGTCTCACCGTATGTTCTGTTATTTCTATCATCTGCTCTCTGCCTGTTTAAGTTCAAGCACTGTTCATGCATACACGTTTTCTCTGAAAGACATGCAAATGTTTTCTGTACACTGTTTGAAACTAAATAAGATAAAATCTGACTGAAATGTACCAGTTAAGTGCGGGACGGGGACTGGCCTACTGTTTCTGTTCTGAATCTGTTCTGAAAATCTGTTGTGCCTGTCGTGCACTGCCTGTTCCCCTATAAGCCCCACTTATACCCCTCTGCCACTGAAACGTAATGTTCTGTACTGTCACTGTATTTCTGAAAACCGCATGCATAGCATTTTGCATCACTGCATATCTATTATGTTCTTACTGAGCTTTAGGCTCATAGATGAACTCTCTGATGTAGGCACTGAACCTGAAAATGAGGACTTCATGCCTCAGTCTGATGAATAGGTGGCTGGTGGATCGAGCTCATGGGGGTTTGGTTGCTGCAGTCAGACAAATTCTAACCCGAGGTCTAAGTTTTTTGTAATGTCTATATCTGTAAAGTCTTCTGAAAATTCTTGCTTTGTTGTAAAAACTCTGTAAAAACTTCCGTTTTGGGAAAGTCTGCAAATATATGTTAGGTTCTATACTGATCCTCAGATTTTAAAACAATGTACAGATTTTGATATCTAAGTTATTAAAAACTGCTGTATTTGACAGTTGAATTCATGTTCTGAATATTCTGAAATTGCTTGGAGTATTATCTGTTAGTTTGTGCGTGGATGACTTCTGGTTTCGGAACTATCCATGCAGTCTGTTTCCTTTGAATTTGCTAATTGTAAAGTGTGCTCTACATCCTTGTGTAGAATCGGGTATTGAAGGTTTATAACTTTCATGCTTTCTGTTTGTGCTGTATTTGACAGCTGAATGATGTTTTGAAGTATTCTGAAATGTTCTCGAATATCTTCTTGTTTTGAGGTGTGCATGGATGGTATCAAATTCTAGAGCTATCCATGCAATCTGTCTTTCTTGAATCTGTCAGTTGAAATCTACCATCTGCAAAGTGTGTTTCAAAAATCTTGTTTTGAAGGTTTGGAACCCTTATG
Source organism: Begonia masoniana (assembly GCA_022432975.1). NCBI lineage: Eukaryota > Viridiplantae > Streptophyta > Magnoliopsida > Cucurbitales > Begoniaceae > Begonia > Begonia masoniana. The sequence goes on from CM039507.1 coordinate 6,504,271, forward strand.
CCTTCTGTTTTGATGCTCCCTGTCCGTATGTCTTTCTGCCAAAAGTTGTCAAACTCTGCCCCTTTTAGACTATATCATCCGATCGCGTCCACTGCTGTTTAAGTGTATATTCACCGGTGACGTCATCCACCTCCACCGCCCAGTTCAATTATCTCATCCGATGACGTCTTCATCCCATCCGGTGTTGTCTGTTGCCTGTATCTTCTGGTGATGTCATCCATCTTCCGGTTGACGTCATCACACATATGCCGATTTCATCTGCTGCCTTCATCTTCCGATGATGTCATCTCCTCTTCCGATGACGTCACCATAGTTTTTTATAATACCCGGTCCTGTTAAACCGTTTCTCTATTCTTTTTTTTAAAGAAATGACAATATTAAATGTAGGGTTAGTGGATGACTCGGCAAGGGTATAAGGGTAATTAGAAATCTAAAGGTGGATAACGTATTTAAGGAAACTATTATTGAAGTAGCCGCCACTGTTTTATTTCATTTCCTCCCCATTCTCAGCTCCTCAGCCTAGCAGAGCACGATAGGAGACCCCCTTCGACTTTCTCCAGCGACTTCTTCCGAACTTGGTGAGTTTTGCCTCTATTTCTAGCTACATTGTATCTATTGTTGGTGGGAGAGATGATATTGAGGTTTGGGAAAATACGGTAAGTGAGAGTTAGTTCGGTTTAAGTCGAAATCGAGAATGCTCAATGACCAGAGTTTCCCTTAGATTTATAGTGGTTTAGAATGAAGATTAGAGGAAATTTAATATATGCTCTGTCTACGGTTTTAGGTTGAGCAATACCCGAAGTGGTTAGCTACCCAGACAATTCCAGGAGATCCAGGTAAGTAATGTTTGTTTGTGCCTTCGGGCCTACATCACAAAACGCTAGGTTTGTATTTACTTGGATGTGTTTGTATGTCATGCATCATGTTTTCAAAATGTATACGAAAATGAATTTGAATACATATTGGTATGGAGAGGATTGAATGTGATGAAACAGCAAGGTGAAACAGATTTACTGTTAAGGGAATTAATCCGCCCCTTAATGAGACAGTGGATATATATACTTTGGAAGAGCTGATCCAACTTCCAATTTCACAGGGGGATCTGAACATGTGAATCAGATTTACTATTAAGGGAATTAATCCACCCCTTAATGAGTCAGTGGATATATATACTTTGGGAGAGTTGATCCAACTCCCAATTTCACAGGGGGATCTGTATCAGAAACGATGAATGAACAACTGAGATGAGAAAGTAGAAACTGCATGTTTAGGAGTTTATGTTTCAGTAATTCATATCATTTCTGCATTACTTACTTAGCATTAGGCTAATAGATGAGTTTTGTGATGTAGGTGAAGAAGTGACAGCAGGTGTGTTTACTGAGTTCACTGAGGACTAGTCGGGTTGGAGGAGTGCACCTATTCAATGTTCTGGCAGCTGATGGGGCGGTTTAACTGATGTCTGTCAGTGTGGAGGACTAGTAGTCAAGGATTCAGTCTGAGTATGTTGAGTTCTCATGACAGTAGAAATTTTAGCATTTTGAATACGTTTTGAAATTTACTGATACTAGCAATCTATTGAGTTTTAAATGTTGATTTTATCGGGTTTGATTAATGCTATGGCTTGAGTCGTTCCTGAATGGTCATTGGGAAGTAAGTAAATTCTTTTCTGTGGATAGTGTTGTGTTTCTTTTCTATCGGACGATGTCGAGTGTTTTGTTCGTCGGATGATATAGGTGTTTGTTTGTCGTCTAGTGCCCGGATAAGAGAGATCTTCCGGCTGACGTCACCGGTGGATGTAGAGTAAAGTCGATCGGATGAGAGAGATCATCCGGCTGACGTCACCGGTAGATGAAGGATATATTTTGTCGTTTAGTGACCGGATGACAAATTTTATGTTTTGTCGTTTAGTGACCGGATGACAAATTTTATGTTTTGTCGTTTAGTGACCGGATGACAAATTTTATGTTTTGTCGTTTAGTGACCGGATGACAAATCTTGTGCTTTGTCGTTTAGTCATCGGTGGATGTCTTCGAGCAGCCTTCCCTTTTTGCTGACTTTGTTCGGCGGTCGATGAAATTGACTTTTGAAATCTTTAAACTATTTTACGAGTTAAACCTTTGCTTCTCAACTGATTGTTTCTTAATATTCCCAACGATTATTTTAACATGGCTTTGTTTAATTTTACTTTTGTTTAAACGATTTCCGCTGCAAGTTTTCATGTTTTGTCAAATTTCAAATTCTGAATTTTCAACGAAGTTTTAAATTTGGCCCAAGTTTTCTTAGTAATATTCGGGGTTTTGAGTAACAAATCGGGTTCAGGGAACCGGGGTGTTACAGTGTGGTATCAGAGACATTCAGTTAAACCGTTCAAAATATTACTCGTCAGTGCCGATCGTTGCATGGGAGTACTCCAACGACTGTAAGTGTTTATGTTAGCCTTAGTAATTAGATGTTTATAAAATAGTTAACCCTGCGCAGGAATATAGCAAAATGTCCCGACGACCAGGAAGGCCAAGAGTGCAGAGAGAGACACCAACTCCGGGAAGCGCAGAAGATTCTAGTGTAATCGGACAGTTGACAGATCTAGTGCGACAGCAGGCAGAATTAATGCGCCAACAATCCGATCAACTAGGAGTACTGCTGAACCGAGAGGTACAAGGAAGTGCCAACTCGGGTTCTAGCAACGAGCATTCCAGGGACAGATTCCAGAGACTAAGACCACCCACGTTTGATGGTCAGTCATCTGATCCTGTTGTGGCTGAAGGGTGGCTTAGGAAGATAGAGAGCATGTTTAGGTGCGCCAGCATTGGAGAAGGGGATAAGGTTACGTTAGCAACATTTCACTTGGCTGGCGAAGCTCAACTCTGGTGGGAAACAGTTGAAACCACCACTGACATTCTGACTATGACTTGGTCACAGTTTAAGGACATCTTCTATGAGAAATATTTTAACAGCACGGTCCAAACCGCAAAGAAGTTGGAATTTCTGAATTTGAAGCAGACAGGGTCGGTGGCAGAATACAGTAGGCAATTTGAGTCCTTGTCCAGGTTTGCTGGACACTTTGCTCATAAGGACGAGGATAAGGTGTTCAAATTTGTGCATGGACTGACGCCGGAGATTTATCGGGGAGTCAAATTCTGTGGCATTAAAGGTTTAACGTTCAGCGAAGTTGTGTCCACTGCTCTGGAAGTGGAAGAGGCTGAAAGGAAGTGTGCTGGACCAAAGGAGACCTCGCAAGGGTTTAACCAGCCACACCAGCAAAGGGGAACAAAGAGGCCAAGTGAGGGCCAAAATAGCCAAGGAGCAGGGGGAAGGGTGCAAAATGTCAGGAAATTTTCCCAGTGTCCAAAGTGCCTGAAGAACCACCCGGGGGAATGTAGACGAGGTTTGGGAAAGTGCTTCAACTGTGAGGAGGTTGGACATACGTTCAAAGAGTGTTCGAAGCCTAGAGTCACCAGATGCTATAACTGTAACAAAGTCGGCCATATTAGCAGAGACTGTCCAGTTCCTAAGAGTGGTCCTGCTATGATTAAACCAAGAATGTTCTCCATGACGGAGTCGGGTGAAGAACAGCCTGCTGTAGTGTCAGGTACTATATTGATCAACTCTATGCCTGCTTTTACTTTGATAGATTCTGGTGCAACGCATTCATTTATAGCATCCACATTTGCTGTTAAATTAGATGTACAGTTTACCCCTTCCATGCATGTGTTTAATGTTACCTTACCCTCTGGTGAACGCATGCACTCTAACCGAGTGATGCTTGGTAGTGATGTGTTAGTAGCAAGTGTGAGTCTACCTGCTGATCTCATCATTATGGATATAATGGGATTTGATGTAATTCTGGGAATGGATTGGCTGTTTAAGCATTATGCCACGATTGATTGTAGAACTGGAATAGTTAGTTTCCAACCCCCTGGTAGTTTGAGGCATACCTTTCAAGCCTCAGAGAAGAGTAAGGAAATGACTGTAATGACTTCTGTCAATTGTAGACCCTCCCTGTGTAGAGAGTATTTGTGCTTCTTAGCTAGTGCTTTAGACATACAATTAGTGGAGAAATCAAGTCCCAAAAATGCCTTAGTTGTCCAAGACTTCCCTGAAGTATTCCTAGATGACCTTCCAGGCTTACCACCAGATAGGGAAATCGAATTTGTTGTGGATGTTTACCCCGGAGCTGAGCCCGTGTCTAAAAATCCATATAGACTAGCACCAACAGAACTCAAAGAGTTAAAGAAACAATTGGAGGATCTGTTGGAGAAAGGGTTCATACGCCCTAGCTTTTCACCATGGGGTGCACCGGTCCTTTTTGTCAAAAAGAAAGATGGATCTATGCGCATGTGCATTGATTATAGAGAATTGAATAAGTTAACTGTTAAGAATAAATACCCTCTGCCGAGAATCGATGACTTATTTGACCAGCTTAGGGGTGCAAGAGTTTTCTCTAAGATTGACCTTAGATCCGGTTATTATCAGCTGAAGGTTAAATCTGAGGATATCCCAAAGACTGCCTTTCGGACGAGGTATGGACATTATGAGTTTTTGGTTATGTCTTTTTGTCTGACAAATGCACCAGCAGCCTTCATGGATCTCATGAATAGGGTGTTTCACGAGTATTTGGACAAGTTTGTCATTGTATTCATAGATGACATTCTAATCTATTCTAGTACTAAAGATGAGCATGCAAAACATTTGGGTTTAGTGTTAGAAGTACTGAGAAGGCACCAACTTTATGCCAAGTTTTCCAAGTGTGAATTTTGGTTGGACCAAGTTCACTTTTTAGGACATGTCATCTCTGGAGATGGCATATCTGTGGATCCAGCTAAGGTCCAGGCAGTTAAGGAATGGCCCCAACCGAGGAATGCTACGGATGTCAGAAGTTTCCTTGGATTGGCTGGGTATTACAGGAAATTTATCGAAGGATTGTCAAAGATTGCAACATCCCTTACCCGATTAACTAGGAAGAACGTAAAATATGTGTGGACTGAGGATTGCGAGCATAGTTTCCAAACTTTGAAGCAGAAGCTGACCAATGCTCCAATTCTGACCCTCCCTGTCGAGAATGGTAAGTTTAGCATTTATTGTGATGCTTCCAAGATCGGTCTAGGTTGTGTGTTAATGCAGGATGGTAAAGTGATAGCTTATGCCTCTAGGCAGTTGAAGGTCCATGAGAAAAATTACCTTACACATGACTTAGAATTAGCTGCGGTTGTATTCGCACTTAAGATTTGGAGGCATTACCTGTATGGACAATCTTGTGAGATATTTTCAGATCATAAGAGCCTGAAATACATTTTCACGCAAAAGGAACTGAATATGAGGCAACGTAGGTGGTTAGAGTTTGTCAAGGACTATGACTTTGAAATAAAATATCATCCTGGCAAGGCGAATGTAGTAGCTGATGCCTTGAGTAGAGTGACTCCTTCAGTCTCTGCATTGATTTTAGATATACCAATAGCTTTAGAGACTGAATTCCAAAGATTTAACATGGAAGCAGTGTCTAGTGTGTCAGCCATGCTTACGGCCATATCTTTAAGGCCTATCATTTTGGAGAAAATAAAGGAAGTTCAAAAGAATGACACTGAATGTAATGAATATAAGTTGAGCATGGATTCTACTGACAAGTCGGATTTCAACTGCTCAGCGGATGGAATTCTCAAGTTTCGAAATAGATGGTTTGTTCCGGCTGATACTGAACTTAGAAAGGAGATCTTATCTGAGGCACATTCCTCCAGACTCTCTGTTCATCCTGGAAGTACAAAGATGTACAGAGATCTCAAGCAACATTATTGGTGGCCAGGTATGAAAAGAAGTGTGGCGGAGTATGTAGAGACATGTCTGATCTGCCAGCAAGTCAAAGCGGAACACCAGAGACCTGCTGGAACATTGCAACCCTTACCAGTTCCCGAATGGAAATGGGAGCAAATAGCTATGGATTTTGTTATAGGATTACCTGGTACAACGAAGGGACATGATGCAATCTGGGTAATAGTCGATCGTTTAACCAAATCTGCTCACTTTCTGCCAATAAAGATAACATACTCGATGGATCAACTGGCAGAGTTGTATGTGCACGAAGTAGTTAGGCTGCATGGAGTTCCAAGCACTATAGTTTCAGACCGAGACTCCAGATTTACATCTAAGTTTTGGAAAAGTCTGCACAAGGCTATGGGAACACAGCTTAATTTTAGCACAGCTTTCCACCCTCAAACTGATGGACAGTCTGAAAGAACCATTCAAACACTGGAGGATATGCTTCGTGCGTGCACATTGGATTTTCAAGGTTCTTGGAGCAAGTACCTATCCTTAGTAGAATTCTCTTACAACAACAGTTTTCAGGCAACCATAGGTATGGCACCATACGAGGCATTATATGGACGGAAGTGCAGATCACCATTGTATTGGGATGAAGTTGGGGAAACACAATTGATTGGTCCTGAAATTGTGCAACAGACAGTAGAGAAGATTGCTCTTATCCGTCAAAGAATCCTGACAGCTCAAAGCCGACAGAAAAGCTATGCAGACAAAAGACGAAGGGAACTGGAATTTGATGTTGGTAATGAAGTTTTTCTTAAAGTGTCACCTTTTAAGGGAGTTGTGAGGTTTGGGAAGAGAGGAAAGTTAAACCCCAGATTTATTGGACCATTCACCATTTTGAAGAGAGTTGGGAGAGCAGCCTATCAGTTACAGCTGCCGGCTTCTATGGATGGAATACACAGTGTGTTCCATGTGTCTATGCTAAAGAAGTGTGTTAGAGATCCATCACAGATTGTGGAACAGCAGAGTATCGAAGTTCTTCCCACTCTGGCATATGAAGAGAAACCTGTAAGGATCTTGGACTATGCGGTGAAGGTATTGCGCAACAAAGAAGTTCCACTAGTGAAAGTCTTATGGCACAACCAGAACATAGAGGAAACAACTTGGGAGCGCCAGCAAGACATGATGGACCAACATCCGGAATTATTCAGGTACGGAATTTTGAGGACAAAATTCTTTTAAGGAGGGTAGATTGTAATACCCGGTCCTGTTAAACCGTTTCTCTATTCTTTTTTTAAAGAAATGACAATATTAAATGTAGGGTTAGTGGATGACTAGGCAAGGGTATAAGGGTAATTAAAAATCTAAAGGTGGATAACGTATTTAAGGAAACTATTATTGAAGTAGCCGCCACTGTTTTATTTCATTTCCTCCCCATTCTCAGCTCCTCAGCCTAGCAGAGCACGATAGGAGACCCCCTTCGACTTTCTCCAACGACTTCTTCCGAACTTGGTGAGTTTTGCCTCTATTTCTAGCTACATTGTATCTATTGTTGGTGGGAGAGATGATATTGAGGTTTGGGAAAATACGGTAAGTGAGAGTTAGTTCGGTTTAAGTCGAAATCGAGAATGCTCAATGACCAGAGTTTCCCTTAGATTTATAGTGGTTTAGAATGAAGATTAGAGGAAATTTAATATATGCTCTGTCTACGGTTTTAGGTTGAGCAATACCCGAAGTGGTTAGCTACCTAGACAATTCCAGGAGATCCAGGTAAGTAATGTTTGTTTGTGCCTTCGGGCCTACATCACAAAACGCTAGGTTTGTATTTACTTGGATGTGTTTGTATGTCATGCATCATGTTTTCAAAATGTATACGAAAATGAATTTGAATACATATTGGTATGGAGAGGATTGAATGTGATGAAACAGCAAGGTGAAACAGATTTACTGTTAAGGGAATTAATCCGCCCCTTAATGAGACAGTGGATATATATACTTTGGAAGAGCTGATTCAACTTCCAATTTCACAGGGGGATCTGAACATGTGAATCAGATTTACTATTAAGGGAATTAATCCGCCCCTTAATGAGTCAGTGGATATATATACTTTGGGAGAGTTGATCCAACTCCCAATTTCACAGGGGGATCTGTATCAGAAACGATGAATGAACAACTGAGATGAGAAAGTAGAAACTGCATGTTTAGGAGTTTATGTTTCAGTAATTCATATCATTTCTGCATTACTTACTTAGCATTAGGCTAATAGATGAGTTTTGTGATGTAGGTGAAGAAGTGACAGCAGGTGTGTTTACTGATTTCACTGAGGACTAGTCGGGTTGGAGGAGTGCACCTATTCAATGTTCTGGCAGCTGATGGGGCGGTTTAACTGATGTCTGTCAGTGTGGAGGACTAGTAGTCAAGGATTCAGTCTGAGTATGTTGAGTTCTCATGACAGTAGAAATTTTAGCATTTTGAATACGTTTTGAAATTTACTGATACTAGCAATCTATTGAGTTTTAAATGTTGATTTTATCAGGTTTGATTAATGCTATGGCTTGAGTCGTTCCTGAATGGTCATTGGGAAGTAAGTAAATTCTTTTCTGTGGATAGTGTTGTGTTTCTTTTCTATCGGACGATGTCGAGTGTTTTGTTCGTCGGATGATATAGGTGTCTTGTTTGTCGTCTAGTGCCCGGATAAGAGAGATCTTCCGGCTGACGTCACCGGTGGATGTAGAGTAAAGTCGATCGGATGAGAGAGATCATCCGGCTGACGTCACCGGTAGATGAAGGATATATTTTGTCGTTTAGTGACCGGATGACAAATTTTATGTTTTGTCGTTTAGTGACCGGATGACAAATTTTGTGCTTTGTCGTTTAGTGACCGGATGACAAATTTTATGTTTTGTCGTTTAGTGACTGGATGACAAATCTTGTGCTTTGTCGTTTAGTCATCGGTGGATGTCTTCGAGCAGCCTTCCCTTTTTGCTGACTTTGTTCGGCGGTCGATGAAATTGACTTTTGAAATCTTTAAACTATTTTACGAGTTAAACCTTTGCTTCTCAACTGATTGTTTCTTAATATTCCCAACGATTATTTTAACATGGATTTGTTTAATTTTACTTTTGTTTAAACGATTTCCGCTGCAAGTTTTCATGTTTTGTCAAATTTCAAATTCTGAATTTTCAACGAAGTTTTAAATTTGGCCCAAGTTTTCTTAGTAATATTCGGGGTTTTGAGTAACAAATCGGGTTCAGGGAACCGGGGTGTTACAACTTCTGCCGATTTCATCTGCTGCCTTCATCTTCCGATGACATCATCTCCTCTTCCGATGACGTCACCCGTAGTTTACATTCTCCGAATTCTGTCTGCCTCCCCTCCTTCTATTATAATTGCTGCCTTCTGATTTCAACTGTATCCCATTTCATTTCAACCCCGGAGAGCTCCTTCTCTCTGTGTTTCTCTGTTATTTGTTCTGCCGTTCGATTTTAAATCTGTTTACTGTTTTTTTTTCTCGTTTTACTTTTAAATACAGAGAATGCCTCCCGCCTACGTTTTTCCTGTCTTACTCTATTTCTATATTTACAGTTCATTTCTATTTTCTGCTCCACCCTTTTATTCTATCATTCACTCTGCCCTTTTGATTTCAACTACTTCTGTTTTACTTTCCACTCCAGAGAACTCTCTCCCTCTGTAAATGTTTTAAAAGTTTAATGTACAAAAAAAAAAAATATAGTCCCCGTTTTCTGTTATCTGTCCCAGGAGTGATGGCTTCGATCCCGGACCCCGATCGGGTTCAGTTTCGGGCCGTCACAGAATGAATCATCCGGCTTACGTCATCGGTAGATGTGTAAAATAAGTTTTGTCGTTTTGTGACCGGTGTGAATTAGATGAGTGAATCATCATGCTTACGTCATCGGTAGATGTGTATAATAAGTTTTGTCATTTTATGACCGGTATGAGTTAGATGAATGAATCACCCTGCTTACGTCATCGGTAGAAGTGTATAATAAGTTTTGTCGTTTTGTGATCGGTGGAAGCCTTCAGTTTCTGTTTCCGCCCATTTTCGTTGACTTTGTTTAGCGGCAGATGTGTTTCACTCTTACAATTTTCAAGTTTTCACGCTTAAATCTTGATCTCTTCTGGCCGAATTATTTCTTAATATTTTAACCGATTATTCAAACATTGTTTTATAGCTCTGCTTAATTCTGTTTTGCTCAAAAGAATTTACGCTGCAAGTTTTTAAATGTTTTGAGATTTTAGAATATGTCAAATTTTGACTTTCGAGCGAAATTTTAAATTTAGTTCAAAGTTTCTCAATTATGTTCGGATTATGTGTAACGAACTGGGTTCAGAAAACTCGGGGCGTTACACCGAACCCTGTACTTTGATTATGTTATCAGTTTTGACCTTCTATCAATAATTTCATTAAACTCTCATTTAAAAAATTACTAAATGATCTTGGATTCAGTTGAAACTTTTACCACATGTTCATACTTAATGAGAAGATAATCTGAAAATTTTCGTTATTGTTTAACACATGTACGATTTATTGTAATTTTATTTTAGTATTTTATAAAAATATTATAATAAATCATACAAATTTTAGAAAATCACAATAATTTTTCTATTATCTACCCATGATAGGTTGAACATGTGAAATTTTTTTCAAATAAATCAAATATCGTTTGGTAGTTTTTTAAAAATTAATTTATAAAGTAAAGAAGAAACTGAGATTAATTTAAAAAAATAACAAACTATATTTGATTTATTTGAAAACTTTATAAAACCTCAATCATATTTTATGGTATTTTTGTTACTCATAAAAAAATAGTTAGTGCAAAATTGATAATGAAATTTTTTTATGATTGGAATTTTCAGAGAGTAATTATGTATGTATACACTTAAATTAAACAATAGATCTTACTTGTCATTTACATGTTATTATTCATTTATTGGTGTAATAGATCTATTCCTTTAATGATTATAATTTGTAATAATTGCTCCGTCATTAATGATTGACAAATATACAATGCATGAAAATGTCAAATTTGTGTATATAATCAGTATGACACAATAATTATAAATACTTAAAAATAATAAATCATTTCGTAAAGTATGTCATCAACTGAAATTAGTGTGCGACCTTAGGTCATTATTGTAAAAGTATCACGAATATGATGTTGGTCGAAAGACGAAATAAGAGGGATTACATCAGAATTTAAGATTGTAACATGAATTATAGTTAAATTTGTTGAAGAAGAAGAGAGAAAGGTGAGACCTCAAGAGAGAACTTGAGGCAGAATTATTTGTGTTGTAGGAGATAGAAATATTGAATATTTAGAGACAAGTTGATGGTCAAAATTTCACACAAATTTTGTATCATTTATTAAGAAAATTTGGAAATTCAATATGTTTGCATATAGTCAGTGGCAAAGAGACTGTCCTTCGAAATCCGATAAAGTTAGCTGTGGAGATTGCTAATGCGAGCAATAAAAGAAAAGGCAATAATCTAATTAAAAGCTGATCATATTTCTGCAGCAGAGGTATAACACACGATTCGAAAAAGAAGTGTGTTAAAGGGAGAAACATAAATCCAACTTAAAAACTCATTATGGTGCTGTCACATACAAAATCTGGGTTTAGTAGTGTAGAGAAAGAAATTGCGATAATTAGGAGGATTCATCTATATCATCAGGACCATTAGCAATTACAATGTTAAGCAGCTAGTTTTTCTAAATAAGGTTATTAGAGTAGTCTAGTTTAACTGTGAGAGTGTGATTAATAAAGAGAAAAGATAGAAGAGAAGAAGCAGGAATAAAACTGCGGTGCTAGGAGGAAGCCATGGGATTTGATACCAAGTTAGAAAAATGACTTACATAGAAGGAGGCTAATGCTGAGAGGAAATTGTTATCTATTTCTAGTTACATGAATGAGTTATTATAGAGGAAAATTTGTGTATATACACCTATAAATGAAGTCTTCTATATACGACAATTGCACTTGTATACTAACAGGAAGAATAAACATATTAACTGTAACACCCGGCATTTTGATCATGTAATAATCTGTTGAATTATTATATGGATTTAAGTTGCCATAAATACAATGATTATTTTATTGAAATTCGTTGGGACGTTTAGTGGGGAAAAAAAACCGAACTAATGTGCAACTAAACGAAACCAATAGTTAAAAATGCATGGAGAGGTAAATTGGAAAGGAATTAAGGTAGATGGGAGGGAGCCAATGGATGGTTGCCAAATGTCCATAACTTGCTGAGAAACCTACCTATTGTCTTCTCTTCTCTTCTCTTCTACGTAAACCTTCATTGTCATCCTCTTCTCTGTTCTCTCTTCCAGGCGACTGAGACAAATTTTCGAAACTTGTTTCTCCTGTTTTCTTCTGTTTCCTTCAGCAAAGGTAATCATCTAACCTAGTTAACGAGTTTGGACAAGTTAAGATGTGAGTTTCGTCGAAGTTTGGTGTGTTTTCTAAAGGTTTGAATGGAGTTTGATGCATATTCTACTAAGTTATTAGTTAGCATTTGCAGCTCTATTAATTTTTCTTTTCATGCACGTCATAGGTTCGTGCATCACCGAAGTTTCACGAACAAAGCTTATTGTATTTCAGGCAACAGGTAAGTTCATATGTATAGGTTCGGCCCTTAAGGCCCTACAATACGGAGGTGCTAGGTTTTAAGTTGTCGGGATTACTGTTGGATAGTTAAACCGTAGGTTATGTTTTAGGTTAAATGTGTTTTGCTTTATGTTCTGCTTCAATATCTTGTCACATGTTTATGTGATGTTAAGCACCGTAAATGTTCATGCAGACACATTTTCTCTGAAAGTCATGCTGTAGCACCCGGTTTCATTGAACCAACTTGTCTTATCAACTAATAGTATACATTTTATGGATGAAATTGGGGGAAATATTGATAGGGTTAATGAGTGACTAAGTAAGGGCATAATGGTAAATTGAGACCTATAGTAATAACCTATTTAAAGAAAGAGACTTTGTGATTAATGCACTGTAGCCGCCACTATTTCCTATATTTTCTCTTTCGATTTTCAGCTCAAGCAGCAGAGCTCCCTAGGCGATTCTTCTACTTGATCCTCCTCCGAACTAGGTGAGTCTAATTTTCGATTCCTTGCTATATCAGTAGCTAGCGGTGATTGGGGAGAGCAGAAATGTGTGTTTCATGAATGCCGTATGAGTGAGCTAGTTCGGGTTTTATGGTAAATCGGGAATGCTCAATAAACTAAGCTTCCAAACTAGTGTCTCTAGAATTCTAGCAGTTTAGAATGGAGTTTAGAGAAAGTCTAATGTATGTTATGTCCATGGCTTTAGGTTTGAGTAAGCTCCCGAGGTAGTCTTCCACCCAATACTTTCCAGGAGACCAGGTAAGTAAAGTATGCTTGTACCTTCGGGCGTACATCACAAAACAGTAGGGTTGTGCATGCTTGAATGTATTTATATGTCATGCATCATATTTTGAAACCATGCAAAAATGAAATTACATGAAATGGCATGGTAAAGAATGAACAGACTGTAACAGTTGTTAAGGGAACTAATCTGCCCCTTAATCGAGAGAGAGGATGTATGACTTTGGGAGAAGTGATCCAAATCCCAATTTCACAGGGGGATCTGAACAGTTGTTAAGGGAACTAATCCGCCCCTTAATCGAGAGAGAGGATGTATGACTTTGGGAGGAGTGATCCAACTCCCAATTTCACAGGGGGATCATTTCAGAAACGAATGCATATGCAACTGAGATAAGAAAGTAGAAACTGCATGTTTAGGAATTTATGTTTCAGCATTTTTATTTCATTACTGCTTTACTTACTTAGCATTAGGCTAATAGATGAGTTTTGTGATGTAGGTGAAGAAGTGACAGCAGGTGTGTTCTCTGAGTTTGCTGAGAATTAGGCAGGTTGGAAGGGTGCATTCATGCACCGATCTGGCAACTAATGGGGCGATTTAACTGGTGTCAGTAGATGAAAAGGTTTAGTGGACCTTGATTCAATTTAAACATTTTGAGAGTTTTAGTGACAGCAGTAGTTTTGATATTTTGAATACGATTTGAGACTTTTTCTGATAATGATACTCTGTTAATTTTAATAGTGGTTTTTACCAAATTTTGGAGTAGTACACGGATTTAAGTAGTTTTGAACGTTTTTAGCAAAATGCTCAAGTCCTTTTGGTAGTCGGAATTTTCTTTGTTTATAGTGAAATTATTGCTATGCTGTTTTCGTTGAGTGTTTTGATCTATCGGTAGATGATGTCTATCGGTAGAAGTCGAGAGTTTTGTCTATCGGTGGATGTAGTCCATCGGTAGAAGTCGAGAGTTTTGTATGTCGATGGATGTAGTCCATCGGTGGATGTGAGTATTAGAATTTGTCATTTTGTAATCGGAAGATGTCTTCAGAAGAAACCATCGGAAGATGTCTTCAGTAGAAGCCTTCGGTAGATGTCTTCGGCATAAGTCTTTAGTAGCCTTGTCGTTTTGTAATCGGAAGATGTAGGCTGAGAATGTTTGTCGTTTGTGAGCAGTAGACGTCGTCTGCCGAATTATTACAATCGCATGGATATCACGTGATCTGTTCGGTAGAGGTGTTTTGTCGTTTAGTGATCGGTCGATGTGTTCTGTTTTCTTTGTGAGTAAAAGACTTTTGTCGTTTAGTGATCGGTCGATGTGTTCTGTTTTCTTTTCTCCTTCAACCAACCGTCTTGATTATTTTAACTATTTAATAAATATTATTTTTTTTATATTCGATGATTTTTCCGCTGCAAGTTTTAACGTTTTAAGAGTCAAATCTTAATCATTGAATGGAATTTTAAAATTTTCTTAAAAAGTTATAGTTCAGTTCAGTATCTTGTGTAGCGAACCGGGTTCAGATAACTCAGGGCGTTACAGTGTGGTATCAGAGCCATTCAGTTAAACCGTTCAAAAGATTACTCATCAGTGCCGATCGTCGCATGGGAGTACTCCAACAACTGTAAGTGTTTATGTTAGCCTTAGTTATTAGATGTTTATGAGAGTAGTTAACCCTGTGCAGGAAATCTAGTAAGATGTCTAGAGGACCAGGCAGACCAAGAGTACCAAGAGAGATACCGAATCCGGAACGTGAACAAGATCCTAGCGTGATTAGGCAGCTGACAAATTTAGTGCGTCAGCAAACAGACCTAGTGCGTCAGCAGTCCGATCAGTTAGGAGTGCTGTTGAACCGAGAGGTACAAGGAAGTGCCAACTCGAGTTTAGCAATGAACATTCTGGAGATAGATTCAGGAGGCTACGACCACCCACGTTTGATGGACAGTCATCTGATCCGGTTATTGCTAAAGGGTGGCTTAGAAAGATTGAGAGTATGTTTAGGTGCGCCAACATTGGAGAAGGAGATAAGGTCACGTTGGCAATGTTTCATTTGGCTGGTGATACTCAACTCTGGTGGGAACCAACAGAGACCACCACTGATGTTTTGGCCATGAGAAGTAGTAACGCCCCGAGTCCTCTGAACCCAGTTCGTTACACATAATCCGAACATAATTGAGAAATTTTAGACCAAATTTAAAACTTTTGCGCGAAAGTCAAAATTTGACATTTTTCTAAAGTCTCAAAACATTTAAATCTTGCAGCGAAAATTCTTTTGAGCAAAACAGAATTAAGCAGAGCTATGAAACAATGTTTGAATAATCGGTTAAAATATTGAGAAATAATTCGGCCAGAAGAGATCAAGACTTAAGCGTAAAAACTTGAAAATCGTAAGAGTCAAGCACATCTGCCGATAAGCAAAGTCAACGAAAAGGGGCAGAAACAGAAACTGAAGGCTTTCACCGATCACAAAACGATAAAACTTATTATACACTTCTACCGATGATGTAAGCCGGATGATTCACTCATCTAACTCACACCGATCACAAAACGACAAACTTATTATAAACTTCTACCGATGATGTAAGCGGGATGATTTATTCATCTAACTCACACCGATTACAAAACGACAAACTTATTATACACTTCTACCGATGACGTAAGCCGGATGATTTATTCATCTAACTCACACCGATCACAAAACGACAAACTTATTATACACTTCTACCGATGACGTCAGTCGGATGATTCAATCCTCCAACATACCGATCACAAAACGACAAACTTATTATACACTTCTACCGATGACGTCAGTCGGATGATTCAATCCTCCAACATCTGTCGGCGGACAAAACACCCAACTTCTACCGATAGACCAAAAGAGACCTAAAAAGGAGCAAACCCGACTGCTAAATAATTTTTGTACATTTTACTGAAATCATTCTGATCAACACAAATCAACAATTCTTAGAAATTCAGAATAGCAAGCTACAATCGAAATCAAATCATATTTCTAAATCAAGAAAAGAAGTTCACAGAAACGTTAAATGCAGTATCAAACTTCTACTATCGTTTAAAATTCTCAGAACACTTCATCAGAATACCTAACCATTGAAACTCTTATTCAGACAAAAGTTAAACCGCCTCATCAGAGCACCTAACCGTAACATAGAAGTGCTCCTCCAACTTCACATATTCCTCAGTAAACTCGGGGAATTCACCTGTTGAATGCTCAGCACCTACATCACAAAACTCATCTATTAGCCTAATGCTAAGTAAGTAAAGCAGTAATGAATGAAATGCTGAACATAAATTCCTAAACATGCAAATTTCTACTTTCTCATCTCAGTTGCATATGCATTCGTTTCTGATCTGATCCCCCTGTAAAATTGGGAGTTGGATCACTTCTCCTAAAGTCATACGTCCTCTCTCTCGATTAAGGGGCGGACTAGTTCCCTTAACAAACTGTTCAGATCCCCCTGTGAAATTGGAGTTTTGATCACTTCCCCCAAAGTCATACATCCTCTCTCTTGATTAAGGGGGGGATTAGTTCCCTTAACAACTGTTACAGTCTGTTCATTCCTTACCATGCCATTTCATGTAAATTCATTTTCGTATACTTTCAAAATATGATGCATGACATACAAACACAATCAAGCATACACAATCCTACTGTTTTGTGATGTAGGCCCGAAGACACAAGCATACTTCACTTACCTAGCTCTCCTAGAAATGCTTGGTTTCAAACTACTTTAGAAGTTTTGTTCACCTAAGTCATAAACAGAATATTAATCAGATTTCTACTAAGTCTCATTCTAATCTATCCAGAAATCTAGAGAAACTAGTTTGAAAGTTTAGTTCATAGCACATTCCCGATTTACCACAAAACCCGGACTAGCTTACCCATACAGCATTCATAAAACTCACATTTATACTCTCTCCAATCATCGATAGCTACCAGTACAGCAAGAAATCGAAATAGGGCTCACCTAGTTCGAAGAAGATTCGAGTAGAAGAATCGCCTAGAGAGCTCTACTGCTTGAGCTGAAGACTGAAAGAGAGAAAATAGGGAGTAGTGTCGGCTACAGTGCATTAAACCCAAACTTCTTTCCTTAAATACGTTATCCACTTTTAAATTTTCAATTACTCTTATGCCCTTGCCTAGTCAGCCACTAACCCTACTTTTATTATTGTCATTTAAAGTGTACCATTAATTAAAAGAATAGAGAATTAATCCGATATAATCGAGTGTTACAATCTACCCTCCTTAAAAGAATTTTGTCCTTAAAATTCAGTACCTGAATAATTCCGGATGTTGGTCCATCATGTCTTGTTGGCGTTCCCAGGTTGTATCCTCTGTGTTCTGGTTGTGCCATAAGACTTTCACTAGTAGAACCTCTTTGTTGCGTAATACCTTCATTGTAAAGTCTAAGATCCTTACTGGTTTCTCTTTGTAAGTAAGAGTAGGTTGAATTTCAATGTTCATCTGTTCCACAATTTGATATGGATCCCTTATGCACTTCTTCAACATAGAAACATGGAACACACTGTGTATCCCCTCCATAGAAGCAGGTAGCTGCAACTGATAGGCTGCTCTCCCAACTCTCTTCAGAATAGTGAATGGTCCAATAAATCTGGGGTTCAACTTGCCTCTCTTCCCGAATCTCACAACTCCTTTAAATGGTGATACCTTGAGGAAAACTTCATCGCCTACTTCAAACTCTAATTCTATGCATCTTCTGTCGGCATAGCTTTTCTGTCGACTTTGAGCTGTTAAGATCCTCTGGCGGATGAGGGCAACCTTCTCAACAGTTTTTTGCACAATATCAGGACCAAGCAACTGTGTTTCACCAACTTCATCCCAGTATAAAGGAGATCTGCATTTACGTCCATACAATGCCTCATAAGGCGCCATACCTATAGTTGCCTGAAAACTATTATTATAGGAAAACTCCACCAATGATAAGTATTTACTCCATGATCCTTGAAAATCTAAAACGCACGCACGATGCATATCTTCCAATGTCTGAATAGCCCTTTCAGATTGTCCATCTCTCTGAGGGTGAAAGACTGTGCTAAAGTTGAGCTGCGTACCCATAGCCTTGTGCAGACTCTTCCAAAACTTGGACGTAAATTTCGAATCTCGGTCTGAAATTATGGTATTTGGAACTCCATGTAATCTAACAACCTCTTGCACATACAGCTCAGCAAGCTGATCCATCGAGTATGTCATCTTTATTGGCAGAAAGTGGGCGGATTTGGTTAATCGATCTACTATTACCCAGATTGCATCATATCCCTTTGCTGTTCTAGGCAATCCCACAACGAAGTCCATCGTTATTTGTTCCCATTTTCATTCGGGAACTGGTAAGGGATGTAATGTTCCTGCAGGCCTCTGATGCTCAACTTTAATCTGCTGACAACACAAATATGATCCTACATACTCTGCCACACACCTTTTCATACTTGGCCACCAATAATGCTGTTTAAGATCCTTGTACATCTTTGTACTTCCAGAGTGAACAGAGAATTTGGAAGAATGTGCCTCGGAAAGAATTTCATCTCGATGTTCTTTAATGGCAGGAACAAACCATCTATTTCTAAACTTAAGGATTCCTTCAGCATAATAGTTAAAATCTGATTTATCCGTAGAATCCATGCTTAACTTGTACTTGTTGCACTCTACATCATTTATCTGGGCTTCCTTTATTCTTCCAAGAATGGTCGGTCTTAAGGATATTGCAGTAAGTATGGCTGACACACTATGCATTGCTTCTAGATTAAACTTTCGGAATTCAGACTCTATGTAATACCCGGCTTTACGGGATATCAATATTATATTATATGATGGTATTTTTTGTAAATATGTCAAAATAAGTCCGTTTTACAAAAACAAAGTGTCATTAGAATCCTAATTATTAGTAGGAATTTTAAGAAAATTACGAGAATTTTCGGTGTAATAACGCTATATTTCGAGTAATTACGTTTCTCGTAATATAAAAGATGTTTTAGTAAAAATAGTAAAAGAAGTCCGATTTGCAAACGGACAGTTTTAATAAATCTCAAATAATAAGTTGGACTTATTGGTGAAATAAGGAGATTTGGTGCAATCGAATAGCTAGGGAATTAACGAAACAAACGACGAAACGAATATAAAAACAATACAAGGGCAAAATGGTAATCTGCCAAATCAATATTATAAAATAACAAAAATATTTTCTTTCTCCTCACTTCTTCTCTGCCATCGCGAAAACACCAGAGAGCATTCTCTGTTTTCCCCGCGCGATTCAACCTTTCCGACCTCCGTTTTTCCTCCGTTCTTCACGTTTTCTCCTCCAATCGACGCTCTAGGTATGAATCTATAGTTTTAGAGCGTTAGTTTTTGATTTTTAGAAATTTATACGCTTAGGTTAAACGATTAGGGTTTTGATAAAAACGCAATTTAGGGTTCAAAATTTATAGATTTGCCATAATTAAGGATATAGTGAACGTATTGGACGTTATTGGACGAAGTTAAATTGATTTTTGGAAAAAGATAAAAATTGGAGAATTTTTGGGTTTTTATGAAAACTCGTTAATTGTGATTTTGAACTATCGAACACTAATTGGTGGTTTAAATGCTTTGATTAGTTAAGTTAGAACTTTTAGGAATTTTCTTAATTAAGGATTTTGTTAGTTTGGCGTTAAGTTGTTTAAGCTCGTTTTAACGTCAATTTTGGTGGAATTGTCTAGGTGAACAACGCTCGTGGACGGAGTATGAGCTGCAACGGACACGAGGTAAGTTCTCGTGATCTTCTCTGGCAGATTGGCCTACACCGTACGTCGAAGTCGTCTCGAGGAGTTTTGATGACGCGTATGTTTAAATTGTTTTGGTTGGGTAGTTAGGATTAGTTATGTATAGGTTATGCTTTTAATTGCTTTATTGTCTCGATGGTACGAATCATGTATGTTTACTTTATGTTATATCGAACTGTTCACGCATCTCATGTTTTAAAAGAACATAGAAAATGAATTTCCGCACGATGTTTTAAAGAAAATGGCGATGTGGCCTGGAGAGGGGATTGACCTATTGTGAAGATCGACTACGGGTTTGTCACAATACCACATCTATTATGTACTCATACAGTTATACAGTTATAGGTCATGCGAGATGGGGCTCAGGCACGGCTGTACGCGTTGTAAGCGTGTACCCCCCTCCTCTAGCTGGAAAGAGTAGTCCGACTGCTGGATGTGCTCTCTCCGGTTAGGGGGCTGAGATCTCGGTGACACCCACAGAGTAAAGATAAAGAAAATGCTGCATGATTTCTGAACTCATATACACAGCATCATTTACATTTATGAGAGCTTGCTGAGATTTTTATCTCATAGTGTGTCTGTATGGTGTAGGTGACTTCGACATAGGTGAGGATGAGATCCCTCCACCTGAGGAGTGATGCAGTTGACGGAGGATGGTCGCGGGAGTGTTTTGGCGCAGTCGAGGCGCATTGTGACCTGTGGGACTCATGGTTAGGTGTTTTGTGGATTTTTGGGAATTGTCGGGCTAATGGTTGTATAGAAACATTTTAGGGTGTTTGGTTCTGATAGTGGATAGGTTTGAAGTTTTAAACATTTTTGGAAACCTGTTTTAGAAATTGCTTTTGTAAAGTTTTCATTGGAACTGCGTGGTAATTTAAAACAGGAGGGATTGTCGATTTTTAAACATATCAACGCAGTTCGTTTTTACGAAAGTTTAACTTATGTTTAGGCCGTTTAGTTAGGATTGCTAATTTGTGAAGTGAGTTAAGTTTTGTTGAAATGTTAGAGTTTATGGTGTGCAAGAATGGAAGAATGCATGAAGAAAAAGGTGAAGTATTGCTCTCTGGAATTTCGGATTCCAGAGAGTATTTGTATGAAAAATAAAGGAGAAAAAAGAAGAAGAAAGTGGCAACTGGGCACGGGAGGTGAGGGGCGACGATCGCCCCTCCTTGTCTTGATACAGCGACCGATCGCTGGCACATAGGGGCGACTGATCGCCCCTGCTGTTTGGTGCATCAGCGATCGATCTCCTGCATTTGGAGATCGATCGCCCCTCCCCTTTGGTCACGGCTTTGACTGTTTTGCCCTCCCCTTTTATTTGTTTTGTTTTAAATTGATTTAAGTGTTTTAATTAATTGTTATTTAATTAGTTTTGTGATTTGTTTTAAATGATTTAAAGACTAGATTTTAATTCCGACTTAAATTCTGATTTCGATTTCAATTAGATTTCCGCCTAGAGTTTATTTAAAGTATAGGGAAAAAAAAATATGTACGGGAAATTGGGTACAGTATTAGGGTCGCTGCACTCTAAGGCTAATGGTACGTCAAGAATTAGGGCTAAGGCTGAAGTTGTTACTCTACTCAAAGTATCTGCCACAACATTTGTTTTGTTGGGATAGTATTTAATCTCAAAATCATAATCCTTTACAAATTCCAACCATCGACGTTGCCTCATGTTTAATTCCTTCTGTGTGAAGATATATTTTAAACTTTTATGGTCCGAGAATATTTCACAAATTTGTCCATACAAGTAATGCCTTCAAATCTTAAGTGCAAATACCACTGCAGCTAATTCTAGGTCATGTGTAGGGTAATTCTTTTCATGTGTTTTCAACTGTCTAGAGGCATAAGCTATTACTTTTCCCTCTTGCATCAAGACACAGCCAAGTCCAATCTTGGATGCATCACAGTAAATGCTAAATTTACCATCATCAACAGGAAGGGTCAAAATTGGAGCATTGGTCAGTTTCTGTTTCAAGGTCTGAAAACTATGCTCACAATCCTCAGTCCACACATGCTTCACATTCTTCTTGGTTAACCAAGTGAGGGGTGTTGCAATCTTTGAGAATCCTTCAATAAACTTCCTGTAATATCCTGCAAGTCCAAGAAAACTCCGAATATCTGCAGCATTCTTCGGTTGGGGCCACTCCTTGACTGCTTGAACCTTGACTGGGTCGACAGATATTCCATCACCAGAGATCACATGACCAAGAAGTGAACTCTATCCAGCCAAAACTCACATTTGGAAAACTTGGCATAGAGTTGGTGCTGCCTTAGTACCCCTAATACTAAGTTCAAATGTTCCGCATGCTCCTTACTAGAACGTGAATAGATAAAAATGTCATCTATAAATACAATAACAAACTTGTCTATATACTCGTGAAACACCCTATGCATAAGATCCGTAAAGGCTGCTGGTGCGTTTGTCAACCCAAAGGACATAACTAAAAACTCATAATGTCCATATCTTGTACGAAAAGCTGTCTTAGGAATATCTTCTGATTTGACTTTCAGTTGGTAGTAACCTGACCTCAAATCAATCTTAGAGAAAACTCGTGCACCACGGAGTTGGTCAAATAGGTCATCAATCCTCGGTAATGGATACTTGTTCTTGACAGTTAACTTATTCAATTCTCTATAATCAATGCACATACGCATCGATCCATCTTTCTTTTTGACAAAAAGAACAGGTGCACCCCACGGTGAAAAGCTAGGGCGTATGAACCCTTTCTCCAACAGATCCTCCAACTGCTTCTTTAATTCTTTAAGTTCTGTTGGTGCTAATCTATACGGATTTTTAGACACAGGCTCAGCGCCGGAGTAAACATCTACAACGAATTCAATTTCCCTATCTGTTGGCAAACCAAGAAGGTCATCTAAGAATACTTTGGGAAAGTCTTGAACAACTGAGACATTTTGTGGATTTGTCTCTCCCCTACAAGTTGTGTATCTAAAACGCTAGCTAAGAAGCACGAATACTCTCCACATGGAGAAGGTCTAGTGTTAATAGAAGTCATCACAGACATTTCCTTATCTTTCTTCGAAGCTTGAAAGGTATGTTTCAAACTACCAGGGGGTTGGAAGCTAACTATTCCAGTCCTACAATCAATTGTGGCGTGGTGCTTAAACAACCAGTCCATCCCTAGGATTATATCAAATCCCATTATATCCATAATAATGAGATCAGCAAGTAAATTCTTGTTTCCCACTATTACCACACTATTAAGCATCACTCGGCTAGAGTACATGCATTCACCAGAGGGTAACGTGACATTAAACATATGTCCAGATGGCGTAGGTTGTACATGTAGCTTAACAGCAAATGCAGATGCTATAAATGAATGTGTTGCACCATAATCTATTAAAGTAAAAGCAGGTATAGAGTTGATCAGTATAGTACCTGATACAACAGCGGGTTGTTCCTCACCTGACTCCATCATGGAGAATATCCGCGGTTTAACCATAGCAGAGCCATTCTTAGGAGCTGGGCAGTCTCTGCTAATATGGCCGACCTTGTTACAATTGTAGCATCTAGTGATTCTAGGCTTCAGGCATTCTTTGATCGTGTGTCCAACCTCCTCACAGTTGAAACACTTCCCAAAGCCCAATCTGCACTCGCCCGGGTGGTACTTCAGACACTTAGGACACTGGGGGAATTTCCTAACATTCTGTATCTTCCCTCCTGTTCCTTGGCTACTCTGGCCTTCACTAGGCCTCTTCATTCCTCTTTGTTGGTGTGGCTGGTCCAACTTTTGTGGGACCTCTTTTGGTCCAGCACACTTCCTTTCAGCTTCTTCCACTTCCAGAGCAGTAGACATAACTTCACTGAATGTCAAGCCTTTAATACCACAAAATTTAACTCCTCGGTAAATTTCTGGCTGCAGCCCATGCACAAATTTGAACACCTTATCCTCGTCCCTGTGAGCAAAATGTCCAGCAAACTTGGACATGGACTCGAATTGCCTACTGTACTCGGCAACAGACCCTGTCTGCTTCAAGTTTAGAAATTCCAACTTCTTTGCAGTTTGGACACTGCTGCTAAAATACTTCTCATAGAAAATGTTCCTGAATTAGGACCAAGTCATCGCCAAAACATCAGTGGTGGTTTCTATTGTTTCCCACCAGAGTTGAGCATCACCAGCAAAATGAAATGTTGCCAACGTGACCTTGTCTCCCTCTCCAATGTTGGCACACCTAAACATACTCTCAATCTTTCTAAGCCACCCTTCAGCAATAACCAGGTCAGACAACTGTCCATCAAACATGGGTGGTCGTAGCCTCCTGAATCTATCCCCAGAATGTTCATTGCTAGAACTCGAGTTAGCACTTCCTTGTACCTCTCAGTTCAACAGCACACCTAACTGATCGGACTGCTGACGCACTAAGTCTGTTTGCTGACGCACCAGATCTGTCAGCTGCCTAATCACGCTAGGATCTTCCTCAGCTCTTAAGTTGGGCATCTCTCTTGGTACTCTTAGTCTTCCTGGTCATCTAGTCATTTTCTATACTCCTGTTCAAGGTTAACTACTCTCATAAACATCTAATAACTAAGGTTAACATAAACACTTACAGTTGTTGGAGTGCTCCCATGCGACGATCGGCACTGATGAGTAATCTTTTGAACGGTTTAACTGAATGTCTCTGATACCATACAGTAACGCCCCGAGTCCTCTGAACCCAGTTCGTTACACATAATCCGAACATAACTGAAAAATTTTGGACCAAATTTAAAACTTCGCTCGAAAGTCAAAATTTGACATTTTTCTGAAGTCTCAAAACATTTAAATTTTGCAGCAGAAATTCTTTTGAGCAAAACAGAATTAAGCAGAGCTACGAAACAATGTTTGAATAATCGGTTAAAATATTGAGAAATAATTCGGTCAGAAGAGATCAAGACTTAAGCGTAAAAACTTGAAAATCGTAAGAGTCAAACACATCTGCCGATAAGCAAAGTCAACAAAAAGGGGCGGAAATAGAAATTGAAGGTTTCCACCGATCACAAAACGACAAAACTTATTATACACTTCTACCGATGACGTAAGCCAAATGATTCACTTATCTAACTCACACCGATCACAAAACGACAAACTTATTATAAACTTCTACCGATGACGTAAGCCGGATGATTTATTCATCTAACTCACACCGATCACAAAATGACAAACTTATTATACACTTCTATCGATGACGTAAGCCAGATGATTTATTCATCTAACTCACACCGATCACAAAACGACAAACTTATTATACACTTCTACCGATGACATCAGTCGGATGATTCAATCCTCCAACATCTGTCGGCGGACAAAACACCCAACTTCTACCGATAGACCAAAAGAGACCCTAATAAGGAGCAAACCCGACTACTAAACAATTTTTGTACATTTTACTGAAATCATTTTGATCAACACAAATCTACAATTCTTAGAAATTCAGAATAGCAAGCTACAATCGAAATCAAATCATATTTCTAAATCCAGAAAAGAAGTTCACTGAAACGTTAAATGCAGTATCAAACTTCTACTATCATTTAAAATTCTCAGAACATTTCATCAGAATACCTAACCACTGAAAACTCTCATTCAGACAAAAGTTAAACCGCCTCATCAGAGCACCTAACTGTAACATAGAAGTGCTCCTCCAACTTCACCTATTCCTCAGTAAACTCAGGGAATTCACCTGTTGAATGCTCAGCACCTACATCACAAAACTCATCTATTAGCCTAATGCTAAGTAAGTAAAGCAATAATGAATGAAATGCTGAACATAAATTCCTAAACATGCAAATTTCTACTTTCTTATCTCAGTTGCATATGCATTCGTTTCTGATCTGATCCCCCTGTGAAATTGGGAGCACTTCTCCTAAAGTCATACGTCCTCTCTCTCGATTAAGGGGTGGACTAGTTCCCTTAACAAACTGTTCACATTCCCCTGTGAAATTGGGGTTTGGATCTGTAACGACCCTTAAACTATTCCTTGAAATTCCCGTAAAATTTAGAATTTCTTTTATACCTAAGTAAATCTCATAATATTGAGTAGAATTAGAATCATTAAAATCGTTTGGGAAATCATTGGAAGGCTATTTGAATTAAAACGTTTTAAATCCTCAAATCAATTTAAGACAACCAATTAAATGACAATTAAACCATCAGCCAATTGAGACAACAGATCACCAAAACAGGGGAGGGGCAATTCAGCCCGAAAATGCCACAGGCGTCCGATCGCCTAACCATTTGCGATCAAGCGCTCCCTGCATGGCCGCTCGATCGGCCATGCTTGGCCGATCGAGCGCCCCCTCGTTGGCCACCTGCGACAGAGCGCCACATCCCCTGCGCCCGATCACCAACCTCTCTAAAATTCCAGAGAGGTCTGCGTTCGAACACCACACCTTAGGCGTTCGAACGCCTACCCTTTTTCTTTTCCTTTCTCTTTCTTTCTTTCCTTTTCTCCTGCGCCAACTACACACACTTCACCGTTCAATATTTCCTTCACACTTCGTTACCAACAAACACAACATTCATCATAAAAGCTTAAACCCAATCAAAACCCAACATTCACACGCTCTCGTAACCTCATCCAAAACCGACTCAAAACTTATTTAAACGAAGTACAGTTCCTTGAAAACGAACTGCGTGGATATGTTTAAAACCTAAACAAATCCTCCTATTTTGAAATCACCCAAACGGTTATAAAATCCTATTTCCAAAACATTTCAAAACATCAAAGCATAAACCTATCGACTAATCAGAACCAAACACCCTAAAATGTTTCTATATAATTTCCTATATTCTATTTATCAATTCCCAAAACCTTTACCTATGTCCCCACGGGTCAAAATCACACACCGACTGCCAGCGCACTCCCACGGGCCTCCTCCTTCAACATGCTCATACTTCAGGCGGATGGACGTCTTCCTCACCTGTCTCAATATCACCTACACCATAGAATTTAACACGTGAGCTAGAGGCTCAGTAAATCTAAGTGAATGCAAATGTATGCTATGCTATGCTCTTTCAAACCATGCATTCTTTTCATTTCTTTTCATTTCTTTCTTTGGGTTTCTATGGGTCACCCGGGGCTTCACTCTCGTTAGATAGGAGCGGCACATCCTGCGATTGGATAGCCCCTCGGATCTAACCGGGGGGAAAGCATGTTTCCTCCGACAGCCATGCCTGAACCACCGCACCCAGTGTGACTATCTTTGCATTCATTTACTTTCTTTGTTTACTTTTTTCCATGTAAAAGTGCTTTGAAATTCATTTTGCATGCGTGCTTAGAAAACAATGCATGGACATGCTCGATACAATAACAATAACAAAACAATGAAAATAAAGCATTAACAATCAACAAACACTAAACATTCTATAACTTAAAGTAACCTAACTACCCAAGCTGTCTACCCGAACACAATTCATCTCCAATTCCTCAATTCGACACAATTCTTATGGTGTAGGCCAAGACGGCCAAACAAGTCACAGAGACTTACCTCGGGTCCTTAGCAATTTCAAGCTTGAAAGTCTTTGGCCTTACTTTTTCTAATCACAAGTAACCTAATCAAAACATCAAAATTAAACACTTAAAACGCACACCAGAATTTTCGGATTATATCACAATACATTATACCAACTTTAAAAATCCATAACTAATTCTATACATATCGAAAAGCTTCGATTCCAAAGCCCATAGATTCATTAAAATGTCTATTTTACCCCATTAAAATTGTTTGACAAGCTAAAATCGGAAGGAGGGTCAAAAGCATTAGAATAGGAACCTGCCCGAAATTTCGCTTTACTATTTTACTTAAACTTTGAAAATTCATAACTTTTCGTATACTCGTCCGAATTCGATGATTCAACATGCTATAGAATCTTTAAAACGTCTAGTTTAACATGGTTGAGTCTATTTGCTAAAAAGCTAACTCATTTAGGGCCAGAAAACCGAAAAACGAACTGGTTGCTGAAATTTTCCAGTTTTTGCCCAATAACTTCAAAAATCCATAACTTAATCAATTCTTAATGAAATCAAGTGGTTTAAGTTGCTATGGACTCCTCTAAGAGTCCCCTATCCACTGATACAAGCCATTTAGAAAATTCGAATCAAGAGCTAGGTCAGATCTCAAGAAAACCGAAACTGTCCAGTTTTTAAATCGTAATTTTTTATCCAACTTCAAAAATTTGTAATAAATTGAATATATGTCCAAATTTGATGATTCAAGCGGCTACGAGCTCCTTAGAATGTCTACTTTCAAACGGTGAAACTCATTTATCAAAAACCAAACCCGAAGAATGGCAGAAAATCAAAAACTGAAGCTGCCCTACATTTTCCAGTTTGCACATTTAAATCATCAACCAATATTCAACCAATCCATCCAATAATGCTCAATAATCATCAATAAAGCAATAAATAACCTATTCTAACAAAACCCGGCTATTTCTACGAAATCCCTACAAAACCCTAAACGTTTAAATCTCTAAAAATCGAGAACTAAAGCCGGAAAATGCTAGAGACTTACCTAGAATCGCGAGGAGAAGAGAAGACGTGAAGAACGTTTGATGATCGGAATGGAGGAATCGGCCGATTGAAGCTCGTCGCCGTGGAGAAGCTTGAAGTCGCCAAGGTTCCTTCTCTGGAAATTTTCAGAATGAATTACGTGGGAGGGAGGGGGATTTTGCTATTTTAATCAATTAAACTTGTTAAATTACAAGTTTGCCCTCCATTTGGTTTTTCGTTTATCCTATCGTTCGACTATCGGTTTGGTTTCTCCAAAATTTTCTTGTTCCTCCAATAATACCAATTTATTACTAGGGCTCTAATAAAACCTTCCGTTCGTCAAACGGATTTAATTTACTATTTTTACGAATTAAACCGCTATAGGGTTAAAAACGGAAACTTGACCGTATACCTTTGATTTGGATTTCTAAAATTTCCATATTTATCCTAAAATTCATATTAGTCATAAGGGTTCTATTAAAACTTTCCGTTTATAAAACGGGCTTGATTTGGTATATTTACGAAAATGTCATTCATATGCGAAAAATCTAAAACCCGAAAAAGAACCGGGCGTTACAGGATTACTTCCCCCAAAGTCATACATCCTCTCTCTTGATTAAGGGACGGATTAGTTCCCTTAACAACTAGTTACAGTCTGTTCATTCCTTACCATGCCATTTCATGTAAATTCATTTTCGTATACTTTCAAAATATGATGCATGACATACAAACACAATCAAGCATACACAAACTTACTGTTTTGTGATGTAGGCCCGAAGACACAAGCATACTTCACTCACCTGCCTCTCCTAGAAATGCTCGGTTTCAAACTACTTCAGAAGTTTTGTTCACCTAAGTCATAAACAGAATAGTAATCAGATTTCTACTAAGCCTCATTCTAATCTATCCAGAAATCTAGGGAAACTAGTTTGGAAGTTTAGTTCATAGCACATTCCCAATTTACCACAAAACCCGGACTAGCTTACCCATAAAGCATTCACAAAACTCACATTTATACTCTCTCCAATCATCGATAGCTACCAGTACAGCAAGAAATCGAAATAGGGCTCACCTAGTTCGGAGAAGATTCGAGTAGAAGAATCGCCTAGAGAGCTCTGCTGCTTGAGCTGAAGACCGAAAGAGAGAAAATAGGGAGTAGTGGCGGCTACAGTGCATTAAACTCAAACTTCTTTCCTTAAATACGTTATCCATTTTTAAATTTTCAATTACTCTTATGTCCTTGCCTAGTCATCCACTAACCCTACTTTTATTATTGTCATTTAATGTGTACCATTAATTAAAAGAATAGAGAATTAATCCTATAGAACCGGGGGTTATAGAAGTATTTTAGCAGTACTATCCAAACTGCAAAGAAGTTGGAATTTCTGAACTTGAAGCAGACAGGGTCTGTGGCCGAGTACAGTAGACAATTTGAGTCCCTGTCCCGATTTGCTAGACATTTTGCTCACAGGGACGAGGATAAGGTGTTCAAATTTGTGCATGGGTTGAAGCCAAAAATTTATCGAGGAGTTAAATTTTGTGGTATTAAAGGCTTGACATTCAATGAAGTTGTGTCCACTGCCCTGGAAGTGAAAGAAGCTGAAAGGAAGTGTGCTGGACCAAAGGAGGTCTCACAAAAGTTTGTCCAGCCACACCAACAAAGAGGAATGAAGAGGCCTAGTGAAGGCCAGAATAGCTAAAGAACAGGAGGAAAGATACAGAATGTCAGGAAATTCCCCCAGTGTCCTAAGTGTTTGAAGAACCACCCAGGCGAGTGCAGATTGGGCTTTGGGAAGTGTTTTAACTTTGAGGAAGTTGGACACACGATCAAAGAATGCCCGAAGCCTAGAATCACCAGATGGTACAATTGTAACAAAGTCGGCCATATTAGCAGAGACTGCCCAGCTTCTAAGAGTGGCCCTGCTATGATTAAACCGAGGATATTTTCCATGATGGAGTCAGGTGAGGAACAACCCGCTGTTGTATCGGGTACTATATTGATCAACTCTATACCTACTTTTACTTTAATAGATTTTGGTGCAACATATTCATTTATAGCATTTGCATTTGTTGTTAAGCTAGATGTACAACCTACGCCATATGAACATATGTTTAATGTCGCGTTACTCTCTGGTGAATGCATGCACTCTAGCCAAGTGATACTTAATAGTGTGGTGATAGTGGGAAACAAGAATTTACCTGCTGATCTCATTATTATGGATATAATGGGATTTGATGTAATCCTAGGAATGAACTGATTGTTTAAGCACCATGCCACAATTGATTGTAGGACTGGAATAGTTAGCTTCCAACCCCCTGGTAGTTTGAAACATACCTTTCAAGCTTCGAAGAAGAGTAAGAAAATGTCTGTGATGACTTCTATTAGCACTAGACCTTCCCCATGTGGAGAGTATTCGTGCTTCTTAGCTAGCGTTTTAGACACACAACTTGTAGGGAAGGCAAATCCACAAAATGTCTTAGTTGTCCAAGATTTTCCTGAAATATTCTTAGATGACCTTCCTGGTTTACCACCAGATAGAGAAAATGAATTCGTTGTAGATGTTTACCCCGACGCCTAGCCTGTGTCTAAGAATCTATATAGGCTAGCACCAACAGAACTTAAAGAATTAAAGAAGCAGTTGGAGGATCTGTTAGAGAAATGGCTCATACGCCCTAGCTTTTCACCGTGGGGTGCACCTGTCCTTTTTGTCAAAAAGAAGGATGGATCGATGCAGATGTGCATTGATTATCGGGAACTAAATAAGCTAACTGTCAAGAACAAGTACCCATTGCCAAGGATTGACGATTTATTCGACCAACTTAATGGTGCAAGAGTCTTCTCAAAAATTGATCTAAGGTCCGGTTATTATCAGTTAAAGGTTAGATCTGAAGATATCCCAAAGACTGTCTTTCGCACAAGGTATGGACATTATGAGTTTTTGGTTATGTCCTTTGGATTGACAAATGCACCGGCAGCCTTCATGGATCTTATGAATAGAGTGTTTCATGAGTATTTGGACAAGTTTGTCATTGTGTTTATAGATGACATTCTAATCTATTCTAGTACTAAGGATGAGCATGTAAGGCACTTGAGCTTGGTGTTGGGATTACTAAGGCAACACCAACTTTATGCTAAGTTTTCCAAATGTGAGTTTTTGTTGGACAGAGTTCACTTTCTTGGTCACGTGATCTCTGGAGATGGAATATCCGTCGATCCAGCCAAGGTTCAAGAAGTTAAGGAGTGGCCCCAACCGAAGAGTGCTGCAGATATTCGGAGTTTCCTTAGATTAGCAGGATATTACAGAAAATTTATTGAAGTATTTTCGAAGATTACAACACCCCTCACTCGGTTAACAAGGAAAGATATCAAGTATGCTTGGACAGAGGAGTGTGAATCCAGTTTCTAGACTTTGAAACAGAAACTGACCAATGCCCCAATATTAACCCTTCCTGTCGAGAATGGTAAATTTAGCATTTACTGTGATGCATCCAAGATTGGACTTGGCTGTGTCTTGATGCAAGAGGGAAATGTAATAGCCTATGCTTCTAGACAGTTGAAAACACATTAGAACAATTACCCTACACATAACTTGGAATTAACTGTAGTAGTATTTGCACTTAAGATTTTGAGGCATTACCTGTATGGACAAACTTGTGAAATATTCTTGGACCATAAAAGTCTGAAATATATCTTCACACAGAAAGAACTAAATATGAGACAACGTCGGTGGTTGGAGTTTGTCAAGGATTATGATTTTGAGATCAAATATCATCCCGGCAAAGCTAATGTAGTGGCCGATGCCTTAAGCAGAGTGACAACATCAACCCAAGCTATGATTTTTGATATGTCATTAGCCTTAGAGTCAAAATTCCAAAGGTTTAATCTAGAAGCAGTGCACAGTGTGTCAGCCATGCTTACTGTCATATCCTTGAGACCTACAATTCTAGAAAGAATAAAGGAAGCTCAGACAAATGATGTAGAGTGCAACAAGTACAGATTAAGCATAGAATCTACTGTTAATTCAGATTTCAATTATTCCAATGATGGGATCCTTAAGTTTAGAAATAGATGGTTTGTTTCTGCCATTAAAGAACTTCGAGATGAGATCCTTTCGGAAGCACATTCTTCTAGATTTTCTGTCCACCCTGGAAGTACGAAGATGTACAAGGACCTCAAACAGCATTATTGGTGGCCAAGTATGAAAAGGTGTGCGGCAGAGTATGTAGGATCATGTTTGTGTTGTAAGCAGATTAAAGCTGAACATCAGAGACTTGCAGAAGCGTTACAACTCTTACCAGTTCCTGAATAGAAATAGGAGCATGTAACGATGGACTTTGTTGTGGGATTGCCTAAAACTGCAAAGGGACATGATACAATCTGGGTGATAGTTGATAGATTAACCAAATCTGCCCACTTTCTGCCTATGAGGACGACATACTTGATGGATCAGCTTGCTAAATTGTATGTGCAAGAGATTGTTAGGTTACATGGAGTTCCAGGTACCATAGTTTCAGACCGAGATTCTCGATTCACGTCTAAGTTTTGGAAGAGTTTGCACAAGGCTATGGGAACACAGCTTAGTTTTAGCAAAGCTTTTTACCCTCAAAAAGACGGACAATCCGAGAGAACTATTCAGACCTTAGAAGATATGCTCCGGGCATGCATATTAGATTTTCAAGGATCTTGGAGTAAATATTTATCAATGGTGGAGTTTTCTTATAATAACAGTTTTCAGACAACAATAGGAATGACCCCGTATGAAGCATTGTATGGATGAAAGTGCAGATCTCCTTTCTACTGGGATGAAGTTGGTGAAACACAGTTACTTGGTCCTGACATTGTGCAACAAACTATTGAGAAAGTTGCCCTCATCCGCCAGAGGATCTTAACAGCTCAAAGCCGTCAGAAAAGCTATGCTGACAGAAGACATAGAGAATTAGAGTCACCATTCAAAGGAGTTGTGAGATTTGGTAAGAGAGGCAAGTTGAAATCCAGATTTATTGGGCCCTTTTCAATCTTGAAAAGGATTAGGAAGGAAGCTTACGAATTACAACTACCAACCTCTATGGAAGGAATCCACAAGGTGTTCCATGTTTCCATGTTGAAGAAATGTGTGCGAAATCCATCACAGATTGTGGAACAGCAGAGTATTGAAGTTTATCCTACTTTTGCATATGAGGAGAAACCAATAAGGGTCCTAAACTATGCTGTGAAAGTATTGCGCAACAAAGAAGTTCCACTGGTGAAAGTTTTATGGCATAACCAGAACATAGAGGAGACAACTTGGGAGCGCCTGCAAGACATGATGGACCAACATCCAGAATTATTCAAGTATTGAATTTTGAGGACAAAATTCTTTTAAGGAGGGTAGATTGTAGCACCCGGTTTCATTGAACCAACTTGTCTTATCAACTAATAGTATACATTTTATGGATGAAATTGGGGGAAATATTGATAGGGTTAATGAGTGACTAAGTAAGGGCATAATGGTAAATTGAGACCTATAGTAATAACCTATTTAAAGAAAGAGACTTTGTGATTAATGCACTGTAGCCGCCACTATTCCTTATATTTCTTCTTTCAGTTTTCCGCTCAAGCAGCAGAGCTTCCTAGGCGATTCTTATACTTGATCCTCCTCCGAACTAGGTGAGTCCTATTTTCGATTCCTTGCTATACCAATAGCTAGCGGTGATTGGAGAGAGCATAAATGTGTGTTTCATGAATGCCGTATAAGTGAGCTAGTTCAGGTTTTGTGGTAAATCGGGAATGCTCAATAAACTAAGCTTCCAAACTAGTGTCTCTAGAATTCTAGCGGTTTAGAATGGAGTTTAGAGAAAGTCTAATGTATGTTATGTCCATGGCTTTAGGTTTGAGTAAGCTCCCGAGGTAGTCTTCCACCCAATACTTTCCACGAGACCAGGTAAGTAAAGTATGCTTGTGCCTTCGGACCTACATCACAAAACAGTAAGGTTGTGCATGCTTGAATGTATTTATATGTCATGCATCATATTTTGAAACTATGCGAAAATGAAATTACATGAAATGGCATGGTAAGGAATGAACAGACTGTAACAGTTGTTAAGAGAACTAATTCGCCCCTTAATCGAGAGAGAGGATGTATGACTTTCGAAGAAATTATCCAAATCTCAATTTCACAGGGGGATCTGAACAGTTGTTAAGGGAACTAATCTGCCCCTTAATTGAGAGAGAGGATGTATGACTTTGGGAGGAGTGATTCAACTCCCAATTTCACAGGGGGATCATAACAGAAACGAATGCATATGCAACTGAGATGAGAAAGTAGAAACTGCATGTTTAGGAATTTATGTTTCAGCATTTTCATTTCATTACTACTTTACTTACTTAGCATTAGGCTAATAGATGAGTTTTGTGATGTAGGTGAAGAAGTGACAGCAGGTGTGTTCTCTGAGTTTGCTGAGAACTAGGCAGGTTGGAGGGGTGCATTCATCCACCAATCTGACAACTGATGGGGCAGTTTAACTGGTGTCAGTAGATGAAAAGGTTTAGTGGACCTTGATTCAATTTAAACATGTTGAGAGTTTTAGTGACAGCAGTAGTTTTGATGTTCTGAATACGATTTGAGACTTTTTCTGATAATGATACTCTGTTAATTTTAATAGTGGTTTTTACCAAATTTTGGAGTAGTACACGGATTTAAGTAGTTTTGAACGGTTTTAGCAAAATGCTCAAGTCCTTTTGGTAGTCGAAGTTTTCTTTGTTTATAGTGAAATTGTTGCTATGCTATTTTCGTTGAGTGTTTTGATCTATCGGTAGATGATGTCTATCGGTAGAAGTCGAGAGTTTTGTCTATCGGTGGATGTAGTCCATCGGTAGGAGTCGAGAGTTTTGTATGTCGATGGATGTAGTCTATCGGTGGATGTGAGTATTAGAATTTGTCGTTTTGTAATCGGAAGATGTCCTCAGAAGAAGCCATCGGAATATGTCTCCAGTAGAAGCCTTCGGTAGATGTCTTCGGCATAAGTCTTTAGTAGCCTTGTCGTTTTGTAATCGGAAGATGTAGGCTGAGAATGTTTGTCGTTTGTGAGCGGTAGACGTCGTCTGCCGAATTATTACAATCGCATGGATATCACGTGGTCTGTGCGGTAGAGGTGTTTTGTCGTTTAGTGATCAGTCGATGTGTTTTGTTTTCTTTGTGAGTAAAAGACTTTTGTCGTTTAGTGATCGGTCGATGTGTTCTGTTTTCTTTTCTCCTTCAACCAACCGTCTTGATTATTTTAACTATTTAATAAATATTATTTTTTTTATATTCGATGATTTTTCCGCTGTAAGTTTTAACGTTTTAAGAGTCAAATCTTAATCATTGAATGGAATTTTAAAATTTTCTTAAAACGTAGTTCGGTTCAACATCTTGTGTAGCGAACCGGGTTTAGATAACTCAGGGCATTACAGTGTGGTATCAGAGCCATTCAGTTAAACCGTTCAAAAGATTACTCATCAGTGCCGATCGTCGCATGGAAGTACTCCAACAACTGTAAGTGTTTATGTTAGCCTTAGTTATTAGATGTTTAAGAGAGTAGTTAACCCTGTGCAGGAAATCTAGTAAGATGTCTAGACGACCAGGCAGACCAAGAGTACCAAGAGAGATACCGAATCCGGAACGTGAAGAAGATCCTAGCGTGATTAGGCAGCTGACAAATTTAGTGCGTCAGCAAACAGACCTAGTTCGTCAGCAGTCCGATCAGTTAGGAGTGCTGTTGAACCAAGAGGTACAAGGAAGTGCCAACTCGAGTTCTAGCAAAGAACATTCTGGAGATAGATTCAGGAGGCTACGACCACCCACGTTTGATGGACAGTCATCTGATCCGGTTATTGCTAAAGGGTGGCTTAGAAAGATTGAGAGTATGTTTAGAAATGCATGGAGAGGTAAATTGGCAAGGAATTAAGGTAGGTGGGAGGGAGCCAATGGATGGTTGCCAAATGTCCATAACTTGCTGAGAAACCTACCTATTGTCTTCTGTTCTCTTCTCTTCTACGTAAACCTTCATTTTCATCCTCTTCTCTGTTCTCTCTTCTAGGCGACTGAGACAAATTTCCGAAACTTGTTTCTCCTATT
Organism: Begonia masoniana; assembly: GCA_022432975.1. NCBI lineage: Eukaryota > Viridiplantae > Streptophyta > Magnoliopsida > Cucurbitales > Begoniaceae > Begonia > Begonia masoniana. The sequence continues at coordinate 6,540,772 of CM039507.1, forward strand.
TTTTTCTGTTTTTTTCAGCAAAGGTAATCATCTAACCTAGATAACGAGTTTGGAGAAGTTAATATGTGAGTTTTGTCGAAGTTTGGTGTGTTTTCTAAAGGTTTGAATGGAGTTTGATGCATATTCTACTAAGTTATTAGTTAGCATTTGTAGCTCTGTTAATTTTTCTTTTCATGCACGTCATAGGTTCGTGCATCACCGAAGTTTCACGAACAAAGCTTACTGCATTTCGGGCAACAGGAAAGTTCATATGTATAAGGTTCGCCCCGAGGAGTTGCCATAACGGAGGTTTTATGTTGTGGGGGATTACTGTTGGGTAGTTAAACCGTAGGTTATGTTTTAGGTTAAGTGTGTTTTGCTTTATGTTCTGCTTCAATATCCTGTCACCTGTTTATGTGATGTTAAGCACCGTAAATGTTCATGCATACACATTTTCTCTGAAAGTTATGCAAATATTTTCTGCACACTATTTGAAGTTAAGAAAGATAAAACCTGTAATTGTAATGTAATGTAATGTAATGTAATGTAATGTAATGTAATGTAATGTAATGTAATGTAATGTAATGTAATGTAATGTAATGTAATGTAATGTAATGTAATGTAATGTAATGTAATGTAATGTAATGTAATGTAATGTAATGTAATGTAATGTAATGTAATGTAATGTAATGTAATGTAATGTAATGTAATGTAATGTAATGTAATGTAATGTAATGTAATGTAATGTAATGTAATGTAATGTAATGTAATGTAATGTAATGTAATGTAATGTAATGTAATGTAATGTAATGTAATGTAATGTAATGTAATGTAATGTAATGTAATGTAATGTAATGTAATGTAATGTAATGTAATGTAATGTAATGTAATGTAATGTAATGTAATGTAATGTAATGTAATGTAATGTAATGTAATGTAATGTAATGTAATGTAATGTAATGTAATGTAATGTAATGTAATGTAATGTAATGTAATGTAATGTAATGTAATGTAATGTAATGTAATCATCTAACCTAGATAACGAGTTTGGAGAAGTTAATATGTGAGTTTTGTCGAAGTTTGGTGTGTTTTCTAAAGGTTTGAATGGAGTTTGATGCATATTCTACTAAGTTATTAGTTAGCATTTGTAGCTCTGTTAATTTTTCTTTTCATGCACGTCATAGGTTCGTGCATCACCGAAGTTTCACGAACAAAGCTTACTGCATTTCGGGCAACAGGAAAGTTCATATGTATAGGTTCGGCCCTTAAGGCCCTACCATACGGAGGTGCTAGGTTTTATGTTGTGGGGATTACTGTTGGGTAGTTAAACCGTAGGTTATGTTTTAGGTTAAGTGTGTTTAATGTACGATTAAGTGTGGGACGAGGACTGGCATCCTATTATCCATGTTATCCCTGTTAAGTACCTGTCGTGTACTCCTTTTTGCGCCAGTTCCTCTATAAGCCCCACTTATACCTCCCTGTCCAGTGAAGTGTAATGTAATGTAATGTAATGTTCATGTATTTCAAAAGTTAATGCATAGCATATGCATCACTAAATTTTAGTATATTTTTACTGAGCTCTAGGCTCATAGTTGAACTCCCTGTTGTAGGTACGGATCTCTCAGATGAGGATTTTGTGCCTCAAGCTGATGATTTGATGTAGTTGGCGGATCGAGCTCATGGGGATTGGTTGTTACAATCAGACAAATGTTATTTCTGTGAGAATGTGTTTTCTTTAAAGTCATGTCAAGTTCTGTACAATCTTTTGAGAATTTTAAAATATTTGGAAGTGTATGTCAAGTTTCGTGTAGTTCTTGAAAAATTCTAGATAATGTATAGATTTTTTGTGTTGATGTTTTAAAAACAGTTGAATGTATTTTGAAATATTCTGGAATTGTTGGAAATCTTCCCTTTTAGGTTGTGCATGGATAGTCTCGAGTTTTAGAGCTACCCATGCAGTTTGTTTTCTTGAACCTCTGTCATGTTTTCTAACTTCTGTCATGTTTTCATGCATGTTTTAAAACTGTGTTTTGAATCGGGTTTTGAGGGTTTGAAGTTTTATGTCTTCTGTCCTTGTGCCTTATGTTTATAAGTTCTTCTGTTAAATGTTGTCTATTCTTCCTTTCAGTTTCTGTCTTTCGAGTTTTCAAGTATTTGGCTAAGTGTTAGTCGTCCACGTCTTCAGTAAAACAGTTGTCATTCTCTTCTGTAAAACAGTCGTCCACGTCTATTCTGCCTTCAAAATAATGGTCTATTTTGCCTTCGATTTCTGTTCTTTTATTCGGCTAAGTGTCATCGTCCAAAGTTATCGTCCACAATAACGTCGCCGAGAGTCTGCCTGTTATTTTAAAAGTCCAAGCTCTGTCTTTGATTTTAAACGTCCACGGACTCATGTGTCCACTGTTTTTGTCTTTTAGTGCAAATGTCCACGGACTCCTGTGTCCACTGTTTTTGTCTTTTAGTGCAAACGTCCACGGACTTCAGTTGTCCACTGTCCCTGTTTTTTATTTCAAACGTCCACAGATTTTATCTTCCGTGCGATTGTCCACAGCTCCCAATTGTCCACGGCTACTGTAGCCTTCCACATTATGTATTCCAATTTACGTTTCCCATTTTTATTTCCTATTTTATTCTGCTTATTCACTCCAATCGTCCATCTCTGTTTCATGTTTTTCCTGTTTTCACATCTTCAGGTTTAAGAGTTGTAAAAGAGGGCAAAAGTTTTTACGTCCAAATGTCAAAATCCCTTGCTATTTTAAACGTCCACAATCTTTATGATCCTGTTCTTTTCTGTTGTGTTCTGTTAATTTGTTCTTTCCTTCTGTTTTTAAAATCCATTTGGCCTGTTGTTTTAAACGTCCAAACTCTGCCTGCTATTCTAAACGTCCAAAGTCTATTCCTACTTCTGTCTTCCTGTCTTCTTCTGTTATTTATTCATGTAACCTGATTTTTTTTTAAATTGCCTTACAGTCTTCAATTCCAGTGAGAGTTTTCTCCGTGTAAAGTTCAAAACGTTTTAAAAGTTTCAAGTTCAAAAAAAAAATAGTCCACGTTTTAAAATGTCCGGAGTGAGGCTCCTCGACCCCGATCGGGTCGGGGGTCGTCACAGTTATGGTATCAGAGAAAATCAGGTTTTAAAAGCTATTCTGTAAACTGTCTGACTGCACAATCCGCCACGTGAGATCGCTCCACCAACTTTAAGTGTTTAAGTTTCTGTACCTGTTTTGTTTATTAAGTTGAGTTCGTTATTTCGTATAGGATTTTCTAGAATAATGAGAGGGAATCAAGGTGATGCAGACGACAGAGGTGACGCCCTCGATCGTCTAACCGAGCTAGTCGGCGTTCAGTCACGCATGATGGAACACATGATGGCCAAGGAAGATAACAGGAATAATAACCATGCAAATGCTCCACGTGACTCTAGTGGAGAGAGATTCCGGCAACTCCAGCAGCCTGTTTTCGATGGATTATCAACAGATCCTACTCACGTCGAGGAATGGATCCGGTAGATCGAGCGTATGTTCAACTATGCCGAAGTGGAGGAGAACAAGAAGGTGATATCTGCCTCGTTTTATCTCACCAAAAATGCTAGATTTTGGTGGGACACGGGGCAGTCAACTACTGTGGCATTGAGCTGGGAAGGATTCAAAAGAATTTTCTATGAGAAATACTTCGATCCTAGTGTGAGGAAGGAAAAGATGATCGAATTCACTCGACTGCGGCAATTTGGATTAGTGGCGAGTATGTTCATAAGTTCGAGTCGCTATCCCGCTATGCACCTTATTTGGTGGCCACCAACGAAAATAAGGTACATCAATTTATTCAGGGTTTGAAGCTGGACCTCTTACGGGGGATTACATACGGGGAATTTGACGAGGCCCCGTATACGAAGGTCGTGGCCAAGGCTTATCAGTTAGAAGCCTTAGAGACGAAGTCTCAGAGATTTAGAGATACATCAAAGAGAATCCTACATGATGTCCCTCAACACAAAAAACAAAGGGGTCAGGTTGGGCAACCACAACGGCAGCAGAACAGAGGTGTCAAGAGACCTAATGAGATTGATGTTTATCAAGACAAGGGAAAAAGACCAATGGGAGCTCCTCAGCTTTCCGTATGCCCGCGTTGCCAAAGAAATCATACGAGGGAATACAGGCTCTTTACTGGCCGATGCTTCCGATGCGACAAAGAGGGCCTCAAGTCCAGGATTGTCCGATGCCTGACACGAGGCCGAATCGTGTCGTGCCGAGGGTTTTTGCAATGATAGAGGAAGATGATGACGCCCAACACACAGCGATCACAAATACAATATTGATTTGTAATGAACCTGCTTATACTTTGTTGGACACGGGGGCCACACATTCGTTTGTGGCAATGGACTTTGTGGGTAGGGAGAACTTATGTATTGTGCCGTCAGATCAACCCTACAGTGTCATGCTACCGTCCGGAGAGTTTATGCACTCCGAGCAGGCAGTGCAAGGTGATATAGTGTAAGTTGGAGACCAAAAATTGTATGCCAATCTTATGATCATCGGTATGAAAGGATACGAAGTAATCCTGGGGATGGACTGGCTGTTTCGACATCACGCCACCATCAACTACAGGTTTGGGCTCGTGTCTTTTAAGCGCCCGAATGAGATGGAGTTCTCCTATCAGGCAATACCAAAGAAACACAATATGCCTGTTATATCCTCCTTGAAAGCTCAACAGCTGATGAGGTTAGGATGCGTTGTATTTCTTGCCCACGTAGTTGATGTTCAAAGGCAATGTGAGGTGGAACTTCAAAATATACCGGTAGTTCGAGACTTCTCAGAGGTTTTCTTAGATGACTTATCGGGATTGCCACCTGATCGTGAAATTGAATTTGAGATTGATATATGTCCTGGTGCTGAATCGGTATCGAAGAATCCGTACCGTATGGCGCCAATAGAGCTGAGGGAGTTGAAGACTCAGCTAAAGGAATTGGTGGACAAGGGCTTTGTGCGCCCTAGCTTCTCTGCGTGGGGTGCTCCAGTCCTATTTGTTAAGAAGAAGGATGGGTCCCTATGTATGTGTATTGACTACTGTGAGCTGAACAAATTGACTATCAAGAATAAGTACCCGTTGCCGAGGATCGACGATTTGTTTGACCAGCTACAAGGGGCTCGGGTATTCTCAAAGATTGACTTTCACTTTGGTAATTATCAATTGAAGGTCAGAGCTGATGATATTTCAAAGACCGCATTCAGGACCCGATACGGACACTATGAATTCTTGGTGATGTCGTTTGGGTTGACTAATGCCCGGCGGCATTTATGGACTTGATGAACAGGATATTTCAAGATTTCTTGGATAAATTTGTGATCGTTTTTATCGACAACATCCTGGGAGCATGAAGAGCACTTGGCTATTGTGCCATCAACTCTAAAACGGCATCAATTGTACGTTAAACTGTCGAAGTATGGATTCTGGTTGAGCAGAATTAACTTCTTAGGCCATGTGGTGTCTGCAGAAGGAGTGTCCGTGGATCCAGCCAAGATTCTAGCAGTGAAAGAATGGCCGAGATCGAGAAATGCCAGTGAGGTACGGAGTTTTATCAGGTTAGCTGGTTATTACATAAAGTTTATCAAAGGATTTTCTATGATAGCGAAGCCCATGACCAGCTTAACGAGGAAGGATACCACGTACAAGTGGTCTGAAGCTTGTGAAGCGAGTTTTCAGACACTTAAACATAAGTTGACCACTGCTCCTTTGTTAGTATTGCCAGTTGAAGACGGAAAATTCAGCGTATACTGTGATGCGTCCAAGGTTGGCTTGGGATGTGTATTAATGCAAAAAGGGAAAGTGGTGGCATACGCATCTAGACAATTGAAGAGTCATGAGCAAAACTACCCTACTCACGATCTAGAGTTAGCAGCAGTTGTTTATGCACTGAAGGTGTGGAGACACCACTTGTATGGGCAATCATGTGAGGTGTTTTCGGATCACAAAAGCTTGAAGTACATATTTACCCAGAAAGAGTTAAACATGAGACAAAGGTGGTGGTTAGAATTTATGAAAGATTACGATGTTGAGATTAAATACCACCCGGGAAAAGCTAACGTGGTAGCCGATGCATTGAGCAGGATGCCAGCTACTATGCAACTAGCTATGTCGGCCGTATCAATGCCTTTGAAGATAGAGATTCAGAAGTTTGATATGGAGATAGTTTCCAGGCTGTTGGCCATGCTAGCAGACTTGACACTACGGCCCACCATTCTGAACCGAATTAAAGAAGCCCAGAAGACCAATTCAAAAGAAATGGCCGATATAGTAAGCAAATTACCTTTGGCCTCTTCCGATTTCAGTTATTTGGGAGATGGTATTCTGAAGTTCAAAGATAAGTGGTACGTTCCGAGAGATGAAGAGCTACGAAGGGACATTTTATCGGAAGCCCACTCGTCTTCCTTCTCTGTGCATCCTGGAAGCACGAAGATGTATCAAAACTTGAAGCTTCACTTCTAGTAGCCAAATATGAAGAATGGAGTAGCCAAATATGTGGAGTCTTGCATGATATATCAACAAGTGAAGGCTGAGCATCAACGATAAGGTAGAACACTTCAGCGTCTCCCGATCCCTGAATGGAAGTGGGAGAATATTACTATGGATTTTGTCGTCGGCCTTCCGAGGACGGCTAAGGGCCATAATAGCATATGGGTCATAGTAGACAGATTGACGAAGTCGACCCATTTTTTACCTATGAAGACGACATTCTCTATGGACCAGTATGTAGAACTACACATTAGCGAGATTGTCAAGCTGCATGGTATTCCGGTGTTGATCGTTTCGGACCGATATCCTAGATTCACTTCCAGGTTTTGGAGAAGCTTGCAAAACTCCTTGGGTACCAAGTTAAACTTCAGCACAGCCTTTCACCCACAGACTGACGGACAATCCAAGAGAACGATTCAGGTACTGGAGGATATGTTAAGATCGTGCGTGCTGGAATTTCATGCTCCTTGGAGTAGATATCTACCGCTTATGGAGTTCACTTACAACAATAGCTACCAGGCTATGATTGGCATGGCTCCATATGAAGCTCTTTATGGCAGAAAATGCAGATCTCCATTATGCTGGGATGAAGTTGAAGAATCCAGGCTTGTCAGCCCCGAGTTATTACCGCAGATGTCTAAGGTGATTGCTACTATCAAATAGCGAATTAATACTGCTCAGAGTCGACAGAAAAGTTACACGGACCGGAGACGGAGAGACTTGGAGTTCGCTGAAGGCAATGAAGTGTTCTTGAAAGTGTCGCCTTTCAAGGGCGTAATGAGATTCAGTAAGAAAGGAAAGCTCAGCCCATGGTTCATTGGACCTTTTTCCCATCTTGAAGCGTGTGGGAAGCATGGCGTACAGACTACAGCTGCCAGCGTCAATGGATGGAGTTCACAACATTTTTCATGTTTCGATGCTGAGAAAATGTGTATGAGGTCCAACTCAGATCGTGGAACAGGTGGACTTTGATATCATGTCGACGCTGACATATGAAGAAAGGCTCATACAGATTTTGGATACTTCAATCAAACTGTTGCGCAACATGGTGGTTCTATTGGTGAAAGTTTTATGGCGCAATCATAACGTGGAGGAAGCCACATGGGAAAGACAACAAGATGTTATGGCCCAATATCTGGAGCTATTTGCTTAAACAAATTTTGAGGGCAAAATTTTTGTTAAGAAGGGTGGGATGTAACACTCGGCATTTTGGTCATGTAATAATCTGTTGAATTATTGTATGGATTTAAGTTGCCATAAATACAATGATTATTTTATTGGAATTTGTTGGGACATTTAGTGGGGAAAAAAAATCAAACTAATGTGCAACTAAACGAAACCAATAGTTAGAAATGCATGGAGGGGTAAATTGGGAAGGAATTAAGGTAGGTGGAAGGGAGCCAATGGATGGTTGCCAAATGTCCATAACTTGCTGATAAACCTACCTATTGTCTTCTCGTCTCTTCTCTTCTACGTAAACCTTCATTTTTATCCTCTTCTCTGTTCTCTCTTCCAGGCGACTGAGACAAATTTTCGAAACTTGTTTCTCCTGTTTTTTTATGTTTCCTTCAGCAAAGGTAATCATCTAACCTAGTTAACGAGTTTGGACAAGTTAAGATGTGAGTTTCGTCAAAGTTTTGGGTTAAGTTATTTTGGAGAAGACTCAATGTTTTTGTATGAAAACACGTTGGTGTGTTTTCTAAAGGTTTGAATGGAGTTTGATGCATATTCTACTAAGTTATTAGTTAGCATTTGCAGCTCTGTTAATTTTTCTTTTCATGCACGTCATAGGTTCGTGCATCACCGAAGTTTCACGAACAAAGCTTACTGCATTTTGGACAACAGGTAAGTTCATACGTATAGGTTCGGCCCTTAAGGCCTTACAATACGGAGGTGCTAGATTTTATGTTGTCGGGATTGCTGTTGGGTAGTTAAACCGTAGGTTATGTTTTAGGTTAAGTGTGTTTTGCTTTATGTTCTGCTTCAATATCCTGTCACCTGTTTATGTGATGTTAAGCACCGTAAATGTTCATGCATACACGTTTTCTCTGAAAGTCATGCAAATATTTTCTACACACGGTTTGAAGTTAAGAAAGATAAAACCTATAATGTAATGTACGGTTAAGTGTGGGACGGGGACTTGCATCCTATTATCCCTATTATCCCTGTTAAGTACCTGTCGTGTACTCCTTTTTGTGCCAGTTCCTCTATAAGCCCCACTTATACCTCCATGTCCAGTGAAACGTAATGTAATGTTCATGTATTTCAAAAGTTCATGCATAGCATATGCATCACTGCATTTTAGTATGTTCTTACTGAGCTCTAGGCTCATAGTAGAACTCCCTGTTGTAGGTACGGATCTCCCAGATGAGGATTTTGTACCTCAAGCTGATGAGTTGATGTAGTTGGCGGATCGAGCTCACGGGGATTGGTTGTTGTAGTCAGACAAATGTTATTCCTGTGAGAATGTGTTTTCTTTAAAGTCATGTCAAGTTCTGTACAATCTTTTGAGAATTTTCAAATATTTGGAAGTGTATGTCAAGTTTCGTGTAGTTCTTGAAAAATTCTGGATAATGTATAGATTTTTGGTGTTAATGTTTTAAAAACAGTTGAATGTATTTTGAAATATTCTGGAATTGTTGGAAATATTCCCTTTTAGGTTGTGCATGGATGGTCTCGAGTTTTAGAGCGCTACCCATGCAGTTTGTTTTCTTGAACCTCTGTCATGTTTTCTAACTTCTGTCATGTTTTCATGCATGTTTTAAAACTGTGTTTTGAATCGGATTTTGAGGGTTTGAAGTTTTATGTCTTTTGTCCTTGTGCCTTATGTTTATAAGTTCTTCTGTTAAATGTTGTCTATTCTGCCTTTCAGTTTATGTCTTTCGAGTTTTCAAGTATTTGGCTAAGTGTTAGACATCCACACCTTCAGTAAAACAGTTGTCATTCTCTTCTGTAAGACAGTCGTCCACGTCCATTCTACCTTCAAAATAATGGTCTATTTTGCCTTTGGTTTCTGTTCTTTTATTCGGCTAAGTGTCATCGTCCAAAGTTATCGTCCACGATAACGTTGCCGAGAGTCTGCCTGTTATTTTAAAAGTCCAAACTCTGTCTTTGATTTTAAACGTCCATGGACTCCTGTGTCCACTGTTTTTATCTTTTAGTGCAAACGTCCACGGACTTCAATTGTCCACTATCCCTGTCTTTTATTTCAAACGTCCACAGATTTTATCTTCTGTGCGATTGTCCACAGCTCCCGATTGTCCACGGCTACTGTAGCCTTCCACAGTATGTCTTCCAGTTTACGTTTCCCATTTTTATTTCCTGTTTTATTCTGTTTATTCACTACAGTCGTCCATCTTTGTTTCATGTTTTTCCTGTCTTCACATCTTCTGGTTTAAGAGTTGTACAAGAGGACAAAAGTTTTTACGTCCAAATGTCAAAATCCCTCGCTATTTTAAACATCCACAATCTTTATGTTCCTGTTCTTTTCTGTTGTATTCTGTTCATTTTTTCTTTCCTTCTATTTGCAAAGTCCATTTGGCCTGTTGTTTTAAACGTCTAAACTCTGTCTGCTGTTTTAAACGTCCAAAGTCTATTCCTACTTCTGTCTTCCTGTCTTCTTCTGTTATTTATTCATGTAACCTGATTTTTTTTAAAATTGTCTTACAGTCTTCAATTCCAGTGAGAGTTTTCTCCGTGTAAAGTTCAAAACGTTTTAAAAGTTTAAAGTTCAAAAAATAAATAAATAGTCCACGTTTTAAAATGTCTGGAGTGAGGCTCCTCGACCCCGATCGGGTCGGGGGTCGTCACATTAACAAACAAATGATGTATTTCACTAGAATCAACAATATACGGTGTCAAAAGGCTTTAGACTCTATTCTAAGAATTTTAAAAGCTAAAAATGAAGGAAAATGAGAGTATTAAAGATTACTTTAGAAAAGTCACATTCATTGTTAATCAAATGAGATCCAATAAAAAGACTTTAGAGGATGCAATAGTTGTTACGAAAATCTTGTGAAGCCTTCATACAAATTTTAATTTGTAGAAGCTGTTGATTTATGAAGAATCTTTGAGGCCAATATATTCAAAGTTAAGTGAAGAAATCCACCTCATTCACAAAAAAAAAAAAAAAAAAAAAAAAAAAAAAAAAAAAAACTCTCAAATCTGAAGTCATTTATATTAAAGAAAGTCATAATCATCGCTATTCAAATCAAAATTGACATGGAAGAGGTGTTAAGAGGCATAGGAAATAGTAGACATTTTCAATCATAGGGAAGAGGAAATTCGAATTTCAAGGAAGTGGATGGAACAATGAGGTAATGCAAGTGAGGATTATATACATCTCAACAGAGGAAGAGGTCAAGGCTATTAATGTGAAACCCACCAGCAGTTTAGGGTAGAAAACGCTAGAGGACAAAAAGGTAATCTTCTTTTCCCTAAATCAACTTGCCACCTGTACAATTCTTCTCCTCCTACTTAAAATTTCCTTATGTTATTCCCCCCAGAAACCCTCCTGCTGAGAGCGCTGCGAGCAGAACAAAAAGAGGGAACCGTCCGGTGACGACTTGGCTTCCGATTCCAACAATTTTTGTTTCAAAACACTCCTTGTCTTCTTCTTTTCAACCTTTGTAAAACGAATTGGAGGCTCGACCATGGTGCTCAAAAATTGGTGAGTGATTTCCCCTTCATTTCTAATGTTTTCTTCCTGTAATTCTCAGTTGGAGAATAGGACTGTTGTGAGTTTGATGAATTATAGGATATTTGGGAAGGAAATAAACTCATGTAGAAACAGAATGAAAGGAGAATTAGAGACTTTTTTTAGTAAGATTAATGTTCGATAAACCTTCTTCTGAATAGATTCTAAGATCAAAAATTATTTTTGCGTTATACTCTGAAATATTGGCTGGGAAATCATTACCGAGAGTTCAAGTTGATTTTCAGTGTAAAAATACCTCTTTTACGTTGTTGGGTTAGAGCAGTTGGGTACTGCCCTTCAATCCATATGGCTTGGGTGTTTTTAGTATGTAATTATGATATTTTGGGCAATAAATTACGTTGATTGTGGAGGGTAAATTAAGAGATAAGTAGCCCAAAAATATTGAATGACTTTATTCTTTGTTAGGTATCAACTTATCAAATTAAGCTGTGGACTCATTGCTTGAACTCTTGTATTTATTGAGTTTGACCTGTTGTTAGTGCACTCGAGGTAGAGGTTTATTTTATTTTCGGTTAAGTATTATTATTTTAATCCATTAATTAAATTCATTTATTTGGCATTAAATGTTCATTTAATTTTGTACTATTGTTCTTTCACACATTTATCAACTGCATTTTTTTATCATTGATAAAAATTGTGTGGTTTTAACTAGAAGTAATAAGACAGCTGAAGAGCCGTATCCTTGGGTGCGAAACCCTAAACCTGATCAGGGTATTATGGCGTGCGACCGCCTCATTTCGATGTTTTGGCCTATGGCCCAGTGTACTCGGAGTCCATGAGAGGCTCCATTTTCACCGAACATCTATTTAAATTGCATAACTACATTTTTATTAAATCTATGCATAATATTATATGACTGCTGGAAATAAACTCTACCCCTATTGAGTTTAGTCGACTCACCCTAAACGACTACTATTTTTCAGGATTCAGTAAAAGAGAATTTAATTATTGGCAGGGGAACAATCACTCTGCAGAGATCCCTTATTTTAATAAATTTTTCTTGAGAACGTATCTTATACTTTTAAGGTGAGACACTACTGTGGATGTGTAAGTTTTATTATATTTAATTTACCATGTTACTTTATTGGATATACATTATTACATCATCTGGTGTCACTTATTGGACCTGTTTATTTATCTGTCTGGACCCTGGTTTATCTTAATTAGTTAATATTCCGCTGTGATTGGTGAAATTTGGTATTAAGGGTCGGACGATCTAGTTCTTTTTGGGCCGGATCGTTCCCCGTTCTGTTGCGAGTCCCCTTTGGGGCTTGACAATTAAAGAGGAGGAGGATGTGATTACTTCAAATGCTATTATTGCAACAAGCTCATACACACGCAACATGAGCTAGTTTAAAGAAGAAGATGACAAAAATAATAGCATTAGTCTTATGCATGAGATCAACATTAACAATAATGATTTGAAGGGAATTTAATTGCTAGCATCATTTTAAAATACCAATAATAAATAAAATTGGTACATTAATGGTGGAGGAAGCAAACATATGATTAGTAGCAAATATCTTTTTTCACCTCTCTCTAAAGTAAATCATAGTGAAAAACAATTGGTTATGCAAAATCTTCTAAAACTGAAGGTATTAAGAGAAATCTCATTTAAAACAAAGTTTGGTAGAAGATTTTGAAATATATTATGTTCCTCGCTAAAAAAAAATTTTATTAAGAGTTGGCTATCTTTTGAGAAATAGATGTGATATACATGGGTCATGACACTTACTTCTCATCTAGAAAAAAATCAACTTGTTGCAATGGTTGATTTTGCTGAAAGTATTATGTTTCCTAATGTAGCACCCGGTTCCATTGAACCAGCTTATCTTATCAACTAATAGTATACATTTTATGGATGAAAATGGGAGAATTATTGATTAGGTTAATGAGTGACTAAGTAAGGGCATAATGGTAAATAGAAACCTATAGTAATAATCTATTTAAAGAAAGAGACTTTGTGATTAATGCACTGTAGCTGCCACCATTCCCTATTTTCCTCTTTCGGTCTTCAACTCAAGCAGCAGAGCTCTCTAGGCGATTCTTCTACTCGATTCTTCTCCAAACTAGGTGAGTTTTATTTCGATTCCTTGCTGCACTGGTAGCTATCGATGATTGGGGAGAGTATAAATGTGAGTTTTGATAATGCTGTATGAGTGAGCTAGTTCGGGTTTTGTGGTAAATCGGAATGCACAATGAACTAAGCTTTCAAACTAGTGTCTTTAGAATTCTAGCGGTTAGAATGGAGTTTTGAGAAAGTCTAATGTATGTTCTGTCTATGACTTTAGGTTTGAGTAAGCTCCCGAGGTAGTCTTCCACCCAATATTTTCCAGGAGTCCAGGTAAGTGGAGTATACATGAGCCTTCGGGCCTACATCACAAAACAGTAGGATTATGTATGTTTGAATTTGTCTGTGTGGCATGCATCATATTTTGAAGAATACGAAAACGAATTTACATGTATTGGTTTGGTGAGGAATGAACATATTGTAACAGAGAAGCTATTAAGGGAATTAATCTGCCCCTTAACTTATGGAGGGATTTATAACTTTGGGAAAATTGATCCGCTTCCCAATGGAATTTAGGATCAGATCAGCTGTTAAGTGAACTAATCAGCCCCTTAATTTATGAAGAGGATGTATGACTTTGGAAAAATTAGTCCAACTCCCAATGGAACCGAGAGATCAGATCAGTGAAAGAATGTAATTGCAACTGAGATGTGAAAGTAGAAACAGCATGATTAGGATTTATGTTTCAGCAGTTCCTTTCGTTATTGCTTCACTTATTTAGCATTAGGCTAATAGATGAGTTTTGTGATGTAGGTGAAGAAGTAACAGCAGGTGTGTTCTCTGAGCATGTTAAGGACTAGACTGGTTGGGGGAGCACTTCAATGCCACGGTTTGGTGATTCTAATGAGGCGGTTTATGTAACACCCGGTTCTATCGAACCAGCTCTTTTATTATTAATGGTATACACCTGATTAATCAATAATTTAAGTAGGGTTATTAAAAGACTAGGCAAGGGCACTAGAGTAAATTTACAATTTTCAAAAGTGGATAACATATTTAAGGAAAGAGGGTTGGGTTTAATGCACTGTAGCCGCCACCAATTTCATACTTTTCCTCTTCGGGTTTTCAGCTCAAGCAGCCGAGCTCTCTAGGCGATTTTCCTCGCCCGATTCTCCTTCAACTTAGGTAAGTTTTCCTCATTTCTCTTAAGATATAGTGGTTAGTTACCTGAGGGAGTACAATGTGAGGATTTTGAAGGTGCTGAGATTGAGCGTAGGTTCGGGTTCTTAGAGATAAAAGGGATTACACGAGTAGCAGAGTTTCAAATCGGTTTCCTCAATCTTATTATTGATTTTTGGTAAGGTCTAGTGAGAGTTGGATTAATGTATTGCCATAAACTTAGGTAAGCGAGCTTTTGGAGTAGTTGAAACCGAGCATCACCAGGAGAGCCAGGTAAGTAAAGTTTGCTTGTGCCTTCGGGCCTACATCACAAAACGTTAGGGTTTGTTTGCTAGAATGTGTTGGTATGTCATGCATCATGTTTTAAAAATAAACGAAAATGAATTTGAATGCATGTCAGCATGGTGAGGATTGAACATATTGAAACAGTTATGTGAATCAGTTTTACTGTTAAGGGAACTAATCCACCCCTTAATGAGACAGTGGATATTTATACTTTGGGAGAATTGATCCAACTTCCAATTTCACAGGGGGATCTGAACATGTGAATCAGATTTACTGTTAAGGGAACTAATCCACCCCTTAATGAGACAGTGGATATTTATACTTTGGGAGGGTTGATCGGACTCCCAACTTCACAGGGGGATCTGAACAGAAACGAAGCATGAACAACTGAGTTGAGAAAGTAGAAATTGCATGTTTAGGATTTTATATTTCAGTGTTTCATTTCATTACTGCTTTACTTACTTAGCATTAGGCTAATAGATGAGTTTTGTGATGTAGGTGAAGAAGTGATAGCAGGTGTGTTTTCCGAGTCTACTGAGGACTAGACTGGTTTTGGAGTGCATCTTTGTAACCATCTGGCAGCTGATGGGGCGGTTTAACTGATGTCAGTTGGTGTGAAGGTTCAGTTGACAGTGTTTCAATTTTTGTGTGTTGAGTTTTCATGACAGTAGTGGTTTTCAATATTTCGAATATATTCTTTTTGAGCTTTCTGATAATAGTATTTTGTTAGGCTTAAATGCGATTTTGCTGAATTCGAGTAATGTAAGGATTTTGAACTGTTCTAATGGTTTTAGTGAAGTAAACTCGTCCTTCTCGCAGCTAGAGACGTTTTTGTACGGAATTTGAGTAGTTAAGATATCGTTCTACTTTCTGTTGAGTTTTCTGGAGTTACTTAGGGTCAGGGGTTTTTGAATGTCTTGAGTGAGTTTGCAAGTTCAACCATCGGCGAATGGGTTCGCCTGGTGGATGTTAGGTGTTTGTTCGCTGATAGACATTGGCAGATCAAATCATCCGGCTGACGTCACCGGATGATGTCGAGTATTCTACTCACCGGTGGATGTCATGTGGAAACCCGACGGATGATGTAGAGAGTCTCTTGTCGTTTAGTGACCGGTGGATGTCGTGTGTTAATCCACTAGAAGATGTAGGAAGTGTTTTGTCATTTAGTGACCGGTGGATGTCGTGTGTTAATCAACCGGAAGATGTAGGAAGTGTTTTGTCGTTTAGTGACCGGTGGATGTCGTGTGATAATCCACCGGAAGATGTAAAAAGCGTTTTGTCGTCTAGTCACCGGTGGATGCAGTATAATGTCGATCATCCGGCTGACGTCACGGTAGGTGTAGAGAATATTTTGTCGTTTTGTCACCGGATGATGTCTTCTATTTTCTGCTTCAGCCCCTTTTTGTTAATTTTGTTCAACGGGCGACGCGTTTGACTTTTTAAGACTCATGGAGTATTTTGCAATTTAAACTTTTATTCTTTTTGCTGATTATTCATCAACATTTCAACTAATTAATCAAGCATCGTACAATAGCTTTGTTTAATTTTTTTTTACTTAAACGATTTCCGCTGTAAGTTCTTGAATGTTTGAAGTTTTAGAAAATATCAAATTTTGACTTTTGAGTAGATCTCTAAGTTTGGTTCAAAGTTTTTCCGAGTTCGTGCAAGTTTGTGTAACAACGTTCCACCGGTGGATGCAGTATAATGTCGATCATCCGGCTGACGTCACCGGTAGGTTGTAGAGAATATTTTGTCGTTTTGTCACCGGATGATGTCTTCTATTTTATGCTTCAGCCCCTTTTGTAATTTTGTTCAACGGGCGACGCGTTTGACTTTTTTAAGACTCATGGAGTATTTTGCAATTTAACCTTTATTCTTTTTTGGAATTATGCTCAATCATCAACATTTCAACTAATTAATCAAGCATCGTACAATAGCTTTGTTTAATTTTTTTTTACTTAAACGATTTCCGCTGTAAGTTCTTGAATGTTTGAAGTTTTAGAAAATATCAAATTTTGACTTTTGAGTAGATCTCTAAGTTTGGTTCAAAGTTTTTCCGAGTTCGTGCAAGTTTGTGTAACAAACCGGGTTCTGAAAGTTCGGGTCGTTACAGTTTAACTAATGTCAGTAGGTGTGAATGTTAGTTGGCAATGGTTCAGTTTAAATATACTGAGAGTGTTAGTGGTAGTAGTAGTTTAATGTTTCTTTTATATATATATATATATATATATATATATATGGTCCGGTGTTTTTCTGATGTGAAAACATGATTTGGTTTTAGTCGTAGTCTACTATTCTTGATTTTTTGAAAATTGTGGATTAAGTTGTTTTTGAAGGATTTCAGTAAAATGCGCTAGTTCTTTTAGTGGCTGGAGCTGTTCTTTATTTAGAGTGAAAATGGTTTGTATGCTGCTCTGTTGCCTATTGGTAACAAAATTGGGTATTTCTGCCTATCGGTGGATGTAGTCCATCGGTAGATGTCGGAGTTTAGTATATCGGTGGATGCAGTCCATCGGTAGTGTTGAAGTTTAGTCTATTAGTGGATGATGAGTTGTTAAATTTTGAGTTAATGAGTCACGTGGGTTAGTTTAGTAAAGTCACGTGGTTGGCGGAAGAAGGCGTTTATTTCTACTTCTACCGATGAGTCTAAGTGGTTTCTGCTAGTATTGTTCAAGCGGAAGAAGTGAGTAGAATTTTTGTCGTTTTGTGACCGGTGGATGTGAACATAGGAATGAGTATTAGATTTTTGTCGTTTTGTGATCGGTGGATGTGAACATAGGAATGAGTATTAGATTTTTATCATTTTGTGACCGGTGGATGTGAACATAGAAGTGAGTGTTAGATTTTTTTTGTCGTTTTGTGACCGGTGGATGTGAGTAGTCGACGTGTCGTCGACGGGTGCGAGCGGTAGATGCGTGAAAGTCGACGTGTCGTTCGACTGACGCGAGCGGTGGATGTTGGAAGCAGAAGATGTCTTTTGTTTCTGCTTCCACCACCGATACTGTTCGGCGGTAGATGTCTCATATTGTTGTTTCCACCGCCAAGACTATTCTGTCTCTAATAATACCACTGGAACTATTCAGCGGTAGATGTGTTCTATTTTTCTTCTCTTCTTTCAACAAACAGTCTTTAATATTTTAATTATTTAATGAGTGTCGTTTTATACAAATATTTTTCCACTGTAAGTTTTAATGTTTTAAGGGTCAATTCTTGATCGTTGAATGAAATTTTAAAATTTTCTCAGAAAGTCATAGTTCGGTTTAGTATTATGAGTGGCGAACCGGGTTCAGAAAACTCGGGGCGTTACACCTAATTTCTCATTAAAATAAATCTATCTTGTTTTATTAGAGAAGAGAAAAGAATTTTAAATTTGTGGAATGATAGATTTAGTCCCTTACATTATAGAAGCTTGAAATTGATGTCAATTAAAAATATGGTTGAAGAGCTACCTTTGTATCAAATAGATTGGAGATTTTTGTGAAGAATGTCAATTTGGGAAGCATCAGAGGATTCCATGTAAACCACAATCCTTGCAACGAGCAAGAAATTCTCTAGAGCTTGTTCATTATGACCTTTACGGTCCAATGCTAATTACATCTCTTGCAGGTAGTCAATACTTCATTAAATTTATCAATGATTTCTCATTAAGGGTATGAGTTTATTTTTGCAAAATAAAATATGAAGCATTTGAAACCTGTAAAATTTTAAGAGTGGAATTGAAAAGTTTACGTCTTTCATTAAATAGTTGAGTACTGACCGCGGAGGAGAATATCTCTCTAACGAGTTTCAACAATTTTAATGAGATAATAGAATAAAGCACTAATTAGCAGCTCAATATGAGATAATAGAATAAAGCACTAATTAACAGCTCAATATAGTTCCAAAAAAAAAAAACATGGTGCAAGTGAAGAAACAAACAAACAATCATAGACAGAGATGTATGCTCAAGAAAGAAAAATTGGGTTGGATCTATATCATGTGCAATCTATATAATCAACAGATCACCAATAAAAAACATGAAAGAGTACACACTCTATGAGACATGGTACAAAATAGTACCAAATCTACAACAAAAGGTTTTTAGTTTTGTTTGTTTATTCTCGTGTCCCAAGGAGTTGAGAGATAAGTTTGATGATAAGGCAAAAAAATATAATTTCATTGGGTTAGTGGATAAGTAAGATGTACAACTTGTACAATCCAAAGACGAAGAAGTTCAGTAAGTCATGACGTTCAGTTTGATAAAATGATATGATTATGATTCTCATTTTGCAAGATGAAAGAACTACTTTTAAATTGGAAGTTGCTCCACATTTTCCAAATGATACATCTAGTGTTGATGAATCACCTGTAAGAAAGTTCAAAAGCATTCAAGATCTTTATGACGCCACAAACAAAGTAAGTTTGGAAGATGAAAATATTTTCTTAGCATTTTTTGCATGAGAATATTCAATTTTTTTATGAAGTACATGAGAAAGAAAAATGAAAGAAACAATGGACAAAGAAATAGAGGTCATCGAAAAGAACGAAACAACTGAGCTCACAGACTTGCTCTCCATGGACAAAGAAATAGAGGTCATTGAAAAGAATGAAACAAGTGAGCTCACAGACTTGCTCTCCCACAGGAAATCTTACCAGAAGTAATTATGATTTATTGAATGATTTCAAGTTATCCATGCTGAAATAGTTTGAAATGTAAATCTTAAGAGAATTACAATATTTTCTTAGCATTGAACTTGTTAGAGTTCATTGACCCGAATTTCTCTTGGCCCAGCTCGAAAGTTTAGCGGTGCGACAAAAGTGATATTTACGAGACAAATGTTGTAGTTGAGGGATTGAGCCAACTCGCGACCCGTTTTGCCGAGCCATTTCATCACCTATATATTTTGTTTTTAGGGTTTTTTCGAAGTTAAGATTGTTAGCCGGATTTCTCAAATACTTTTGTACCAATTTTCGATCATAGTGATTTCTTTCTCTTCTTGTGATTTTTTTTCCTGTAAAGGTGATTTATTTTTCGATTTTTCATTCCTTGTCGCTTATTTTATAACAGAACTTCACCATTCCAAGAAAGAAATTTTCATCTCTCGACAAATTTATGCAAAATAAATACTAAACAAGCTTAAGATAGAGAATTCTAATTAAGTGGTAAGACCGTGCATTATAGGCTTCAAAATAAGCAGAGATGGGGGAGGAAGACTTGTGAATTCTACTATGTTTTGTAATTTGATTGAAAACTTGATATACTTTACAACTACAAGACCAAACAATATGTATGTGATGAGTCAGTTTTATACCAATGAATTGAGTAATTTCAACCATGAGTTTAGCGAGTTTGAAAATTCCTAATACTTTTTGAGTGGTTTTGTGTTTATTTTTATAATAGTAGGTTTTATACATAGATCGAAAATTAAAGTACAAATAAAAATGGCAAAACCGTGAAACTGATGAAGCGAAGTTGTGATAGACTTCCAAATGGGGGTTTAGAAGTTTAGATTGCTTTCTCGAATTTGTGTTGTTTGGTTGGAACAATCAGCAACTTTTCACAGCTATAACTTGGGCTACGCTTAGCATTTAGACCTGAAATTTAGAAAGCTTCTAGCCCAAGGAGTGTACAATGATCCCTCTAAATATCGTGGTCTAATTCGTTGAAACGAAAAAGTTATTGTGCGAGTGGTGGAGGTCGTCAGATCGTTAGAATCGCACCATTTGGCCGAGAATTAGGCCCAACTTGATGCTTTTTTTTGGACATCAATTTCCTCTAGATGTGAAGAATACTTCCTCCAAAATTCATAGCCCAAATCGTTGTTTAAAAAGAGTTATAGATATAGTAACCGAATTGGTCCAAATATGTGTTAAAATTGCACCTATTGACTTATATGGCAACCTTTGTAAAAGGAGCACTCCAAATCGAGTTGTTCGAGAGTTTTGTACTCCTTTACTAGAATATTCTCTATTTAAGAAAGTAGAGAGAATTGAACAATAGTAGGAAAGATTGATGAAAACAATCAAAAGATGAAGTTCAACTTATTTTATAAAACATAATCGGATATGACTCACCAAAAGGGAATGTAGGTTTTTGAGTTGAAGAAAAGGGAAAAACACAGCTAGTTTTTTCAAATTGATCCAAGCCTGTTACAACAATAGCCTAGAGGAATATTTAATCCCAAAATTCGTAGGTGAGACCTATCACGAGAGAAGTACAAGAAAACCCTTTAACGATTATGTGTGTTAGGTGAGAAGACAGCTCTTCAATTTGCACCTTTCCACTTGGCACCCCATGGCTTCCCATTGACTTTCTTCATCTTCTCAATGACATATTTAACAGCTCTAGTTTTCATACTTGAATGGAGTCTCTAAAATTTGGCCCAGAGACTAGGTGCATGATGGCTGAAATGAACTTGGGCTTGAGCTCCTTAATGTCTTCAAATGATCCAAAAGCTTTGGGCTTTTTCCTTGCACATTAAGTTCGATCAATCCTCCGTCTTGCCATAGACTCCAAGCCCAATGTTTATCCCATAAGTGATGATCCATAATGCAAAACTCACACACGCACAAATACTCACTCGGCCCATTAGGATAAGTCATTTGAGAGTTACAATTATATGTAGTTAAATGAAATAAAAAATAACGTAAACAAAGTCCAAAGTAAAAAAGACAACTAAAACATATATAATAGATAGATTAAAGGTTGATCTTCAAGCTTCAGGATGCTATGGATCAGCCCACCATGAGCTAGGTGGCCGTGGGTTTCAACGCTAGGTCCAACCTTGACTCTTTCATTTGTTAGACCTCTATGGAAGAAATAAGATACTCAGTAATGAATTCGGTTGACATAGAAAATAATGTCAATTTTTGATGAGTTACCCCATTCTAGAAATCTTGAGAAATCAGCTACAAATTTTCATGAAGAACATATTTTGTTTTAATATTAAGAAGACTTTGAAAATTGCAAAATAGTCTTTGAGAGTTAGATTTTGGGCAAATTTGGAATATTTCAACAATTTCATTGACTTATCTTTTGTTCTCCACTTGTGATTCACCATGTTGAATTCTCGATTAAATTTTTTTACTACATGATTGATATTAAGGCAATTGATACTCTTTTTATCTCAACCACCTACAAAATCAATATTAGTGATATCGTTAGAGATTCTCGATGCTCGAATGTTAAGAGGATATATTTCCATCCTACATAAAACTTACGGTTTTCACCCGATGATCATGTGTTAACTATTTGTACTTTTAACATGCAAATATTTTTTTCCAAATTCTGAGTCTTATTCCCTAGAATGTGTGTTTTTGAACTATAGTGCTCATCACAAGAGCTATATTGTGTGCATCCTCCTTCTAGTCGCATATACATTACTCAAAATGTTGTTTTGAATGATCTACCAATCCCTTTAAAGCTCGTTCGTCATCTATAAAGCTAAATAAACAAAAAAAATTAATTGAGTAATATAATGACATTTTTTATACTAATGTGTTTTAGTTCTCAGCTATAGAACCTATTACATTGAATGAAAATTTATAAGCTTGTATAAGTATTAGAACATGTTTAATATATGATTTCTAGTGTAGTAAATAAAAGTCTTACGTATTATTATTATTTAAAATGATTGGATTAATTCAGTTTCATGATTTATTTGATATCTTTAATAATTTATCTGATTAATGTGAATCATCCCATATATATATTTATGAATTTTCAGGCCCCAAAACTGCCAAACTTTTTTTAAAGCCCATGAAAATCAGTCTATGGCCTACTCTACCCTTTCTAGTCGTTGAATATTCATTTTATAATTTAAACTTTGAGAACTTGAAGTCATTTTATAATGTCACATAAGTCATTTTATAATGTGACATATAAGTATAGTTCAAAATAATCAATTAGGTGGCTCGACTCTGTCAGTAGGAGGCAGAATAGTCTTCAAATTTTTTAAAAATTTCAAGAACTATGCACGAGTTCAAAAATTAGATTCATAAATAGGTAAATTGATTATTACAGTGAGAAGATTGAATTTATAGTTTAAATTCACATAAAAAATAAGTTAAATATCAAAATAAACCCTAAAATATGAGATATCATCAATTGACGACGCCTTGTACTTTGAGCTCTTATAAACGGACACCCTCAAGTTAAGTTTCGTTAAAAAATTGAAATGTGCTTTTCACGTGGTAAGAAGAACATGTTCAAAACACCTAGTCGAGCCTTAAACACAGTCAATGAACTTGAACAGAGCACGAAATGCAGGAAAAAAAAAAAGAGAATAAATTTGAAAAAAAATGGTTAT
This sequence comes from Begonia masoniana, assembly GCA_022432975.1. Taxonomy (NCBI): domain Eukaryota; kingdom Viridiplantae; phylum Streptophyta; class Magnoliopsida; order Cucurbitales; family Begoniaceae; genus Begonia; species Begonia masoniana. The sequence goes on from CM039507.1 coordinate 6,563,738, forward strand.
AATTAACAGTTCACAGTGACATCTAAAGAAAGATTGAGAAACTATAAAATGCAGTAAAGACACGTGTTAAAAAAATGGGAAATTACCGGTTTCGACCTCGAAGTAACCGGTTTTTTCGATTCAAACCTTAAAGTAAAATTTTTCACGATTCAAACCTTGAAGTATGGAAAAAGTTACAAAACAAACCTCGGCGGACGTCCTATTGACCGTCCTCTGTTAATTTTGCCGTAGAACGGACGGTCTCTTGAAACAAGAGACAGTCCATTCCACAGAACGACGGTCTCTTGTTTCAAGAGACAGTCCGTTCTCTAATTTTGCCTAGAACGGACTGTCTCTTGAAACAAGAGACAGTCCGTTCTCTATTTTTGCCTAGAACGGACACACCTTCCACCGTCCTCTCTTTATAAATTAATTTTAAAAAAATATCAAACAACATTGGATTTAATCGAAAATTTTATCACATGTTCATTATAATATGGAAACATAATCGGAAAATTTTCATGATTTTATAACATTTGTATGATTTATTATAATTATTTTACGTATAATTTAAAAAATAATTCACTAAAATTACAATAATTCGTACAAGTGTTAGAAAATCACAAAACTTTTCAGATTATCTTCTCATTATGTGGTGAATATGTGGTAAAAATTTTAAGTAAATGAAAGATCTTTTACTGAACGATACTAAACGATATTGAATGAAAGATCTTTTACTGAACGATACTAAACGATATTGGATTTATTAAAAAAATATTTAATAAATCCAATATCGTTTAGTATCGTTCATTAAAAGATCTTTCATTTACTTAAAATTTTTACCACATATTCACCACATAATGAGAAGATAATCTGAAAAGTTTTGTGATTTTCTAACACTTGTACGAATTATTGTAATTTTAGTGAATTATTTTTTAAATTATACGTAAAATAATTATAATAAATCATACAAATGTTATAAAATCATGAAAATTTTCCGATTATGTTTACATATTATAATGAACATGTGATAAAATTTTCGATTAAATCCAATGTTGTTTGATATTTTTTTAAAATTAATTTATAAAGAGAGGACGGTGGAAGGTGTGTCCGTTCTAGGCAAAAATAGAGAACGGACTGTCTCTTGTTTCAAGAGACAGTCCATTCTAGGAAAAATTAGAGAACGGACTGTCTCTTGAAACAAGAGACCGTCCGTTCTGTGGAACGGACTGTCTCTTGTTTCAAGAGACCGTCCGTTCTACGGCAAAATTAACAGAGGACGGTCAATAGGACGTCCGCCGAGGTTTGTTTTGTAACTTTTTCCATACTTCAAGGTTTGAATCGTGAAAAATTTTACTTCAAGGTTTGAATCGAAAAAACCGGTTACTTCGAGGTCGAAACCGGTAATTTCCCAAAAAAAATCGTCCAGGAAATTGAGTTTTTTTTTTCTTTTTTTTTTTTTAGGTAATTATCGATTTGAACCCTGTACTATACACTTTTTTCAATTCACCCATGTACTAAAAAAACCGTCAAATCGAACCCTGTACTTTGATTCTGTTATCAATTTAGACCTTCTATCAACAATTTCATTAAACCCTCATTTAAAAAATTACCACACGATTTTAATTCACTTGAAATTTTTATCACATGTTCACTACTTAATGAGAAGATAATTTGAAAATTTTCGTGATTTTTTAACATATGTACGATTTATTATAATTTTATTTTAGTATTTTATAAACATATTATAATAAATCATACAACTTTTAAAAAATTACAACAATATTTCTATTATCTACCCATAACGTAGTGAATATGTGAAAAAAGTTTCAAATAAATCTAATATCTTTTGGTAGTTTTTTAAATTAATCTCAGTTTCTTCTTTACTGTAACACCCGGCCTTTTTGTATGTAATTATTTCCCGAACCATTTCTCGGGATTAATTTAATATAAATGCAATATGTGTTTTGTTGGAAAACCAAACTAATGTTTAACTAAGCATTACACTAAGTTAAAATGCATGGAAGGGTAAATTGAAGAGAAATTAAGGTTGGTGGGAGAAAACCAATAGTTGAGTGACATGTGGCAGCTTGTTGAAGAAGTTCAGTTCTTTCCCCTACGTGAAACCCTCTTCACTTCTCTTCTCTGCTCTCTCTCCTTTCTCCTCTCTGCATTCTCTCTTCCTGTCGACAAACAACCATCGAAGTTACTTCGATCTTCTCAGATTCCTTTCTGTTCCTCCGCTAAGGTAAACATCTTCTAATGCTAACACATTTGGACAAGCAAAAACTATGGGTTATGCTGAAGTTTTAGGTTAAGATAGTTGGGAGAAAACTCTCGGTTTTTGTATGGAAACGCATTCGTTGTTTTCTACAAGTCTGAATGGAGTTTACTGCATAATCTTCCAAGTTATTTGTTAGCGTTTGCAACTTGTTTAATTTCTCTACATTGCAGCAACAGATCCGAGCGTTCCAGGGACATTCGAGCATTCTACATTGCAGCAAACAGGTAAGTTCATATCCGTAGGTTGGCCCTTAAGACCCTACATCACGGAGGTACTAGGTTCTCTGTTCTGTCGGGTTGTTCTGGGTAGAGGAGTTAGAGTTATGTTCTGAAATGTCTGGCTTTGATTTACTTTCTGTTGTCTTATTTCTGCTGTCTTCCTGTTTAAGTTCAAGCACCGTTCATGCATACATGTTTTCTCTGAAAAACATGCAAATATTTTCTGTACACTGTTTGAAACTAAATAAGATAAAAATCTGACTGAAATGTACCGGTTAAGTGTGGGACGGGGACTGGCCCTCTGGTTTTATCCCTCCCTGGGATTCTGAAAAATGGTCTTTGCCAAGGACCCTCTGGTTTTATCCCTCCCTGGGAATCTGAAAACTACTGAATGTGCCTGATAGTGCACCTACTGTTCTCCAGTTCCCCTATAAGCCCCACTTATACCCCTCTGCCACTGAAACATAATGTTCTGTACTGTCACTGACACGGTGTCCCCTAGAAAAGGGCCCGTGTACAACCCACAAATAGTCAAGATAAGTGCTCGGTTGTGTGTTCGTGTAAAAATGATGAATAAAGGGAAGAAATTACTAAAAAAAATAAAAAAAGAAATAAAATGCAAGAAAATAAACAATGGATTAATAATGCTAGGGCCGAATATTATATGATGTGTGAGGATGTGAAATATAAAGAAAAAAAAATAGAAGGAAAGAGATGGAGAAGAAATGTTATGGATGAGATGTCAAATGCAATGCAAAAAGGAAATAAAATGACATAAAATAAAAAGTGAGGGTGTGTGATTAGTGGAGCCGAAAATAAAGAGTGATATTGTGTGGATGTGATAGCAATAAAAATAAAGAAAATACCCTTGGAGGTTCCTTAGAGCGATCTTACGGGTTAAGCTCTAAGATAAACGTTTTCCGGGAGGAAAACGACCACTGTAGGCCGGGATTTTTCGTCCTCGATCTAACTCCTAATGGAGAAGGTGAGGGAATGAGTAAGAGCTAACCTAGCAACCCAAGCTAGGCTAGCAATGGAGGCTAACTCTCTTGGTTCAAGGAACCAAGGAAAACACTCCTAAGGATACCCTCCTTTGAGTAGAGAAATATAAATTTTATAAATGGGCAAAAAATTGTCATACATGCACCAATGCCATAAATTTATAGAGTCCTAGGGTGGATTATTAGGGTTTCCATAAGGATGAATGAATGGTGGCCCTTGGATGAAAAATGATGGATGGCCAAGATCAAAGCAAACAAGCACACATCCTAAGGAGGAGATGAATGTCATGCCTAAAGGGATCAATGGAGGGAATCTTGCCACATCATCAATCCATGTTGCCACTAACTCTTGTACCTGCAAAATCATACCTTTAAATATGGGTTCTTCTTTGGGCCATGGCTTCCTTTGGGCTCCATTTGTTGTAGACTTTTTTCTTGAATATTTGAGTTGAAATTCTTCAACCCATAATCCACCAACATTCATCTAACCCTAACCGCACAATCTAATGCATGCAATGCAATTTATAAAATCCTTACAATAAAGGCGAATGTATGCCAAATAAGTTCGAAATAAAAATTACAAAAATAGGGCCCGGGAAGACAAATTCCCATTGGGCTAAGTCGTGACTCCTCCAAGTGATCCATAGGCAATCCTTCTTCATAAATTTTCCTACAAAAATAAAAACACGTAATAAATAGAGAATTTAGATAAGGCAAGGGATTTTTACTAACTTTCATTAAGTATGCATCCCGAGGCATGTCAGTCACTGTATTTCTGAAAACCGCATGCATAGCATTTTGCATCACTGCATATCCATTATGTTCTTACTGAGTTTTAGACTCATAGGTGAACTCCCTGATGTAGGTACTGAACCCGAACGTGAGGACTTTGTGCCTTAATCTGATGAATAGGTGGCTAGTGGCTCGAGCTCTCGGGGGTGGTTGCTGTAGTCAGACACAATTTTCTATCCCGAGGTTTAAGTCTTAGTCTTTTAAGAAATGTTCATATCTGTAAACTCTTCTGAAATTCTGGTGTGTTTGTTTTAAAACTCTGTTGAGGTCTTGTGTTTTGTTTTAAAAACCCTGTAGGAAATTCTGTTGGACATATATATAATGTATAAGTTTTGATGATCGAGTTTTAAATCTCTGTTGACAGTTGTTAGTTGTTTCCTGTGAAATGTCTTGAAAACATTCTAGAACTGCTTGAGTTCTCCCTTTTCAGGTCTTGCATGGATGGTCTCGAATTTTAGGGCTATCCATACAGTTTGTTTTCTTGAAATCTGTCATTTGTAATGAAGGTCTGAAACCTGTATGCCTTCTGTTGTGCTCGAGAACCATGTTTTGAATTGGTTTGAGAATCTGAGACTTTCATGTTTTCTGTTCTTTAAGCTCTCTGTCTATAAGTTTTTCTGTTAAAAGTTATCAAATTCTTCCTCTTTTAAACTGCATCTTCCGATCACGTTTAATGCATCCACCGATAGTCACTGTTCACATTTTGTCTTATCTCATCCACCGGTGAACAGTTGATTTCATCAGTCTTAGTTACTTCTGCCGGTTTCATCTGTCTCTCAATTTAACTTCATCTTCCGATGACGTCATCTCCTCTTCTGATGACGTCACCATAGCTTTCCTTCTGCCGATTACGTTTACTGCCGATGACGTCATCACATCTTCCGCTGACGTCATCACATAATCCGATTTCGTTTAATGTCTGCATCTACCGTCTGACGTCATCTCTTCTTCCGATGACGTCATCCACTGTTTTCTTCTCCTGCCGATTTCATTTAATGTCTGCATCTTCCGGTGACGTCACCTATTTTGTCGTATCTGCATCCACCGATAGCTTTTACCTTCCACCCAATTTTACTCAGCATCTACCGACTGACGTCATCCCTACTTCTGTCTTTGCAAATGCATCTTCCGCCTGACGTCATTCAAGTCTTCCGCCCAGTTTTAAACTAAGTCTTCTGCCAGTCTTTTACTTAAGTCTTCCGACTTCACATTCTGTTTTCTGCCTCGATCTTCTTCTATTATTTGTTCTTCCTTCCAATTGTAGATATGTTTACAGTGTTTTCTCGCTTTATATTCGAATACAGGGAATACTCTTTCCCTCCTCTCAAAAGTTCAAGAGTTTACTTTAAAAAAAAAAAGTTCATCCTGTTTATGTTTAAATTTCTTCTGTTTGCCTCAGTTTATTCTTGTTCCTTCTGTTTTTGCTGCTTAATTCTGTTTCTTCATTTTAGTCACTCATTCCTGTAATCTCAGCTCTGAGTTAGTTCTCGTTTCTCTTTCTCTGAGAATCTGAAATTTTATTAATCACCGTAGTCCCACCCTTTCTGTAAAATTTTATGTTTAGGGATTTGCATTGATAGTACACGTCTTCTGTCATTTTATTTCTGTTCTTCTGTGAAGTTCTAAAAGCTCAGTTGGTTTTTCATAAGTTGTCCAGTGCATTTGGTAAACGTTTTTCCGTCCTTTTGTTCCAGTAACGCCGTCTGTTAAAAAAAAAATTATAGTCACCGTTATCCGTTTTCTGTCCCGGAGTGACGGCTGGGATCCCGGACTCCGATTGGGTTCCAGTTTTTGGGCCGTCACATTTACTTTATAAATTAATTTTTAAAAAAATACCAAACGATATTTGATTTATTTGAAACATTTTTCACATGTTCAACATATCATGGGTAGATAATAAAAAATGTTTCGTGATTTTCTAAAATTTATATGATTTGTTATAATATTTTTATAAAATACAAAAATAAAATTACAATAAATCGTATATGTATTTAAAAATTACAAAACTTTCCAGATTATCTTCTCATTAAGTAGTAAATATGTGGTAAAAATTTCAACTGAATCCAAGATCGTTTGGTAATTTTTTAAATAAGAGTTTAATGAAATTGTTGATAAAAGGTCTAAATTGATAGCAAAATCAAAGTACAAGGTTCGATTTAACGGTTTTTTTAGTACAGAGGGCGAATTGAAAAAACGTGTATAGTACAGTGTTCAAATCGATAATTACCTTGATTTTTTTCTTTTAACAGAAAATAGACAACAAGTTTGTAAGCTAGACATATGTCCAATCTGGGAAGGAATATCGCCGGAGAGACTGTTGACATTCAGGTACAAATCAGTGAGCTCAGTTAGATTAGTTATTTCTCTAGGAATCTCACCTACCAGAGAGTTGTAATGTAGTAGGGTCCAGTTAAGTGCTTGAGCTCACAAATGGAAGGAGACAGTTTTCCAGAGAGCCCTTTTTCTTCAAGAGAAATGTTAGATACTTAGTTTTTCTCGTTACAAGTGTTAGCATAATCATGGTTGAGGGTAAATATGATAGAGTTGTTGGAACCTGGAGAAAGAAGGTGTAAATTTTTATTAGAAGAAAGATCAAATCAGAGCAACCTATTATCTCTCTCTCTCCTTCTTCCTTTTTCCATAAGCTTTTTACTGTTCATTATCTTCTCCGATGTTCATTGTTCTCCCCTCAACATATTGCAACGTACATTATCACTTTCTCTTCAACAAGCTACTCCTTCCATGACCCCACTGCATGGTTCGTCATTGATGGTCCAACAAGAAAGGTACTTGTTTTTAGGGTCTGCAGCTATTTTGATAGCGATTAATTGCTCTGAGCTCTTCGTTTGCAGAAATCCAAAAAGAATTCGAGAAGAAGAGAAGAGCAAAAAGAAAAGTACAAAATACAAGTAAATAACAAGTCAATTTTTTAATGGAAACTTAATTTGAGGGTGTCCTTGATAATAGCTCAAAGTAGACCATTAATAAAATTAAAAGTTCAATATCTATCAGTTAAACACATCCAGTATTTTAAGATTTTTTTTGGGTAATTATCAATTTGAACCATGTACTATACACGTTTTTTCAATTCGGCTCCTGTACTAAAAAAACTGGTAAACCGAACCCTATACTTTGATTCTGTTATCAATTTTAACCTTTTATCAACAATTTTATTAAACTCTCATTGAAAAAACTACCAAACGATCTTGGATTCAGTTGAAATTTTTACTACATGTTCACTACTTAATGAGAAGATAATCTGAAAATTTTCGTGATTGTTTAACACATATATGATTTATTGAAATTTTATTTTAGTATTTTATAAAAATATTATAATAAATCATACAAATTTTAGAAAATCACGAAACTTTTTCTATTATTTACCCATGATAAGTTGAACATGTGAAAAAGTTTTCAAATAAATCAAATATTGTTTGATATTTGTTTAAAAATTAATTTATAAAGTAAAGAAGAAACTGAGATTAATTTAACAAAATACCAAAAGATATTGGATTTATTTGAAATTTTTTCCAGATGTTCACCATATTATGGGTAGATAATAGAAAAATTTGCGTAATTTGTTAAAACTTGTATGATTTATTATAATATTTTAAAACAATACTAAAATAAAATTACGATAAATCGTAGATGTTTTAAAAAATCACGAAAATTCTCAGATTATCTTCTCATTAAGTAATGAACATATGATAAAAATTTCAATTGAATGTACGATTGTTTGGTAGTTTTTTCAATGAGAGTTTAATGAAATTATTGATAAAAGATCAAAACTGATAACAGAATCAAAATACAAGGTTCGACTTGCCCTTTTTTTAGTACAGTGGCCGAATTGAAACAACGTGTATGGTACAGGGTTCAAATGATAATTTCACTTCTTTTTTATATTTACCCAAGAGAATACGTTACACGTCATTAAAAGCAAATTCAAAAAGTTTGTGAAAAAGATGGACACGGCCAAACAACAACCCACATGACGTGTGATGACATTGGATGGCATTCTCGGATGAGCCATCAATGCTGCCCAGTCCAACCCAGTTTGACTGGTCTCCCACTTTCTTAAAAGACAATTCCATTTTTCATCTTAATGTCTCGTCTAATTAAGTTTCATCAGCATTGTCCCAATTCAATTTTCTTTTTCTAGAATTAACGTCTTAATTAATCATTTTTAGGCTAAAATAGAGTTTATTCCTTAAACTTTAGATTCATTAAAACATTCAATTAATTTTTTTTTTTGATAAAATAAACCTTAATCTTTTAGATATTTGTAAATATATTATTGTCGTTATTTAATCTATTAAATTCATCATGTAAAATACATGTGACGATTTTCTTTCAAACTCTAACTCACTTCTAAATTCAACAAAAAAAGATATATTATGTTCTCGGTTCTCTGGTAGACTCTAAAAAGTTGCCGAAATGTGCAAAAGAAGTGTTTGAAAAATCATCACATGTTAGAAAAATATAACAAACAAGATTTCGTTATAGTTAGAATTAAAATCAAAAAGAAAATATGTCATATGCATTACGCGATTTATCAAATCAAATAATGCTAAAAATATATCTAATAATAGTCAAAAGTTGATATTCTATTTGGTTAAAAAAAAACAAAATTTGAGGTGTCTCCTATAAATAATCCTCAAGGCCAATAACTAAATATAACAAGGGTAAAATGCAAAAAATAGACTCAACTATCGGTTGAGTGTAAAAAATGGATTCAACTTTTTTTTTCGGATAAAAAACGGCTTAAACTATCAAAAATGTCCAAAAAATGGCCTCCCGGCAAATCGATATGCCCCCGCGTTCAAATTTATGAAGGGAGAACGGTTTGCCGCGTTCTGAAAACGGCAAACCGTTCTCCCTTCATAAATTTAAACGTGAAGATAAATTTTTATAAATTAATTTTAAAAAATAACAATTAATATTCAATTTACTTGAAATTTTAACCATATATTCACCATATCATGGAAGGATAATCTTAAAATTTTCGTGATTTTATAACACTTGTATGAGTTATTATAATTTGTTTTATAAAATAAATATCTAAAATTATAATATATCGTACAAGTATTCTAAAATCACGAAAATTTTCAGATTACCTTCCCATGATTGTTTGAACATGTGATAAAAATTTCAAATAAATTGAATATCGTTTGATATTTTTCAAAATTAATTTATAAACATTTCTCTTCATGTTCAAATTTATGAAGGGAGAACGGTTTGACGTTCTCAGAACGCGGCAAACCGTTCTCCCTTCAGAAAAGTTTCCGCCGGGGTTCTCCAGCACAAAAAATAACCCCATAGAAAATGGTTTGCCGCGTCTTGGTCGCGGAAAACCGTTGTCCTTCAGAAAACAAAATGCAAGGGCATATCGGGGGATAAACGGTTTGCCGAGAGGCCATTTTTTGGACATTTTCGATAGTTTAAACCGTTTTTTGTCCGAAAAAAAAGTTCAATCCATTTTTTGCATTCAACGAATAGTCGAGTCTATTTTTTGCATTTTATCCGTATAACAATATATTTAAAGTATAGTAAGCATATAAATTAATCATTGAGTCTTAGACATTATTTCATTTCAAGATATCTTATTTGATTAAGCCGCTGATGGAGATTAAATTAATCATTAATAATAATAATATAGCCAACCCACACTAATTTAATATGTTAAATAATTATAACATTAACAAGAAGGTATTAGGTATGAGTGGTAGAGTCGTGACAGCTTGACAAATTTGGACAAAACCATCCAACCCTAGTATGCAAAAAAGTAGGTACATATGATTTAGATTTTTTATCCATAAATTTAAGGAAAAAAATACCCAAACTTGTTGTGAATCTCTGGGTAATAACATCATGTGTTATATGCCATACCACGATCCTAACAGCCCAAGTTCCTTTTCAGAAGCAGTGATCCTTTTCTTTGTCCCGCATCGCCCATCTCTTACCATTCTCTGGTTCAAGTAGATAGAGAGAGAGAGAGAGAGAGAGAGAGAGAGAGAGAGAGTTTCTGCAGCTCAGAAGTCTTGAAGCATTTGGTTTTTTATGCTTTTTTTGCATTGATTTGTACAATGTTGATTCTTGCGAGGTGAAAATGGAATACAAAATATACAATATAGCAATGAAAATAGGAAAAAATTGGAAAATGCAAAATCTTAAGAAAAAACCAGAAATGGATGAGGAAGATTGATGAGATAATGTCCGATAATTAAGCAACCTTTAATGCTGATTTAGCTCAATAATCAGGCATGAGCTGACTAATTTTTCCATCTTCAACTCCCATCTTCCTCTCTCTGACTCTCAACCAGAGACAAACAGCTGTGAAGCTAAGCACCAAACTGATAAACCCACTTCCCAATCCGATCCCAACAATGGCTAGAATCGACAACCCCTTGATCCTGTACGCCGGCAATGGATACCCGTAAAGATCCTTATTCCCCTCGAACGAATTCCCCTCGAACGAACTGGCGTTAAATCTCGGTAAAATCCCGCTTCGATTCCCCAGCGTCGCCGGAATCGAACCGGAGAGCCGGTTGTTCGAAACGTCGAAAACAGAGAGGCGAACAAGGAGTACCCAGTTGCTGAGGAATCTGCCCAGTTAAGAAATTATCGTGGAGATCGATGACGTTAAGGTAGGCGCAGAACGCGATCTGCGGCGGGATCTGGCCGTTGAGGCGATTGGCGGAGAGGTTAAGAACGGCGAGATTGACCAGCAATTGGAGGTCGGAGGGAATGGGTCCTGTGAGGAAGTTGGAGGAGAGGTCAAGAGCTTGGAGATTAGTACAGTTAGCGATGAAAGGGGAAATAGAGCCTCTTAGAGAGAGGTTGTTCAGAGAAAGCTTGTAAATTCGGCCATTGTTACATGTAGCACCTTGGAGGTAGGAGGTGAAGCCATTGCAGGGGTTAGCAAAGGTGGATTTGGTCCAGTTTTGGAGGGCCATGGTAGGGTCTTGAATGGATTGGCTTAAATGGGTCAAGCAAGCTTCGTCGTCTGGATCTGGTGACGACGGTGGTAAGGCGGCGGATGTTAAGAGGATCAGCAGTAGCAAAGTCAAAAAGCCCATTAGAGGATTTCAAAATCTTTGAAAGCTCAGAAAGACTGATTTGTCTGCAAAAGATCATAAGAAAGCCCGTTAAAAAAATTAAGCATTGGAGAAGAGAGTGAGTAAGCTAAAGGCAGAGACGGCCTCTCTGTTATAGTCTGCAGAGAAGAAGAGAGAGAGGGAGATCGAGGAGAACTGTAGATGAAAATGAAAGTGAGAGAGAGAGAGAGAGAGAGAGAGAGAGAGAGGGAGAGAGGTAGAACCGTAGAGGGAGAAGGAAAGGGGAGAGGGTAGAATGGTAAAAGGGAAAGGTCCAATTTTGGGAAACCAACAACCATTATTATGTCCATGGTACAAACTGGTTCAATATTCAGTCTTGTCCACCTTCTACCCGACTAGGAATATTAAAAAAATTGATAAATTTTATTATATTTTAAGTCAATAATTTATTTCTATATTATAAAATAATTATGTTAACTTATAAATAATTAAAATAATAATTAACAAATAAATAGCAATTCAAAAATTAAAAATAAAAATGTGGAATTGATCTATGATCCAATCTTCTTACTTGAAACTTTAAAACTCATTTTCATATATTGGTCCAAAACTTATAAACGGGTCCAACATCAACCTAATTTGATTTAATTTTTGATCAAATAATAATTAGTTTAGGCTAAGTTGAAATCTACCCGGCATTGGCTTTTTTGTAATTAGCAAGTTGACGTTCGTCTAAACTTACATACATGTCTACTAATTTTAGACTGAACTCAAGTTTTCAACTTCTCTTGGATTAAGAATCTAAAGTTTAGTACCGTGGCCCTATAGTTTAGTGTCGTGACGCTAAAGTTGCCAATTTGGTGAAAAAGAAAATCAAAGATAAACCTTAAAATCTTGCATTATGTGGACTTGATCCGGTCCATAATAAGATTGAACATGAGCATGATGACGTTTAACACCTATTAATATTGTTTTTATAGTTTGATCAACAGATCCCCACCGGTAGTATGAAGAGATGGTTCATTGGTTTGAGAGCAAAATGACGTACATTTAACGGACATGTGCAACTTATATTTGAATTTTTAATTTGTTAGCAAAATGAACTCTTATGCCAATAAAATTGTAAAATAAAATATGTGAATGTCACACGATATTCTAATGAATGTGTTCGTTAACGATCAACACAGATAATATTTACGTGTCATTTGCATTATAAAATATAGTGCAATTATCAAATACGTGACATGTTTGTCCCCAATGCTTTGTTTCTTTCCCTACCTCAATCTCTCCCACTTCTCTTGGTCTATCCAACAATTTTCTAGTCAACCAAACTGATGTCACCTTTCAAACTTTCCTCTACTTACATCACTTTTATTTAATATATAAAAATCAAATAATTAAATAAGAATATCAGAGTTTTTTAATTATTAGTATGATATTCTAAATTACATATATATCATACAAAAATGTCACAGTGCTAGTTTAAGTATAAATCAAGTGAGCCACGTATTTTATTTTATTTTATTTTTCAGTTTCTAGTGCTATTTTATAATCCTTCGCTGTTTGGCTTCTCATTGAAGATCTTACACTATTATTCTTAATTATTATTTTTCCCTTCTAACACACTCTTCGCTTTTATTACCTGTGCTTGGCCTGGTCAAGTTTGACTAGACATGGGGATAGACGTCATCAAATTACAAAAAATGATGGAATTTAATATTTTAAATTAGACAATAATTTTGAAAACCTCACTCTCATGGTTTCTAATATGATCATAGATGACCACACTAGTAGTACGTTTCTTCAATGTTGTATATTTGTTATTTTTTTCTCCCTAAACGCAGCATGATATTTATTTAGTGGTAAAATAAACTGTTATACGTAAATTCATGTACGCTTTATGTGACAATCATTGAGATAAATCGCATGCATAAAGTTGTGGCATGGCCCCTGGCCGAGTCTTGACTCACGGATTCTTGAAGTGGGGAAAGACGCAATTCACTAATTATAAATGTAACTGGGCCACTTAAAATATGAATTTTAATTTACAGGTAAATTCACAATTCTTTTATTCACAAACTTTATCAAAATTTATTTTACATATATGAGTCATATTAATATAAAATACAGGAAAAACAAAAACCAAACTATTCTTCTGAATTTATGTTGTGCCGAACTTATCAATTCATTTACCTTTCTGTCTAGAGTTGTTACCACGTGTTTTTGAAGTATTGGAATAAACTAAATAGTTAGTTTATAAGCATAGCAAAAATCTTAATTTAAGGATTAACCAAATTAAATTAATATTACATGTAATCATGAACCCACTCCCTAAATTAGTACTCAAAACCTTAACTTTCTTTCCAACATTTATCATCCTCTTATGTGTACATATATTCCATAATTTGTATTTTAGAAAACTATCTAGACGTTTCTAATAATTGTCTAACACAAAATTATGTTTATTACACTTTTCTATATACAAGAAATGTATGTTGCATATAAGAATATGCTTAGACACATAATATTAAAAATTACTGCCTAAATGTCATAACTTACAAACTCACATGTCCTCCACACATGTACAATTAAGTCCAGAACAACTCACAATATCAACTAAACTTCTCATTTTATGCCCAATGATATGCAATGCATTTGTCACACACACTGATGCTCTGATATGAATCAATACATATATGTTTCATATTATTGGAATGGTAATATTGTTATCAAGTACCATATTAACATATTATGTTAATGTTAACATGCACGATCATAAACCACAATATATAAAGCCGCCTCATACTCATGTACAACTTACTAACGATATTCCCAATAATGCATGCGCATCTCAACATAACTTTAGAGGACTAGAAATTTACCATCCACAGAGGACTTACAATCATTCTCTTTTTATATTCTACATTTTACATATATCACACGATATACAACCGATGAGATATATTGGATTTAATGTGATCAATCATGCCACATGCAATACTGTCGATACATATAAATAGTATTATGATGCATGTTTGAGCACCCACAATACAAACATTGAATGTATATTACATGTTAATCATGCATTTGATATGAAACATGTCAATCTTGTTATTTATCAAGCAAAATAACGCATGAATGATGCATGAATGATTACCACACACACACACACACACACACACACACACACACATAAATATAATCTAATTATTTTCCAAACCATGTCAAAAGTTGGGATAAAATGATTGACAAAATGAGTAAAAAAATGTTTAGTTCTAGGCATTTGCATCAAACACAAACTTACTCATAATCATTTTTCCCCTTCGGGCATCCGCATGGAGTATCAGAAGTTTTCCCTTGAAATATTTTTATCTTTCTTCAATTTTTGGACGCCTCTGTGGACTTCAAAATCCCGCTTCCAAAACACTTTTATCTCTTTTACTGTTCTGGGTGTTCACCATAGACTCTGAATGCCTGCTCCCGAGACAATCACATTTTTCTTTCTTTTGCTGATTAAGGTGTCCACCTTAAACTTTGGAAGCTAACTCTGAAGAAACATTTCTATTGATTTCAGCAAGTTTTTCACACTACAAAACCTCAAAACCCATATAAGACCGTAATCAAAATATATAATCTTCAAAATAAACATGTTTACTCTATCTTAACTAAATCAAGCATTATATTCCATTAATATTTTTCCAACAATACAGTATGTTATATGATTCTAGAATATTAATAAATCATTTACGCACTTTCAATCAATGAAACTTTGACCAAATAAATATCAACTATGTATATTAACACATAACCCAAACGTTCAAGGTTTTCTAGTTAATTCCTTCAACACATGACTGAATTTAACAATACTAAAGTGATAATTTCTTTCTCATCTCACCATAACAATGTTGTACTTCATTCACTCATTTTAATCCAAATCAATGAAATGTCATCAAAGATTACATGGAACTCGGGAAATCCACATATCTTTTATGTTATGGTTCCCACCTTGCACGTTACCTCAGTGACACTTCACTAGATCTTCTTGCCAGTCAAAATCTTCTACCAGTTAGAACCCTCGACCTGGGAGCCATAACATGGTGGGTTCCATACCCTACCAACAACGGGGTTCAATCTCTAATAATTTTATCATGGGAGAATTCTGTAACACCCGGTTCTATTAAACCAATTTCTATTCCGTTATTTAATAGTAAGCATGTTGTGGAGAAAATTGAGGGAAATATTAATTAGGTTAATGAGTGACTAAGTAAGGGCATAGTGGTAAATTGAAAACTTATAATGGATAACTTATTTAAGGAAAGAGGCTTTGTGATTAATGTACTGTAGCCGCCACCATTTCTCTGTTTTTCCCCTCGGTCTTCAGCTCAAGCAGCAGAGCTCTCTAGGCGATTCTTCCATTCGATTTTCTCCCAAACTAGGTGAGTTCTATTTCGATTCCTTGCTGCATTGGTAGCTATCGGTGATTAGGGGAGAGTATAAGTGTGAGTTTCGAGAATGCTGTGAGCGAACTAGTTCGGGTCATTGTGGTAAATCGGGAATGCACAATGAACTAAGCTTCCAAACTAGTTTCCTTAAATTTCTAGCGGTGTAGAATGAAGATTAAAGAAAGTTTAATGTATGCTCTGTTTATGATTTTAGGATTGAGTAAGCTCTCGAAGTAGCCAATCACCGAGATGTTTTTCCAAGAGACCAGGTAAGTAAAGTATGCATGTGCCTTCGGGCCTACATCACAAAACAGTAGGTTGTGTGTGTGCTTGAATATTTTCTATATGTCATGCATCATGTTTTTGAAAGAATACGAAAATGAATTTTTATGTATTGGCATGGTAAGGAATGTAATGATTGCAACAGACAAGCTATTAAGGGAACTAATCTACCCCTTAACTTATGAAGGGATTTATAACTTTGGGAAGATTGATCCACTTCCCAAGTGGAATATAGGATCAGTATAGCTATTAAGGGAAGTAATCTGCCCCTTAACTGATGAAGATGATTTATAACTTTGGGAGAGCTGATCTCACTCCCAATGAAAATGAGGGATCAGATCAGTGAATGAACACATGTGCAACAGAGGCGTGAAAGTAGAAACTGCATGACTAGAAATTTTGCTTCAGCATTTTATTTCATTATCGCTTTGCTTACTTAGCATTAGACTAATAGATGAGCTTTGTGATGTAGGTGAAGAAGCTTTTGAAGGTATTTTTCTTGAGCACAATGAGGATTAGACAGGTTGGAGGAGCACACCCAAGTCTCGACTTGGTGTTCTGATGAGGCGGCTTAACTGATGTCAGTGGATGAGAAGGTTTAGTGAACCATGATTCAATTTAAATATGTTGAGAGTTTTAGTGACAGTAGTAGTTTCAATGTTTTGAATACAATTTGAGACTCTTTCTGAGAATGATACTCTGTTAGTTTTAATAGTGGTTTTTACCAAAATTTTGGGGTAGTACACAGATTTATGTAGTTTTGAACGGTTTCAGTAAAATGCTCAAGTTCATTTGGTAGTCAGAATTTTCTTTGTTTATAGTGAAATTGTTACTATGTTGTTTTCGTTGAGTGTTTTTGATCTATCGGTAGATGATGTCTATCGGCAGATATTGAGTATTTTTGATCTATCGGTGGATGTCGGGTATTAAACCTATCGGATGATGTAGTAGAAGTTTTGTCGTTTAGTGATCGGTGGATGTCGGGTATTAAACCTATCGGATGATGTAGTAGAAGTTCTGTCGTTTAGTGATCGGTGGATGTCGTGTATTAAACCTATCGGAAGATGTGAGTAAAAGTCCTTTGTGTTTTGTGATCGGTATATGTAGCTTGTTCTATCGGAAGACTTGAGTAAAAGATTTGTCGTCTTGTGGTCGGCAGAGGCTGGATGAACGAATCATCCGGCTGACATCATCGGTAGATGCGAGTAGCAAAACTTGTCGTTTTGCGATCGGCTGAAGTTGGAAGAATGACTCCTCCGGCTGACGTCATCGGTGGAAGTCTTCAGTTTTATTTCTGGCCTTTTTCGTTGACCTTGTTTAGCGGCAGATGCGTTTGACTTTTTACGAATTTTGAGTATTTTACGCTTAAGTTTTCATCTCTTTTGTCCAAATAAATTCTTAATATTTTAACTGATTATTCGAACACTGTTTTATAGTTTTGCTTAACCTTGCTTTGCTCAAAGATTTTCCGCTGCAAGTTTTTTTTTTTTTGTGTTTTTAACAAACGTTCAAATTTTGACTTTCGAGTGAAGTTTTAAATTGGTCCAAAATTTCTTAGTTATGTCCGGGTTATGAGTAACGAATTGAGTTTAGAAAACTTGGGGCGTTACAGTTTGGTATCAGAGACATTCAGTTAAACCGTTCAAAAGATTACTCATCAGTGCTAGTCATCGCATGGGAGTACTCCAACAACTGTAAGTGTTTATGTTAGCCTTAGTTATTAGATGTTTATGAGAGTAGTTAACCCTATGCAGAAATTTAGTAAAATGTCTAGGTGACCAGGAAGACCAAGAGTACCAAGAGAGATACCAAACCCGGGACGTGGAGAAGATTCTAGCATGATTAGACAGCTAACAGATTTGGTGCGTCAGCAAATAGACCTAGTGCGTCAGCAGTCCGATCAGTTAGGAGTGCTGTTAAACCGAGAGGTGCAGGGAAGTGCTAACTCGAGTTTTAGCAATGAACATTCTGGAGATAGATTCCGGTGACTAAGACCACCCACGTTTGATGGACAGTCATCTGATCCAGTTATTGCTGAAGGATGACTTATGAAGATTAAAAGTATATTTAGGTGTGCCAACATTGGAGAAGGAGACAAGGTCACGTTGGCAACATTTCAATTGGCTGGTGAAGCTCAACTATGGTAGAAAACAATAGAGACAACCACTGATGTTTTGGCGATGCCTTGGTCGCAATTCAAGGACATTTTCTATGAGAAGTATTTTAATAGCACTGTCCAGACCGCGAAGAAGTTGGAGTTTTTGAACTTGAAGCAGACAGGGTCTGTGGCCGAGTACAGTAGGCAATTTGAGTCCCTGTCCAGGTTTGCTGGACATTTTGCTCACAAGGACGAGGACAAGGTGTTCAAATTTATGCATGGACTGAAGCCGGAAATTTACCGAGGAGTTAAATTTTGTGGTATTAAAGGCTTGACATTCAGCGAAGTTGTGTCCACTGCCCTGGAAGTGGAGAAAGCTGAAAGGAAGTGTGCTGAACCAAAAGAAGCCGCACGAAAGTTTGTTTAGCCACAATAACAGAGAGGGGTGAAGAGGCCTAGTGAAGGCCAAAGTAACCATGGAGTAGGGAAGAAAGTGCAAGATACCAGAAAGTTTCCCCAATGCCCAATATGTTCAAAAAGCCACCTGGGTGAGTGTAGGTTTGGGATGGGAAAGTGTTTCAACTGTGAAGAGATTGGACACACGTACAGAGACTGCTCGAATCCTAGAGTCACCCGATGCTTCAACTGCGGCAAGGTCGGCCATATTAACCGAGACTGCCCGGTCTTAAAGAATAGCCCTGCTAAGATAAAGCCGAGGATATTCTCCATGATGGAGTTGGGCGATGATGAACAGCCTGCTGTTGTGTCAGGTACTATACTGGTCAACCCTTTACCCGCTTTTACATTGATAGATTCTGGTGCAACACATTCATTCATAGCATCTACATTTGCTGATAAGTTAGATGTAAAGCTTACCCCTACTGAGTATGTGTTTAATGTCGTATTACCCTCTGGTGAACGCATGCACTCTAACCGAGTGATACTTGATAGTGCTGTATTAGTAGGAAACATGAACCTACCTGCTAACCTCATTGTTATGGAAATAATGGGATTTGATGTGATTCTAGGAATGGACTGGTTGTTTAAGCACCACGCCACAATTGATTGTAGGACAGGAATAGTTAGTTTCCAACCTCCTAGTAGTTTGAGACATACCTTTCAAGCTTCAAGGAAGAGTAAGGAAATGTCCGTGATGACTTCTATTAATGCTAGACCTTCCCCATATAGAGAGTACTTGTTCTTCTTAGCTAGCGTTTTAGACACACAACTTGTAGGAAAAGCAAGTCCTCAGAATGTCTTAGTTGTCCAAGATTTCCCAGAAGTATTCCTAGATGACCTTCCTGGCTTTCCACCAGATAGGAAAATTGAATTTGTTGTGGATGTTTACCCAGGCTGTAACACCCGACAATTTCGGCCATGTGATTTTCTTAACCATTTTGATTGTCACCATTTTTATTAACCTTTATGATTTTAAATTTAATGTCAAGACATATTTATTACAAGTTGAGTGAAACTAGGTTGGGTGGCAAGTTTGTATTTAAGTTAGATTTTAGTTAATATATATAGAAAATGGAAATCCTTAAACCTCATTAAACCCCAATGTAGCCGACATTTCCTCTCTCGGCGATTTCCCATATTCTCCAAAGCTCTTCCTCTCTCTCTTTCGGCCAGCTACTCCTCCACCAACAATCGATTCTTCAGTATTCA
The DNA here is from genome assembly GCA_022432975.1 of Begonia masoniana. Lineage (NCBI taxonomy): Eukaryota > Viridiplantae > Streptophyta > Magnoliopsida > Cucurbitales > Begoniaceae > Begonia > Begonia masoniana. Next base: position 6,583,557 of record CM039507.1, read on the forward strand.
CTTCGACAATCCACACTCTAGGTAAGACTTAGACAATGTAGTTGCTGGATAGTTTCTTAGGTCTCTGTTTTCAGCTAGAACTTGGGTTTTCAGATTCTTCAATGGTTGGGTTATTGTAGTAACATTTATAATCTGTGTTTATCTGCTAAGTTGAATCTAGTTACTTAGATATTTTTTTGGAAGCTTAATCTGTACGCATTAGGCGCTCGACTAGGAAGATTTAGAAATATATAAGTTAGAATCTAGGATGACTTTCAATTAGAACTTTTAGGATTTTGATTTAATACTGTAATGTGAAATGTTTCTAGGTGAAGAAGTTTGAAGAGAGGTGCTCAAGTTTTGCTAAGGAAACCAGGTAAGTGAGTGAGTAAGATTTCCGGCCATTAGGGCCCTACATCTCAAGGGTAAGTAGAGGTGTTGTTTATGATGTTAAATGTATCTGTGATAATATCTGGTTAGTTATGGTACTCGAATTGATGTTGTGATCTTTAACGAATAAATGATTTGCTCTGTAGCCCGATAATTTTAGAATGCTCATGCTCATGCATCACGAATCTTTCTCATGCATATGAAAATGTTTTAAAAGCATGATTTTTCCTATGAACAAGAAATGAATATGAAACTTATGCAACAAGGATTAAGAGAGGGTTGGGGCGGTTTGGCGTATGTCACTGTCCAAAAGGAGAACCATGAATACAACCCGAAATGGACTATGTACACTCTCACTGTCAACCCCCTTTTCGGCACAAATCCTCCCTTAATCCATATGATGAAAACGAAGAACAAGAACAAGAACATGAAAAGATCATGAACATGTGTTTCCTTTAATTTGTGCATTCATGCATACATGTTAGCATTGCACTCCTTACTAAACATTAGGCTTATAGTTTAAACCTTATGATGTAGGTAAAGAACAATCAAGTGAGAATTTCAAATTCAGTGAAGATGCCTAAGTCTGGTTGCTGGATGGTGCTCAGGGTGACAGTGTGTAGCTAGAAAGGCGATTATGATCTCTGGTTGCTACATTTAAGATATTAGTAAGGTTTATGAATATTGAAGTTTAAGTAGGAGGGAATTTTCTTAAAAATGTTGAATACTAGTAAACTTGTCTGACTGATTTCTGGGTTGTGAATGATCTGTTTATTTAAGTCTTCCGCTATGCATACTCAGAATACGTCTATGGTTTGTGTCAATACAAGTTTGTGTTAGTCGTGTTGGGAGTTGAGAAATTCAGGATGCCCTCTGTAGGTAAAAGTTAGGGGTTCATGTATGTCGATGGATGTTTCTGTTGGTAAGTTAAGGTTTCTGTCGATCGGATGATGTCTTCCACCGGATGATGTCTTCTGTCGGATGATGTCTTCTATCGGATGATGTCTTCCATCGGATGATGTCTTCTATCGGATGATGTTGTTTATTTTATCGGATTGAGTGTGTATAAGTTCTGTCGTTTAGCGATCGGATGAAGTTTTAATGAGACACGCGAGATGCACATGTTAATCGGTAGATGTAGATCTTGTTTTCGGATGAAGTGAGCATAGTTTCTTTTGTCGTATGTGACCGGATGATGTGAGCAAAAGTGATTTGTCGCTTTGTGACCGGATGATGTGAGCAAAAGTGATTTGTCGCTTTGTGACCGGATGATGTGAGCAAAAGTGATTTGTCATTTGTGATTGGATGATGTGAGCAAAAGTGATTTGTCGCTTTGTGACCGGATGATGTGAGCAAAAGTGATTTGTCGTTTGTGATCAGATGATGTGAGTAGTGTTGTTTTGTCGTTTGCGATCGGTAGATGCCTATTGGGTTTCAATTCTCTCAGCCAATGTTTATTATTTTATCTGTTTTATGAATGATAGTTATTCAATGAGTTTTTCGCTGTAAAGTCGAGGGTTAAAGTTGGATTTATCATCACTGAGAGAAAATTCGAAATTTTCTAAAAATTCTCTTAGACCGGTTCCATGTCATGGGTAACAAAAACTGGGTCTGAAGACTCGGGGTGTTACACAGGCGCTGAACCAGTGTCTAAGAATCCCTATAGATTAGCACCTACGGAGCTTAAGGAATTAAAGAAACAGTTGGAGAAATTATTTGATAAGGGGTTCATACGCCCTAGCTTTTCACCGTGGGGTGCACCTGTTTTTTTTGTCAAAAAGAAGGATGGATCAATGCGTATGTGCATTGATTATAGGGAATTAAATAAGTTAACCATCAAGAACAAGTATCTCTTGCCAAGAATTGATGATTTGTTCGACCAGCTTAAGGGTGCACGAGTTTTCTCTAAGATCGACCTTAGGTCTGGTTACTATCAACTGAAAGTCAAGACTAAAGATATCCCTAATACAGCCTTTCGTACAAGGTATGGGCATTATGAGTTTTTGGTTATGTCATTTGGATTGACAAATGCACCAGCAGCCTTTATGGATCTTATGAATAGGGTGTTTCATGGATACTTGGATAAGTTTGTCATAGTATTTATCGATTATATTTTAATCTATTCCCGTTCCAAGGATGAGCATGCTAGGCACCTGACCTTGGTGTTGGAAGTATTAAAACAATACCAACTATACACCAAGTTTTCTAAGTGTGAGTTTTGGTTGGACCAAGTTCACTTTTTAGGACATGTTATCTTTGGGGATGAAATATCTGTCGATCCAGCTAAGGTTCAAGCAGTTAAGGAATGGCCCCAACCGAGGAATGCTACAGATATCATTAGTTTTCTTAGACTAGCAGGATATTATAGAAAGTTCATTGAAGGATTTTCAAAGATTGCTACACCCCTTACTAAGTTAACGAGAAAAAATGTGAAGTATATATGGACTAACGAATGTGAGCATAGTTTTTAGACCTTGAAACAGAAACTGACCAATGTTCCAATTTTAACCCTTCCAGTTGAAGATGGTAAGTTTAGCATTTACTGTGATGCTTCCAAAATTAGTCTTGGTTGTGTGTTAATGCAAGATGGTAAAGTAATAGCTTATGCCTCTAGACAGCTGAAAACACATGAGAAGAATTACCCTATGCACGACTTAGAACTAGCTGCAGTGGTTTTTGCACTTAAGATTTGGAGGCACTACTTGTTTGGACAATCTTGTGAGATATTTTCAGATCACAAGAGCCTGAAGTATATTTTCACACAGAAAGAATTGAAGACGAGGTAGTGTCGATGGTTGGAATTTGTAAAGGATTATGATTTTGAGATTAAATACCATCCCGACAAAGCAAATGTTGTGGCAGATGCCTTGAGTAGAGTAACAACACCAACCCCAACTATGACTTTCAGTATGCCATTAGCCTTAGAGTCAGAATTCCAAAGGTTTAATCTAGAAGCAGTATCGAGTATATCAGCTATACTCTCAGCCATAACCTTAAAGCCTACTATTTTGGAGAAAATAAAGGAAGCTCAGACAAATGATGACGAGTGTAACAAGTACAAGTTAAGCATGGATTCTATGGACAAAACAGATTTTAACTATTCTGCTGATGGAATCCTTAAGTTTAGAAATAGATAGTTTGTCCCTGCCGTTAAAGAACTTCGTGTTGAGATCCTTTCTGAAGCACATTCTTTCAGGTTCTCTGTTCACCCTGGGAGTACAAAGATGTACAAGGATCTTGGACAACATTATTGGTGGCCAAGTATGAAAAAGAGTATGGTAGAATATGTGGAATCGTGCCTAGTTTGTCAACAGGTTAAAGCTGAGCATCAGAGACCTGCTGGAATGTTACAACCTTTACCAGTTCCTGAATGGAAATGGGAACAATTAGCGATGGACTTTGTGGTAGGATTACCTAGGACAACTAAGGGACATGTTGCAATTTGGGTGGTAGTAGATCGTTTAACCAAATCTACCCATTTCCTGCCAATGAAGATGACCTACTCGATGGATCAACTTGCTGAATTGTATATGCATGAGATTGTTAGGTTGCATGGAGTTCCAAGCACAATAGTTTCTGACCGAGACTCTAGATTTACATCCAAGTTTTGGAAGAGTCTGCACAAAGCTATGGGTACACAGCTCACTTTTAGGACAGCCTTTCACCCTCAAACAGATGGACAATCTGAAAGGACCATTCAGACATTAGAAGATATGCTTCGTGCATGTGTATTAGAGTTTCAAGGTTCTTGGAGTAAGTACTTATCATTGGTGGAGTTTTCTTATAATAACAGTTTTCAGGCAACAATAGGAATGACACCTTATGAGGCATTGTCTGGGCGAAAATGTAGATCTCCCTTGTATTGGGATGAAGTTGGAGAAGCTCAACTAATTGGTCCTGATATTGTGCAGCAAACGGTGGAAAAGATTACCCTCATCCGACAGAAAATTCTAACAGCTCAAAGCCGACAGAAAAGCTATGCCGATAGAAGGCGCAGGGAATTAGAATTTGAAGTAGGTGATGGAGTTTTTCTTAAGGTATCACCATTTAAAGGGGTTGTGAGATTTGGAAAGAGAGGCAAGTTGAACCCCAGATTTATTGGACCTTTTTCAATCTTAAAAAAGATCGGGAAGGCAGCTTATGAGTTACAGCTATCCACCTCTATGGAAGGAATCCATAATGTGTTCCATGTATCTATGTTGAAGAACTGTGTTCGAGATCCATCACAGATTGTGGAACAGCAGAGTATTGAAGTTCATCCTACCCTTGCATATGAGGAGAAACCAGTAAAGATCCTAGACTATGCAGTGAAGGTGCTACGCAACAAAGAAGTTCCATTAGTAAAAGTCTTATGGCATAACCAGAATGTGGAGGAGACAACTTGGGAGCGCCAACAGGACATGATGGACCAACATCCAGAACTGTTCAGGTACTGAATTTTGAGGACAAAATTGTTTTAAAGAGGGTAGATTATAACACCCGGTTCTATTAAACCAATTTCTATTTCGTTATTTAATAGTAAGCATGTTGTGGAGAAAATTGAGGGAAATATTAATTAGGTTAATGAGTGACTAAGTAAGGGCATAGTGGTAAATTGAGAACTTATAATGGATAACCTATTTAAGGAAAGAGGCTTTGTGATTAATGTACTGTAGCCGCCACCATTTCCCTGTTTTTCCCCTCGGTCTTCAGCTCAAGCAGCAGAGCTCTCTAGGCGATTCTTCCATTCGATTTTCTCCCAAACTAGGTGAGTTCTATTTCGATTCCTTGCTGCATTGGTAGCTATCGGTGATTAGGGGAGAGTATAAGTGTGAGTTTCGAGAATGCTGTGAGCGAACTAGTTCGGGTCATTGTGGTAAATCGGAAATGCACAATGAACTAAGCTTCCAAACTAGTTTCCTTAAATTTCTAGCGGTGTAGAATGAAGATTAGAGAAAGTTTAATGTATGCTCTGTTTATGATTTTAGGATTGAGTAAGCTCTCGAAGTAGCCAATCACCGAGATGTTTTTCCAAGAGACCAGGTAAGTAAAGTATGCATGTGTCTTCGGGCCTACATCACAAAACAGTAGGTTGTGTGTGTGCTTGAATATTTTCTATATGTCATGCATCATGTTTTTGAAAGAATACGAAAATGATTTTTTATGTATTGGCATGGTAAGGAATGTAATGATTGCAACAGACAAGCTATTAAGGGAACTAATCCACCCCTTAACTTATGAAGGGATTTATAACTTTGGGAAGATTGATCCACTTCCTAAGTGGAATATAGGATCATTATAGCCATTAAGGGAAGTAATCCGCCCCTTAACTGATGAAGATGATTTATAACTTTGGGAGAGCTGATCCCACTCCTAATGGAATTGAGGGATCATATCAGTGAATGAACGCATATGCAACAGAGATGTGAAAGTAGAAACTGCATGACTAGGAATTTTGCTTCAGCATTTCATTTCATTATCACTTTGCTTACTTAGCATTAGGCTAATAGATGAGTTTTGTGATGTAGGTGAAGAAGCTTCTGAAGGTATTTTTCCTGAGCACAATAAGGTTTAGATAGGTTGGAGGAGCACACCCAAGTCTCGACTTGGTGTTCTGATGAGGCGGCTTAACTGATGTCAGTGGATGAGAAGGTTTAGTGAACCATGATTCAATTTCAATATGTTGAGAGTTTTAGTGACAGTAGTAGTTTCAATGTTTTGAATACAATTTGAGACTCTTTCTGAGAATGATACTCTGTTAGTTTTAATAGTGGTTTTTGCCAAAATTTTGGGGTAGTACACGGATTTATGTAGTTTTGAACGGTTTCAATAAAATGCTCAAGTTCATTTGGTAGTCAGAGTTTTCTTTGTTTATAGTGAAATTGTTGCTATGTTGTTTTCGTTGAGTGTTTTTGATCTATCGATAGATGATGTCTATCGGCAGATGTTGAGTATTAAACTTATCGGATGATGTAGTAGAAGTTTTGTCGTTTAGTGATCGGTGGATGTCGGGTATTAAACCTATCGGATGATGTAGTAGACGTTCTGTCGTTTAGTAATCGGTAGATGTCGTGTATTAAACCTATCAGAAGATGTGAGTAAAAGTCTTTTGTCATTTTGTGATCGGTATATGTAGCTCGTTCTATCGGAAGACGTGAGTAAAAGATTTGTTGTCTTGTGGTCGGCAGAGGCTGGATGAACGAATCATCCGACTGACATCATCGGTAGATGCGAGTAGCAAAACTTGTCGTTTTGCGATCGGCTGAAGTTGGAAGAATGACTCCTCCGGCTGACGTCATCAGTGAAAGCCTTCGGTTTTATTTATGCCCTTTTTCGTTGACCTTGTTTAGCGGCAGATGCATTTGACTTTTTACGAATTTTGAGTATTTTACGCTTATGCTTTCATCTCTTTTGTCCAAATAAATTCTTAATATTTTAACTGATTATTCGAACACTGTTAAATAGTTTTGCTTAACCTTGCTTTGCTCAAAGATTTTCCGCTACAAGTTTTTTTTTTGTGTCTTTAACAAACGTTCAAATTTTGATTTTCGAGTAAAGTTTTAAATTGGTCCAAAATTTCTTAGTTATGTCCGGATTATGAGTAACGTGTTGACTTAATTAGTGTTTAAGTCTAACTAAGTTTTTGGTGATGTATTTAAATGTTAAATATGTAATTTGATTATGTTTATTAAATGAGAACAATGATTTATGCAAGGATTTTAATCTATTGGAAATGCCCTTGGAAAGGGTATTTTAGTTATCTAATGCATATGATTAAGTGTACAGGACTAAATAGTATAACCTTTTGTGGAATATGTTTCAAAATGCCTAAGTCCACCGGTCACTAAACGACAAAGGCGGATGAGTGAAATGAAGAAGTCCACTGGTCACTAAACGACAAAGGTGGATGAGTGAAATGAAGAACTCCACCGCTCGCTAAACGACAAAGGCGGATGAGAGAAAATGAAGAACTCCACCGCTCGCTAAGCGACAAAGGCGGATGAGTGAAATGAAGAACTCCACCGCTCGCTAAACGACAAAGACGGATGAGAGAAAATGAAGAACTCCACCGCTCGCTAAACGACAAAGGCGGATGTCTTAGAAGAAGAACTCCACCGCTCGCTAAACGACAAAGGCGGATGTCTTCGAAGAAGAACTCCCCCGCTCGCTAGACGACAAAGGCGGATGAGATAAAAGCTTCATCATCCGATACCGGTTAGCAGAATATCGCTTTCTCATCCGATGCCAGTTCAACATTTTGAAGTTGCATCCACCGATGGCGGTTCAAGATTAAAATAACATTGCCTTCCGCCAGATTTTAAATATAGCGCGAAAGCTACAGTGTACCTCGCCCAGAAGCTTAAAGTCCAGAACATTAATGGCGTCGGGCGACTTGCGATTTCAGAAAGCAACGGCTACCTGCATTTGTACGAAAGCTGCTCCAACGGTAACAAAGTTTCCATTATTGGATAAGGAGCATTGAAGTCAAGAGCCGTTTTGAAGATAGAGTATTTAAGCCAAGGTTAGAGCACGAAGGAACAACTTTTGCAAATTTTATTCTTGAGCCCTAACTTGCGATTAATCATACTCTGTATTGTTCAACTACATCTCTCGACTCCTAAACTTGAGAATTTGATTTGAGAATTTGTAGTTTGTTGTACTCATTCATTCAAACCTGTAAAACCTGAAAGGTAGTGGATTGACGTCCGTCAAGTTCAATCCAGATCTGTAAAAGGTAGTTGATCGGAGCCCGGAATTTCGATCTGTTTATTCTCGAGAGGAGAAGGTTAAGGATCTTCAAGGGGTGAACCTTGAAGCGTGGATGTAGGCAAGTTTTTGGCCGAACCACGAAAAAAATATTGTGTTGGTTTTTTCTCTCTCTGTTATTTTTATTGGTGTGTTGATTTGCTGTGAGTTTAATAATTTTAAAAAATACTAAAAGGTCTAATTCACCCATCTTAGACAATCTCGATCCTACATAACGAACTGAGTTTAGAAAACTCGGGGCGTTACAAATTCGAACCCTGCATCTCCCTTTCTTTAACTAACTGTATAACACAATTTTCTTCATCCCAAATATGCAATATTCAACATAATTTATAGAATACTTAGAATATAAATTCTTACCTATTTGATCTCTTTATTTTATTACTTCCGATACTTGATTTTTGTACCAAAATAATTCTCTTAAAGAGCAACAAATTTCATTGAAGGCTTGAAGTTCAATTCGAATTCCTCCCCTTTTAATTTTTCCCCTCTTTCCCTCTTTTCCTCACTTTCTCTCTATGTTTCTCTTGTTGTTCTTTCTCTTTCTAGACCAGAACGAAATTAGATCATTGTTATCAGCTTCAACACTTGTCTAGAAGCTACTTAGGGTAAAATTACAATTCACCCTCATTTGTCTCAGTACAATTCACCCTCATTAGTCTTTGTTAAGTTATAATTTTAACCTTAAATATTAAACTATTAATCAATTGAGCTACTTGCTTGACAAAGATATATTTAATTCGTTATATTTAACCTTATTTAATTAACTAAGCTAATACTTAAGGTAATCATAGATTAACTAATTATGATTGATTAACCTTACTTAGATGAATTACCCTAATTAATCACTTAAACAACCGCCTCACCCAAAAGTATACTGAATGCCACATGTCCTACTCTATTAATTGTCCAATTCTATTACGTTGAAACATACTCCAGAGTGTTAAGGTAATTAATCATGACACTTCTAAAAACTTAGTGCAAATAGTTGAGTTTTCTTACTGAAGATGAAAAGGAAAAGAACGAAGAAGATGAAGGAGAAGAACAATGGCAGCAGCAGAGAGTTATTTGAAACCTATTCTGTATATCTTCTAAATGAGCCCTAAGGCTTTCATACACGTCTTGTGAGGCTCATAATGAGCATTGGAAAAAGTGAAGAGTAACTCTAACTAAACTAGAGTAAGTAAGTAACTACAATGTACAAACATCCTCTAACATCCCCCCTCAAGAGCAAGGGTGAAGGGCGAAGATCTTGACGAGAAAATTGGAGAACGCCGACGGGGGAAGAGGTTTGGTAAGAGCATCGGCAAGTTGGTGTTCGGAAGGAGTAAATTTGACGAGTAAAGTCTTGTTGAGGACTTTTTCCCGAACAAAGTGAAAATCAATCTCGATGTGCTTGGACTTGGAGTGAAGCACAGGATTGGAGGCCAAATACGTTGCACTGAGGTTGTCGCAGAGAATGAGAGGCACCGCGGTGGACATAAGGCCTAATTCCTGTAATAGAGACTAAAGCCACATAACTTCGGTCGCGCCGTTAGCGACACTGGGATACTCAGATTCGATGCTGGATCGAGAAACGACTTTTTGTTTGGCAGAGGACCAAGAGATAAGGTTAGAGCCCAAGAAAATACAGTAGCCACTGGTACTCATATGATTGTCTGGGCAAGAAGCCCAATCGGCATCTGTATAGCACGTCAGATTGCAACACAAAGAGGACGTAAAAGAGATACCCAAGTAGGGAGTACCTTGAAGATATCGGAGAATCCATTTGACCGCTTGCCAATGAACATCAGATGGTGCGTGCATAAATTGGGAAACTTTATTGACAGCAAAGGCAATGTCAGGTCCAGTAAGACAGCAATATTGTAGAGCACCGACAATGCTGCGGTAAAGAGAACCATCACTGAGGGGAGTACCCAAGTGTATAGAAAGAATAGGTCCGGCAACCATGGGGGTGGGAACAGGTTTACAAGCACCCATGTTAGCCCTGTGAAGTATCTCAGAAATGTACCTTGACTGGGAGAATTGCATACCACCAGAGTTGAGTTACTGAAATCCCAAGAAAATGAGAGAGAGGGCCAAGGTCTCGAATTTTAAATTGAGACCGTAAATAACTGAGAAGTTGATCAAGTAGAGGTGCGGAATTTCCAGTAAGAATAATGTCGTCAACATATACCAGCATAATAATGACGGATGAGGACTGACGACGAATAAAAAATGATGTATCTGACTTGGAGATCGAGAAGCCCCAAGCGAGTAAAGCAGTGTACAATTTTGTGTACCAGGCACGAGGAGATTGCTTGAGGCCATACAATGCTTTACGGAGACGGCATACAGCAGAGGGATGAGAGGGATTGAAAAAACCCGGGGGTTGCTGCATAAAAATGGTCTCAGTTAGATCGCCATGGAGAAAGGCATTACTTACATTGAGTTGGCGGATGATCTAGCCGAAGGAGATGGCCACAGAGAGAGTAGTGAGAACTGATGCTGGTTTGACAACTGGACTGAAAGTTTCTTTGTAGTCAAGACCCTCTGTCTGATGATACCCCTTTGCCACTAAGCGGGCCTTATACCGATTGATGGAGCCATTGGGATTCAGTTTAGTTTTGAATACCCACTTACAACCAATTATTTTGGCGCCAGTTGGAGGGGTGGTTAACGTCCAGGTATTAGTGGCATGGAGAGCTGAGATTTTCTCTCGCATAGCAGCTAACCAATGAGGGTGTTTGGAGGCTTGGAGAAAGGTTTTAGGTTCAAAAGGATATTCGGCGGAGAAGGCTTTGGGTTTAACAATACCATCTTTTGCTCGGGTTCGCATAGGATGAAGATTGGTGACAAGAGGAGTAGGTAGTGGGGGAGGAAGGCCGGGAGAGATAGAGATGGGTACATGGTCATGTGAGGTAGAAGTGGGTGAGGTGAGAGGCGGAGCAGGTGCTGGAGTGGGGAAAGGTAGGGGAACCGGATTGGGTGGGTGGACAAGAGTCATAGGAAGATTAGGTAGAGGTGGTAAGGGAGGGGAGGTAATTGGAATGACAAAAGGAGACGTTGGAGAGACAGAGGTGGATAGGGAAGAGAAGAGAAAACTAGATTCATCAAAGTTGACATGCCGAGAGATAAAGATTTTATTTGATTGAGGATCGAGACAAAGATAGCCTTTGTGAAGAGAACTGATACCTAAAAAGACACAAGGAAGAGAACGAGGTTGTAATTTATGTTTGTCGAAAGGACGAAGAAAAGGAAAACATAAGCAACCAAAGACCCAAAGGGACGAGTAATCGGGACAAGAGTGAAACAAGCATTCGAATGGAGATTTGTTTTGAAGAAAAAGAGTCGATAACAAGTTGATGAGGAAGGTGGCAGTGGCAAAAGCATAGGGCCAAAACCGATGAGGGACGGATGAGTGGAAGAGGAGAGCGAGACCGGTTTCTACAACATGACGATTTTTACGTTCGACTCGACCATTTTGATTTGGAGTGTATGGGCAGGAGATATGGTGATGAATGCCAAGAGAGTGAAAGAGATGGGAGAGGGATCGGAACTCGCCACCCTAGTTGGATTGAACTACCTTGATGGGTAAACCAAATTGAGTAAGGACGAACTTGTGAAATTGAACGAATGTCGTGTGAACGTCACTTTTTAATTTTAGAGGGAAAAACCAAGTGAAACGAGTACAATCATCCACAAATAAGAGAAAATAACGAGCACCCGTGACGGAATGAATAGGAGATGGACCCCAAACATCCGTATGGACAATGTCAAAAGGGAAGCTTGCACGTGAATTAGAAATTGGAAAAGGAAGACGATGAAATTTACTCATTTGACAACTAGTACAAAAGTTTGGCATTTCACTTTTTACAAAAGGAACATTACAAAATCCTAACACTTGCTTTAAAGTAAATTGAGACGGATGACCCAAGCGAGAATGCCAAATGTGAGAGAAACAGAGAGATGAGCTTGGCATGGTGGTGGACAGGGAGCGAGGTGGAGACAGGGAGTGAAACTGATACAGACCGTCAGTGAGGGATCCTTGAAGGAGGATTTGATGAGAGGTCCGATCCTTGACAAAAAAAAGAGTGAGGATGAAATTCAACAAAGACCAAATTTTCCCGGCATAATTGACTAGCGCTTAACAGATTATGAGAGAAGAAAGGTGTGTGACAGACAGTGTGTAAATTGAGAGAACGACCAGAGGTAGGGATAAGCACAGAACCAGTTTGAATAATGGTAGAGGGCTTACCATCGGTTTGGACGACGTGGTTGTTGCCGGAGTAGGGTTGAGGTTGATGAAGAATGTCCGAATGGGGAGTAAAATGATGTGTAGCCCTAGAATCGAGGACCCAAGGATCGGCAAAAACGGGCATCGGAAGAATTTCGGTAGAAGAGATTTGGGGAAGGGAGAAGGTGGCAGGGGAAGGGTAGCTGGCTGGAAAAACTGGAGAGCTGAAGGAGGGAGAGGGGGAAGCAGAATACGGCTGGGCTGGAAACTGATGAGGTTGAGTGGGAGTGGGCTCGGTGGAAAACGGGTAGGGTTGGGTGTGGGTATAAAAAACTTGGGCGGGCGGGTTGTGAGAATGGGCTGGGTTTGGTGGGTTGGGTCAGTAGTTTGGATTTAGGCGATGGTAACAGGCTGAAGCGGAGTGGCCCATCCTGTTATAAATTTGGCACCTGGGCTTGTGGTTGGACCGGGTATGGCACCCAACATGTTGACCCGTGGAATGAAACCCAATACTAGAGGAAGGTGGATGGTTCTGGAAGGTAGGGCATGGAGCCAGTGGAGGCCGAGGAACCCATCCCGACCGAGATGGGCGATAGACGGCGGCCTGAGCTTGGAGTTGTGTTGGGAAGTGAAGGGAGCCGACGGAGTTTTGCTTCTCAAGGCGGACATCATAGCTATGACGAAGACTGTAGATAAAAAAACCAAACACATATTTTCGATTATAAAAAAGGTAAAATCCAATTTAACCCCCTAAACTATGAATTTTTTTTTTTTTAAAATCCGTTTAAACTAACAACCATAACAAATCAAAACATTGAACTATCCAAAACCTAACAAATCAACCCCTAGTAGCCCCCCAATTACCCCCCGTTCTCCATGTGCAAGGATCGGGGGGTCGTTCTCTAGGATCGGGGTGCCGTTCTCCAAGATTGAGGAGTCGCTCTGGGGCAGGGACCCCTGTTTATTTTTCACTTTATAAATTAATTTTTAAAGAATACCAAACGATATTTAATTTACTAAAAATTGTTACCAAATGTTCACACATTATATGAAGATAATCTGAAAATTTTCGTGATTTTCTAACATTTTTATGATTTATTATAATTGTTTTATAAAATAATTATCTAAAATTACAATAAATTGTAAAAGTGTTATAAAATCACGAAATTTTTCAGATTATCTTTCCATAATTTGATAAACATGTAGTAAAAATTTCAAATAAATTGAATATCGTTTGATATTTATTTTAAATTAATTTATAAGGTACTCCACGTTCCTTCTTCACTTTATAAACTAATTTTAAACAAATCTCAAACGATATTCAATTTATTTGAAATTTATAATACATGTTTATCACATTATGGGAAGAAAATCTGAAAAGTTTTGTGATTTTATAACACTTGTACGTATTTGTTGTAATTTTAGTTAATTATGTTATAAAATAATTATAATAAATGATACAAGTGTTATAAAATCACGACAATTTTCAATTTATCTTCCCATAATGTGATGAACATGTGCTAAATATTTCAAGTAAATTAAATATCGTTCGATATTTTTTACAAATTAATTTATAAAGTGAAGAAGGAACAATTTACTTATAAATTAATTTGAAACAAATATCAAACTATATTAAATTTACGTTGAAACATACTCCAGAATGTAAGGTTAATCAATCATGACACTTCTAAAAAATTAGTGCAAATCTCAACCAAGAAAAACCAAACACATTTTCGATTAAATAAAAAAATAAAGAAGCAAAAACCTAACAAAATTTAGAAGGGTTTTTTAAAAAAAAAAAAAACCCTGAACTAACGGTCAACCATAAAAAAACCCCTAAAGATTACTGTTCATCGAAAAACACCTCAACGTATTGAAAACATTCATTTTAAACCTGGCAGGGGGGGTGAGGAGTACGTACTCACTCGCCGAGTACGGCCGGTCCATCTGGACCGGCCGTACTCGACTCGATTTGCAAAATTTTTGCAAATATTAGAGACCGAGTACGGCCCATACGAGGACCAGCCGTCCTCCTATGGGCAAAACCCGTGACAAAAGTCACGGGTTTTGTCCTGTAGTGCCGAGTACGGCCGGTCCAAATGGACCGGCCGTACTCGGCACTAGAGGACAAAAAACCCGTGACTGAAGTCACGGGTTTTAGCGGTGAGAGTACGGCCGTTCCATTTGGACCGGCCGTACTCGGCACTAGCGGACAAAAACCCGTGACTTTTGTCACGGGTTTTAACGGTACGGCTGGTCCATTTGCACCAGCCGTACTCACCTCACAAAAAAACAAAACCCGTGTCTGATCGAGTAGGGCCGGTCCAGTTGGACCGGCCGTACTCGACTCCCCTATATAAACCCCAATTCGGAGTTTGAAATATCACACACCCTTCTCCCTTACCCCTCTCACATCCTCCCTCCCTTACCCCTCTCAATTCTCTCCAAGCTCTCTCTCTCTCAAATCTCTCACTCATTTTTAATTTCAACTTCTTATTTCGACCATATTATTTCGGCTTTATTTACAGGTATTTAGATTTTGTTTAATTATTTTAATTTGTATTTGAGTTTTTTTATTTAAATATTTATAATGTTATTTTCTTGATTATCGATTAATATTTCTAATACTATTTTTTTCAATTTTATCATTTACCGTATTTTTTTTAATGAATATTTCTAGTACTGTAAATAATTGGATTGCATCTATTTTTTTGATGTAGATTTTATTAGCGACAAAAATGGATTCCGACTCAAGTAGATCGATTGATTTAGATGAGCAATCAAGTGGTGATGCCGAAATGGATTGGGATTTGGACAACACGCCGGAATATGGTGATGTACGAGCATTCGATAACCCACTGGCAAATGAAGAAATATATGTCTATTCGACCTCCAAATCGCTAGACGATGAGCTTCGAACACCGGTCGGCTCAGATGACGACGAGGTGGAAAGCATATCAGTAAGAGAACAAATCTCACTTGGATTTCATAAGGGTAAAAAATATGGTTCTTTGCAGGAACTGAAAAACGAGATAGACCAATATTCCATAGAAAATGGTTATGGTATTACATATATTAAATGTGAAAGAAGTCGACTGACGGCTGAATGTGGAGATGGATGTGGGTGGCGACTGCATGCTTCGCTGATGCAAAATGAGCGAACATTTCAAATAAAGAGCTTGATCGACTCTCACTGTTGTTCGAGGCAAGTTGAAAATCGACTCGCTTCAGCAAAATGGCTGGCGAACCATTACCTGGACAGGTTCAAAAGTCACCCTACCTGGGACATCTCATCTATTATGGAGACAGTGAGGAATGACTTCACCGTTGACATTTCACCCAGTTTTGCCACAAGAGCAAGAAGCATAGCTCGAACCCTCAATGAAGGGAAGTGCGACGAACAGTACGGGCAGCTGTGGTCGTATGCAGCCGAAATATTCAGATCAAATCCCGACAGCACAGTGAAAATTGATGGAAACCCAGTGGGCCGTAATCAATTGGGATTCCAAAGATTCTACATGTGCATGGCTGTTTGCAAGACTGGGTTGCTGGAGTACGGAAGACCCGTTATCTGCTTGGATGGTTGGCATCTAAAGGGCTCGTGTGCTGGCCAACTACTCACGGCCGTCAGCATTGATGGAAGCGATGGAATCTACCCCGTTGCTGTTGCCAACGTCGAGTCTGAGTGTACAGAGTCATGGATATGGTTTTTGCGTATATTAAAGGAAGACCTCAACACTCAGCATGGCTACGGTTGGACACTTATTTCAGATCGACAAAAGGTATGATGCATTTTTATATGTTATTTCAAAAATCTTTGGCGGTCGGGGTTTAATATAATTTTATTAACGCCATTGTTCACGCAAATATCAGGGGTTACGGAGCGCAATTCGAGATCAATTCCCATACGCTGAACACTGCTTCTGCCTCCGGCATATGTATGCAAATTTCAAAAACCATTTTCGGGGCAAAGCATATAGAGATACGATGTGGAATGCGGCCAGAGCACCCACTGAGGCCCATTTCGAGCATGAAATGCGGAAACTACATGGGCTATGTTCGGCAGCCCACGAATGGCTTAGAGCAGAAGAGCCGAAATATTGGGCTAGTTATGCCTTCTCTCCGAATTCCAAGTGTGATCTGGGATTGAATAACTTGAGCGAGTCATTCAATGCACTTCTTTTGCCAGTCAGGGACAAACCGATCCTGACCATGTTCGAGATGATCCGAATACGCTTGATGACTCGTATCGTCAAGAAATATGAGAAGCTGTTTGATTCAAATGAGATCTTGTGTCCCAAGATCAAAGCAAAGCTTGACAAGCTTAAGAGTGCATCTGGAAACTGGCATGCAACGTTTTCGGGAGCTACACGATTTCAAGTCAGCAATGGATACGACCAATTCGAGGTGGACATGACTTTGGGTGTGTGCAACTGCACTCGGTGGGAGCGTACAGGAATCCCGTGTGTCCATTCCATTTCTTGCATGTACTGGATGAGAGTTGCGCCAGAAATCTACGTGCATGCATGCTATTACAGGGGAAGATACCTGCAGATGTACTCACAATATATTCGTCCGATCAGTGGCCCAATAATGTGGCCGATCGTACGAGATATGAACGAAATCCTCCCGCCAAAAAGACGACGTCAACCTGGTAGGCCGAAGAAGACAAGAGTGCGAGATCCCGAAGAGCCGTCAAGCTCCAGAATCAGTAAGAGGAACGCAACCGTGCATTGTAGTATATGTCGGCAGCAGGGGCATAATACTCGCAGTTGTCCTAACCGGGGATCAACTTCAGGCGCTGCTTCGCAGGACACATTCATGGGCTTTAACACATTTGATGGGACGCAGGAATCTTCGACACGCGATCGTGACAGGAATGTGTAAATTTTTGTAAAGTTTTTGATTTAGTATAAATTTCTTTGCTCTTCATGTCATTTTTCTCTTTATTTTCGTACATATTTTTGCCTACAAATATAGAGCTTCAAATACGTCGGTCGAAATAATGAAAGTGAGAGATGACAAAACTCTGGGTAAAATAGAGGAGAATTAAAAGCACACGTCATCAGTTTAATCATAAAATAGAGATTAATTACGTCAATAATGGTTGATGTAAGTTATTATTTACTCCAATTATCATCAGTTTAATCATAAAATAGTAGGCGTATTGATGAGAAATACGTTCCATTCCCAAAGCAGAAGATAATTATTTCTTTTATGATTATGACACTTTTCTATTTATAACCCAACATAACTTACAACGGTCGGTGATTCAAAACCTTTCAAATTCTGATCCGACGATTGGCCACTGTACTTTCTTCTTCGTTCTTCCTTCAAGCCATTTTAGCGAGCCTCTTGAGATAGGGTTTCTGTGGCGACAAGAACAGACGATCCCATTCATTGAAGCCAAAATTTGAACGTATCAGTTTATTCCGTTTTCGATGCGGAAACGATTAAGGTCAGTTTCTTCGTTTACGAATGTGCATTTTTTGGTTCTTTGAAATGATGAAAGACATTGACGAACAGTGTATTTTAAGGGTTTTTTTTAAAACCAACCCATACTTTAGGGTTTTTTTTTTAAAAACCCTAAAATTTATTATAATTTTAATTAATTATTTTAGAGTTAAATTATAATAAATCGTGCAAGTGTTAGAAAATCACGAAAAATTTTAGATTACCTTTCCATGATTTGTTCTACATATGGTAAAAATTTAGTTTATTATAAAGTACAGCAAATTTACATACAACAACTAAGCAGACTACACAGGAGGGGCATCATCGTCAGAGTTCGTGTCGTTTTTCGCCATCCAAGTCGCCCACCTCTCGCTTATCTCTTTATAAGACTCGTTGAGATAATGCTGAGCAGAGACCAGTTGTTGCATCTCTCGTTGCTAGCTTTGCTGTGATTCCAGCAATTGCTGCAGCTGCTGCTGGTGTGTTTGCTGCATCTCATATATTTGCCGCTGTTGCTGGTACTGTTGGTGGTGGTGCATTCGATGCATCTTATTTATCTGCTGCTGTTGCTGGTACTGTTGCTAGCGCATATCATTCAACTGCTGTTGATGCGTCTCTTGCATCTGATATAGCTGTTGTAGATACTGCCTTGTATCCCAGCCACTTCTCTCATCCTCTTGGGGGGCGTTTGGTGGCGATGTAGTCTCATCCATCGGCACTGCCCGAGAGGTGGATGCCCGAGAGGTGGATGCCCCCTGATTTCTTCTCAGCACCCACTTGCCATCGACTTCGACGATCCCCATCCGTATCAACTGGGTCGTGTCAAATACGTCGGTCGATCTACGAGGGATTATCTGCTCTCCATCCGGTATGCGAATACCAGCTCGCATGACGAGCTTCATAATCAATGCCCCGTATGAGAGATTAGTGGTGGGTGCCTTCCCGATCTCACGCATGTGATTTAAAATCAAGAAACCGGGGTCAAAAAGCTTCTCGTTGCATAGCTTCTCCATGACATAGAGGTCCATGCAAGTGACGTGATTTCGATGATCCTCTCGCGGCAGAAGAGTGTGGGCGAGCATTATTCGGAGAACCCGACCTCTAACATTTAGCTCGTGCGCTCTTGGCTTCACGAACACCCCAATATTGGGGTTGCAGTGAATTTGGCGAAGGAACTCTACTCCCTCGGGCAATGTAAAAAATAGGCAATCTCGAGAAGCATGGTAATATCGCTCCGCCCCTTCTATGTTAAATCCCAGGACGTCATTCACCTGCTCTGCCCGTATCAAAAAATCAAACCCAAGAATGTACGTCCTCAAACCTGTTAAAACTCCATCGGTCCCGACCGTTCTCAGGTTGGCGTAGAATAAGCGAACTATTCTCTCGCATGTCTCGCCTGTCAATGCATTGATCCCGTTTAGGCCGATATTCTCCAACATTTGTTTAATGCCCAACGACTCCCAACCGCTAAAGTCTACATGCATGCAATAGTTTAGTGAGCGTTTTCGCAGATTTGCTCAAACTTTCTTTGGCAATCTTGAGACAAAAATTCCATGGTAAGATCCTGTCAAAAAAAGTATTAGTAAAAAATTATCGATAATTGAAAAAAAGTATGACAAATATTTAATATTTAAATAAATAAACATTAGAAATATTTAAAAGTATTAAAAAAGTATTAGAATTATTCTAAATTATTTAAATAAATAATCCTAAATTAAAATAATTATACTTTAATGACAAACAATAAATATATATATATATAAATAATAAAAACATAATGCATACCGTTTGACATATGTGATATAAATAATAAAAATATTCATATTAATAATTAAAAAAATAATACCTGGAAGTGGAGAAAAATAAAATTGGAAGGGAAGGGAAATATTAGTGGGATTAAGAGAGGGAGAGGATTGTGAGTAATAAGATTGAAAATGGGAAAGGGAGAGGAGTGTGATTTCAAATGCGAGGGGCTGGATTTATATAGGGAGGCCGAGGGAGAGTATGCGGCCCGTGACTTCAGTCACAAGTATTTGCCTGCCGAGTACGGCCGGTCCAAATGGACAGGCCGTACTCAGCACTAGAGGACAAAAAACCCGTGACATAAGTCACGGGTTTTAGAGGTGAGAGTACGGCCGGACCATTTGGACCGGCCGTACTCGGCACTAGCGGACAAAAACCCGTGACTTTTGTCACGGCTTTTAACTGTGCGAGTACGGCCGGTCCATTTGGACCGGCCGTACTCGGCACTACAGGACAAAACTCGTGACTTTTGTCACGGGTTTTGCCCATAGGAGGACGGCTGGTCCTCCTATGGGCCGTACTCGGTCTCTAATATTTGTAAAAATTTTGCAAATCGAGTCGAGTACGGCCGGTCCAGATGGACCGGCCGTACTCGGCGAGTGAGTACGTACTTCTCACCCCCTGCCAGGTTTAAAATGAATGTTTTCAATACGGGTAGGTGTTTTTCGATGAACAGTAATCTTTAGGGGTTTTTTTATGGTTGACCGTTAGTTTAGGTTTTTTTTTTTTTAAAAAAACGCAATTTAGAAAGTTCTGGCAATGATTTTGCAGCTGTCTGTCAAACTGATGGGTTTGTGTTGGCGAGGAAAATGGCCCCTGATTTCAAATCTCAGTGTGTAAAAGAGTGGAAGTATCGTTTGTGTTGTCTGGTTTGTCTGTGAGCAAGCAAAAAGAGAGCAAGGCCGATACAGACCAACCCATTGTTGGAGCCAAGTAGGGCTACTGAAAGTGAAAAGAGCTTGTAAAGGGTTTAGGAAAGGGGGGGCCTTAGGCTCTGTGTGGTGTGCGGATGAGTGAAAATCCTAGCCAATCACTTTAACCCTTTATTTGAAGCTGTTCTTCGCCATGACTTTGTGGCTTTCTCCCTCGCCAGCCACTTCTTGATTAGCCCATTCTGGCCCCCTCACACACCTATCAAGATATTTCTCTCTAATTGACATCGAATTCTCTTTCTCTTGTGATTGGTTTTACGTAGTGAATTCTTCTTTTATATCCGTCATTTGTTCTTCAAGAAGGAAAAATGAGGTTGTCTGAGGGGGTGGTCCTTAGTCCTTTAGGCAACAATATCCAGTTTGAACACGAAGGGCGACACAACCAAAAACCAAAGCTTTCATGCCAAATTCAAAACCTTTCTAACTCAAAAAGATAGAGTTTTGTTTACGACACATCCTTCTGTCTTTGTTGAGACTCTGAGTTCGACATGCACACCTAAATCTCCCTCCTGTCTCTCTCACTCTCTCTCTCTCTCTCTATCTAGATTATGAAATTCATGGTATTAGAACTTAAATTTTCTAAATTCTATTACCTAAATTCAAAAACCTAATTCTCAATTCACGGTTGAGATGAGAAATATGTGCTCAAATCCATTAACGTGATTTCTAAAGCAGCATATTGGGTGCTAAGGTTTTCTGTTTCTGTAAACACTTCACAAAAATTCTCTCGAGATAATGGAGTCTCTGAAGATCTTGTTTAACACCTTAATCTTGTTTTTATAGTTTGATCAACAGATCCTCACCGGTAGTATGAAGAGATGGTTCATTGGTTTGAGAGAATACGTGTACTACTTCATATTTAACATATAATATTGTTGTTTGTGAACCACCCTTTTACTTGTCAGCTACCGTAACAATCTTCCCATCTTGTCCAAATTTAATATTTATGATTGAATTATCATACGATGGAAATGACAAAGTGTGACAAATGTTATAATTTTTGACATTTTACAAATTTGTGGATTGGTATGACTAACGAGCATAGAGAGAGTAAAAAAATTTGTTACATGTTAGGAAAAGTTTATTTTAGACTTATTTTAACGGACATGTGCAACTTATATCCGAATTTTTAATTTGTTAGCAAAATAAACTCTTACGCTAATAAAATTGTAAAATAGAATATGTGAATGACACACGATACTCTAGTGAATGTGTTCGTTAACGAAGTCTCTCCTTTTGAATATCTCTTGCATTTTTTAGAATTGTACAGTTCTTCTGCTGAAATTAAACATTTATAATTACTTAATCCTTTATGATCCTGGCATTCAAAGACGATTACCACATGCAACACGTGTGAAGATAACAATGATTAGCTCTCGTCTTTTATGAAATATTGTGGCAAATTAAGCTAATTTATCAACTTCGTAACGATCAACATAGATAATATTTACGTGTCATTTGCATTATAAAATATAGTGCAATTATTAAATACGTGACATGTCTGTCCCTAATGCTTTGTTTCTTTCCCTACCTCAATCTCTCCCACTTCTCTTGGTCTATCCAACAATTTTCTAGTCAACCAAACTGATGTCACCTTCCAAACTTTCCTCTACTTACATCACTTTTATTTAATATATATAAATCAAATAATTAAATAAGAATATCAGAGTTTTTTAATTATTAGTATGATATTCTAAATTACATATATATCATACAAAAATGTCACAGTGCTAGTTTATGTATAAATCAAGTGAGCCACGTATTTTATTTTATTTTATTTTTCAGTTTCTAGTGCTATTTTATAATCCTTCGCTGTTTGGCTTCTCATTGAAGATCTTACACTATTATTCTTAATTATTATTTTTCCCTTCTAACACACTCTTCGCTTTTATTACCTGTGCTTGGCCTGGTCAAGTTTGACTAGACATGGGGATAGACGTCATCAAATTACAAAAATGATGGAATTTAATATTTTGAATTAGACAATAATTTTGAAAACCTCACACTTAAGGTTTCTAATATGGATGGCCATACTAGTAGTACGTTTCTTCCATCTTGTAAATTTGTTTTTTTCTCCCTAAAAGCAGCATGATATTTAGTTAGTGATAAAATAAACTGTTATACGTAAATTCATATACCTTATTCTTTAAATTCTCGAACCCGAATTATGTGACAATCATTGAGATAAATTGAATGCATAAGTTGTGGCATGGCCCCTGGCCGAGTCTTGACTCCCGGATTCTTAAAGTGGGAAAAGATACAATTTACTAATTATACGTATAGCTGGACCACATAAAATATGAATTTCAATTTACAGATAAATTAACAATTCTTTTACTCACAAATTTTATCAAAATTTATTTTAAATATACGAGTCATACTAATATAAAATGTAGAAAAAACAAAAACCAAACTATTCTTCTAGATCTATGTTGTGCCGAACTTATTAACTCATCTTGCCTTTACCTTTTTGTCTAGAGTTGTTACCACGTGTTTCCGAAGTATTGGAAGAAATTATACAATGAGTTTATAAGCTTAGTAAAAATTTTAATTTAAGGATTAATCAAATTAAATTGATATTACATGTAATCATGTACCCACTGCCTAGATTAGTACTCAAAACCTTAACTTTCTTTCCAACATTTATCATCCTCTTATGTGTACACATATTCCATAATTTGTATTTTAGAAAACTATCTAGATGTTTCTAATCATTGTCTAACACAAAATTATGTTTATTACACTTTTCTATACATAAGAAATATATGTTGCGTATAAGAATATGCTTAGACACATAATATTAGAAATTACTGCCTAAATGTCATAACTTACAAACTCACACGTCCTCTACACTCATGTACAATTAAGTCCAGAACAACTCACAATATCAACTAAACTTCTCATTTTATACCCCATGATATGCAATGCATTTGCCACACACACTCATGCTCTGATATGAATCAATACATATATGTTTCATATTATTGTAATGGTATTGTTGTTATCAAGTATCATATTAACATATTATGTTAATGCTAATATGCATGATCATAAACTACAATATATAAAACCACCTTGTACTCATGTACAACTTACTAACGATATTCCCAATAATGCATGCACGTCTCAACATAACTTTTAGAGGACTAGAAATTTACCATCCACAGAGGACTTACAATCATCTCCTTTTAATTTCTACATTTTACATATGTCACACAATATACAACCGACGAGATATATTGAGTTCAATGTGACCAATCATACCACATGCAATACCGTCAGTACATATAAATAGTATTATGATGCATGTTTGAGCACCCACAATACATACATTGAATGTATATTACATGTTAATCATGCATTTGATATGAAACATGTCAATCTTGTTATTTATCAAGCAAAATAATGCATCAATGATGCATGAATGATGACCATATATATCTATATATATCTATATATCTAGATATAATCTAATTATGTCCCAAACCATGTCAAAAGTTGGGATAAAATGATTGACAAAATAAGTGAAAAAATGTATAGTTACGGGCATCTGCATCAAACACAAGCCTACTCACAATATTTTTTCCCTTTCAGGCGTCCGCATTGAGTATCAAAAGTCTGCCCTTTAAATAATTTTCCCTTTCTTCAATTTTCTGGACGCCCGCCGTGGACTTCAGAATCCCACTCCCAAAACACCTTTATCTCTTTTACTGTTCTGGGTGTTCACCTTGGATTCTGAATGCCTGCTCCTGAGATAATTAAACTCTTCTTTCTTTTACTGCTTAGAATGTCCACCTTGAACTTAGGAAGCTCGCTCTGGAGAAACATTTCTATTGATATCAGCAAGTTTTTCACACTACAAAACCTCAAAACCCATATAAGATCGTAATCACAATATATAATCCTCAAAATAAACATGTTTACTCTATCTTAACTAGATCAAGCATTATATTCCATTAATGTTTTTCCAACAATACAATATGTGATATGATTCAAGAATCACCAAAGTTAATATTCTATTGCTCAAAATAAATCATTTATACACCTTCAATCAATCAAACTTCGACCAAATAAATATCAACTATGTATATTAACACAACACAAACGTTTAAGGTTTCCTACTTAATTCATTCAACACATAACAAAATTTAACAATACTAAAGTGATAATTTCTTTCTCATCTCACCATATCAATGTTGTACTTCATTCCCTCATTTTAAACCAAATCAATGTAATGTCATTAAAGATTACATGGAACTCGTGATTCATGAAATCCGCATAGCTTTTATGTCATGGTTCCCACATTGCACGTCACTTAGTGACATTTCACTCGATCCTTTCGCCAAAGTCTAAATCCTCAAGCAGTTAGAACTCTCGACCTGGGAGCTATAACATGGTGGGTTCCATACCTTACC
Source organism: Begonia masoniana (assembly GCA_022432975.1). Taxonomy (NCBI): domain Eukaryota; kingdom Viridiplantae; phylum Streptophyta; class Magnoliopsida; order Cucurbitales; family Begoniaceae; genus Begonia; species Begonia masoniana. The sequence goes on from CM039507.1 coordinate 6,608,492, forward strand.
AATAACAGAGTTCAATCTCTAATAATTTTACCATGAGAGGATTTGAACCATGCATCTCTCTTTGTGGGGGAGATCCTTTAACCAATTGTATAATGCAATTTCCTTCATCTCAAATATGCAATATTCAACATAATTTATAGAATACTTAGAATATAAATTCTTACTTCTTTGATCTCTTTATTTTATCACTTCCAATACTTGATTTTTGTACTAAAATAATTCTCTTAAAGAGAAACAAATTTCATTGAAGGCTTGAAGTTCAATTCGAATTGTTCCCTCTTCAATTTTCCTTCTCTTTCCCTCTTTTCCTCACTTTCTCTCTATATTTCTCTTGTTCTTTCTCTTTCTAGACCAGCACGAAATTAGATCATTGTTATCAGCTTCAACACTTGTCTAGAAGCTACTTAGGGTAAAATTACAATTCACCCTCATTTGTCTTAGTACAATTCACCCTCATTTGTCTTTGTTAATATATAATTTTAACCTTAAATGGTAAACTATTATTCAATTGAGCTATTTACTTGACAAAGATATATTTAATTCGTTATATTTAACCTTATTTAATTAACTAAGCTTATACTGAAGGTAATCATAGATTAATTAAACTAATTATGATTGATTAACCTTACTTAGATGAATAGTTAATCACTTAAACAACTGCCTCACCCAAAAGTAGGCTGAATGCCACATGTCCTACTCTATTGATTGTCCAATTTTATTACGTTGAAACATACTCCGGAGTGTTAGGGTAATTAATCATGACACCTCTAAAAAATTAGTGCAAATCTCAACCTAAAAAAACCAAACACATATTTTCGATTAAAAAAAGGGTAAAATCCAATTTAACCTCTAAACTATGAGTTTTTTTTTTCTAAAACCCCTTTAAACTAACAAACTTAACAAATCAAACCTTGAACTATCCAAAACTTAACAAATCAACCCTGGCGACCCCCTGATCACCCCCGTTCTCCATGTACCAGGATCGGGGGCCATTCTGCAGGATTGGGGGCCGTTCTCCAAGATTGGGGAGCCGTTCTGGGGCAGAGGCCTCTGTTTCTTCTTCACTTTATAAATTAATTTTTAAAAATATCAAACTATATTCAATTTACTTAAAACTGTTATAAAATATTCATCACATCATGGGAAGATAATTTGAAAATTTTTGTGATTTTTTAAAATTTGTATGATTTATTATAATGTTTTATAAAATTATTAACTAAATTACAATAAAATGTACAAGTGTTATAAAATCACGAAACTTTCCATATCTTTTCATGATGTGATGAATATATGGTAAAAATTTCAAGTAAATTGAATATCGTTTGATATTTGTTTTAAATTAATTTATAAGGGACTCTTGATTCCTTCTTCACTTTATAAATTAATTTTAAAAAAATATCAAACGATATTCAATTTACTTGAAACTTTTACCACATGTTTACCACATTATGGGAAGATAATCGGAAACGTTTTGTCATTTATAATATTTGTACGATTTATTGTAATTTTAGTTAGTTAGTTTATAAAACAATTATAATAAATTATACAAGTATTATAAAATCACGAAAATTTTCAGATTATATTACATTAATATGATAAATATGTGGTAAATATTTCAAGTAAATTAAATATCGTTTGATATTTTTTACGAATTAATTTATAAAGTGAAGAATGAACGGGGTTCCTTATAAATTAATTTGAAACAAATATCAAATGATATTCAATGTACGATGAAACATACTCCAAGTGTTAGGTTAATTAATCATCACACTTCTAAAAAATTAGTGCAAATCTCAACCAAGAAAAATCAAACACATAATTTCGATTAAAAAAAATAATAAAGAAGCAAAAACCTAACAAAATTTAGAAAGTTCTGGGCAACGATTTTGCAGCTGTCTGTCAAGCTGATGGGTTTGTGTTGGCGAGGAAAATGGTCCCTGATTTCAAATCTCAGTGTGTAAAAGAGTGGAAGCATCGTTTGTGTTGTCTGGTTTGTCTGTGAGCAAGCAAAAAGAGAGCAAGGTCGATACGGACCAACACATTGTTGGAGCCAAGTAGGGCTACTGAAAGTGAAAAGAGCTTGTAAAGGGTTTAGGAAAGGGGGGGCCTTAGGCTCTGTGTGGTGTGCGGATGAGTGAAAATCCTAGCCAATCACTTTAACCCTTTATTTGAAGCTGTTCTGCGCCATGACTTTGTGGCTTTCTCCCTCGCCAGCCACTTCTTCATTAGCCCATTATGGCCCCCTCGCACACCCATCAAGATCTTTCTCTCTAATTGACATCGAATTCTCTCTCTTGTGATTGGTTTTACGTAGTGAATTCTTCTTTTCTATCCGTCATTTGTTCTTCAAGATTTTTCAAATGAAATATATTTTTTTTTTTGTTGCCGATCTCATTTCGGATACATTTTTCTTGATGCATCGACTTGTTCTTTTCATTTTATTGATGGGGTTTTATCAGTTTTTTGTTGGCGATTGATATATGGTTCGCAAGAAAATTAGGTATGTTGTTATGATGGTGAAGCCTAGAAATAAATGAAGAAGGAAAAATGAGGTTGTCTGAGGGGGTGGTCCTTAGTCCTTTAGACAACAATATCCAGTTTGAACACGAAGGGCGACACAACCAAAAACCAAAGCTTTCATGCCAAATTCAAAACCTTTCTAGCTCAAAAAGATAGAGATTTGTTTCCGACACATCCTTCTGTCTTTGTTGAGACTCTGAGTTTGACATGCACGCCTAAATCTCCCTCCTGTCTCTCGCACTCTCTCTCTCTATCTAGATTATGAAATTCATGGTATTAGAACTTAAATTTTCTAAATTCTATTACCTAAATTCGAAAACCTAATTCTCAATTCACGATTGAGATGAGAAATATGTGCTCAAATCCATTAAGTGATTTCTAATCTAAAGCAGCAAATTGGGTGCTAAGGTTTTCTATTTTTCTATACACTTCACAAAAATTCTCTCTCAAGATAATGGAGTCTCTGACGAAAAGTGAAGAAAGTTTAGGAAATGGAGACAATTACCCATTATTAGTGTCACGCGTCAAAGGGGATTCAAGACAGAAAAATGAACGATCTGACTAAAAAACCGGACCGAGTTGCCCAACCCTTAATCTTAAATATTTAAATAAGTCACGAAAGTCTTTATTTTTTGGAAAAATATAATTATAAGCGAGGACTCAAAACAATGACTAGCAGGTCCAACAAGTAACATCTAGATAAAGTGATAGTATAAATCTAATAATAAATATGCCGAATTAAAGTTAAATAAATTAAAAGTTCACAAGTTTAATTAAAGTTTGACTTCTCAAATAAAAATAAATTTATAGGTAAATTAAATAATAGTAGGGAAATCTGCACGCCAAGTCTATTCTTGAGTCGACAACTAAATATCCTTCTGATCATGGAAGATGAGAGTTATTTTAGGTTAGTCGACTAAACTCAATAGAGATAAATTTTATTTCTAATATTTACATTAATTTCAAAAAATATACAAAAGACACCTGTAAAAAATAACACACTAATATTTGGTTATAATTAAAATAAGTATTCCTGTATGATATAAAAATCAAGTAAAAATGGAGTTACTCACAGACCCTGAGCACGTCATGCAATATGCATTTTAAATAACAACGATGCTCGGTGATTGTGAAAGCTACGAAAAATACCCTTATTAGGTTTATGATTTTGCATCCAAGGAGAAGGCGCGATCAGTCGTCGCATTACTCTAATTGAAATAATGTTTTTTCATGTCAAAATATGAAAATATACATAAATACCATATGCATAGAAAACTAAATAAACTATGTTATAAAAAATAAAGAGTTATTTTATTTAAGATAAATAAATTAAAATATTAATTGAAAATAAAATGTGCAATACTTAATATAAAATAAATTCTTACCTCAAAGTCGGCTTACCACTCACCCAAGCACAATAATTCTAAGTTCCAAGTCTAAGAGTCCTAAAATAATTTTTTTGGTATTAATCTGACCTATGTTATCATATATAAATCGTATTCATAATGACCTTGTAATCAGTTTTTTCATTGATTCATTATAGGATTTTTAAAATTCTTTTGTTTAGATTCAGAATGAAATATTCGTTGGACTCTAATAAAATAATCTTTTATTTCATTCTTAAGAAAAATAGATGTGCTGTGATATAAAAAGATGAATCAACTTAGATAAGTTAATAACTTCGGTTTGTGATAATTTGTAAAATACATATGTTTGAGACAAGTATGATAAATAAATAAAAAAATTGTAGTCTTATTATTAATATAAAAAATGGATTTATTTATAGTTTAAATATAGTGAGTTATATTTTGATTTGTTTTTTCAATTATTTTTTGATTTTCTTTATTATTGGAAATGTATTTTTTAATTTTTTTTTTTTATGGATTCAATCAAAAGTTGTGCAATTTAATAAATTTACACCTAACCAAAAAATATAATTGTAAATTTTGGGTCAAAATTTTATACATCAAATTTCCATAATTTCCCTTAAAATAGTTCACATTTATTGGGTAATTAATATATGAAATTGGGCAAAAAAACAGAGCCAAAATTGGGTCCAAAAGGGGCTGGTCCGTAGTCCACAAGAAGTTGGACTTGGGAATAGTCAAGAATAACCAAGGATGGCCTAAGAAGTAAGGGCCTATCTTGCATCCAAGAGGTTGCTGGACTTAGCCCACACCGCAGACAAACAGAGATGAACTGCGGCTCACAAGCAGACAGACTCAACGTCGCCTTTTTTGACGCTAAGTTCGCGTCTTTCCCCTCGCTAACGATCATCGAAGCCACCGGTTATCAAGATTCTTTTCATAATCAATAACCCATTATTTCTTAGCTTATTTTGTAGGTGATAATCCTCGAGAAAACATCCAAGAAATTCCTTGTTTGTAAGATAAAGAAAGGCCCAAACAGCTAGTTAACTGGAGTTTCAATTGAGAAGTGCAAACCATTCCAGAAGTCCATCGAGCTTGAGGGCTAACTGACCTAAAAGTCTGCTATTTATGAAGAACAATTTGAGATTAAGCTTATGGATGAAGAAGGTCATAGACTAGAGATCGATGGGAGTCATGAGATAATGACGCACCATGAATTCCTCCAACGGCACCAAAAGTTGCAATCAGCCAAAAATAGTTTTCACAGTTTCAAGGTCAACTTTAAAAGCAGTAAAATCCAGCATACGTAATGAATCTTGGCGTGATTTTTGGACAGAACGAAGATTTTTATGTATAGGAAATAACCTCCAAATATTTTGAGCAAACTCCACAAAAATAAAAAATTATTACAAAAATGGCAGAGGTTGTTGGAGACTTGGAATCACATCCTTTGGCCGAGAATTGGACCCGACTTGGAAAGACGATATCTCGGGCAATTTTGGTTGCCTTGATGTAAAAATTGTACATCAATTTTCCCTTTAAATGACATCAATGTCTTCCAAATTTCTTTGATAAAAAATGTCGGGATGAAAGAGTTATGCTTGAACAAGTGCAAGTTTGTCTGAATAGACATCACTTCCGTGCCTATTGACTCCCGGGGCTACTCTTGCAAAAGAGAGCTCCCATGATACGAACGTCGGATATTAGGAAGTCCAAAACCCTTCAAAACGCGAAATAATTAAAAAGAGAACGCCTTTTGATTCACGGACGAAGTAAGGAACTAGACTCCAATCAAAGAATTCGATGGAACTTTTGAAGAACACGAAAAGAATGCAATTGAATTGCCGTGTATTTTACATCTATACAAGACCAATTATAAAGACGAAAAATAAACATCTCTCCGACATATTTAATAGGAGTAGATGAAAATTGATGATGGGGACAACTGCATGGTTGAGCCGAACTCAACAAAACTCCCCCTCCGGCTCATATGGTGGGCTCTAACAAGCCCACCTGAAAAAAAAGGGCTACGTGCAATTGAGGCCATGAAAAGAACTACTGAAGAATTGGATTTCAATAAACTCTCTTTTCGGCTCATGTGGTGGGCTTTGACAAACCCGCCTTTTGATGACAAACCTCGAGCTTCTCCTTCGGTAAAGGCTTCGTCAACATATCTGAATCGTTCTCACTGGTGTGCACTTTTGCCAAGTGCAACTGCTTCGTCTCGAGCAAGTCTCGAACCTAATGATATCTCACATCAATGTGCTTAGACCTCGAATGAAATGATGAATTCTTAGAAAAGTGGATAGCGCTCTGGCTATCACTGAACACAACATATTTCTCTTGGCGCAAACTCAATTTCTCAAGGAATCTCTTTATCCACAAAGCCTCCTTGCAACCCTCAGTAATCGCAATGTACTCGGCTTCTGTGGTGGATAGCGCAACATAATCTTGCAGTTTCGACTGCCAAGACACAGCTCCTCATGAAAAAATCATCAAGAATCCTGAAATGGATCTCCTGGAATCAACGTCACTGGCCATATCTGAATCAGTATAACCAACTAGCATAGGATCACTGCAACCGAAACACAAACACAACTTGGAAGTGCCTCGGAGGTATCTGAGTATCCACTTTACTGCTTCCCAGTGTTCTTTGCCATGATTAGAGAGGAAATGACTAACTACTCCAACTGAATGAGCAATATCAGTTCCGAGTGCAAACTATGGCGTACATTAAACTACCAACTGCGGATGCATAAGGAACTCGACTCATGTCTACCTTGTATTTCTCACTTGTAGGGCATTGCTCCAAATTGAGCTTGAAGTGACCTGCAAGTGGAGAACGTACAGTTTTGGCCTTGCTCATGTTGAACTTTTTAAGTACCTTCTTGATGTAATCTTCTTGAGACAACCAAAGTTTCCCATTCTTCCTATCACGAGAAATCCTCATGCCCAGTATCTTCTTTGCTACGCCCAAGACTTTCATCGCAAAAGACTTGCTCAACTCTCCCTTCAACTTGGCAATTTTGCTAGTATCATGGCCTATGATCAACATATCATCAACATACAGTAGAAGAATAATGAAGTCATCATCGGAATACCTCTTGATGAACACACAATGGTCTGACGATGTTCGGCTGTACCCGTGACCCACCATAAAAGATTCAAACTTTTTGTACCACTGTCGTGGAGCTTGTTTGAGGCCATACAAGTTTTTCTTCAACTTGCACACAAGTTGCTCTTTTCCTTTGACTTTGAATCCCTCGGGCTGCTCCTTATAGATCTCTTCCTCCAAGTCAGCATGAAGGAACACAGTTTTCACATCAAGTTGCTCAATCTCCAGGTTCAATCGTGTTGCTAAACCAAGAGCAACTCGAATCGAGGACATTTTCACCACTGGTGAGAATATATCTTCAAAGTCAATTCCCTTATTCTGACCGTACCCCTTCACAACCAAACGAGCTTTGTACCTTGGCTATGAGCTTGCATTTTCGGTCTTCAATCTGTAGACCCATATGTTCTTGAGAGCTTTTTTGCCTTGTGGTAACTTCACCAAATCATACATGTGGTTCTCGCGAAGAGATTACATCTCCTCTTCCACGGCTTTCAACCACAGTTTCTTCTCATTAACAGAAGTGGCCTCTTGGTAAGTGTCTGGCTCTCCAGCATCTGTGAGCATCACATACTCATCTAAAGTGTATCTTGTCGAAGGACGTCGTTCTCTAGTGGATCTTCTCAAAGGAGTTTCTTCTGGCAACTCTTGAACCTTTTCTTCGACTTGCTCACTCGATTTAACATTATCAGCAGTGGGAACTTCGCCATTGGCAGGACTGGTATAGTGCTCCGATTCCGCTCCCACTCGATCGGAATACTCTGCAGGTGTATCAAACGGATCCACATCAATCAGATCATCACTGTACCTCTCTGCCATTTCTGACTTATCGATGTATTTGATGCCTTGTTCTTTTACGAACACTGCATCTCAGCTTCTTACAAGCTTTTTCTGCACTTGATTGTAGCACCTGTAGCCAAACTCATCAAGACCATAACCGATGAACACGCACGGCCTCGTCTTCACATCGAGCTTCGACCGCTCGTCTTTTTGAATGTGAACAAAGGCCTTGCATCCAAAGGTGCACAGATGGCTATAAGAAGTTTCTTTTCCAGACCACATCTTATTCGGAACTTCGAAATCCAACGAAACACACGGTGTGAGGTTCAATACATAAATCACTGTATTCAAGGCTTCACCCCAGAAGGACCTCGGCAACTGTGACTGCGAAAGCAAACATCTCACTCTCTCAACGAGTGTCATGTTCATTCTCTCAGCTAATTCGTTCAGCTGAGGAGTCTTCGGAGGTGTCTTTTGATGCAGAATACCCTGCTCTCTACAGTACTCATCAAAAGGACCACAGTACTCACCTCTATTATCTGTCCGGATGCACTTGAGTTTCACACCTATTTCTCTTTCCACATGAGCATTAAAATACTTGAAGATGTCTATCACTTGATCTTTTGTCTTCAACATATACACCCAAACCTTCCTTGAGTGATCGTCGATGAAAGTCACAAAATATGCTACACCACAAAGTATTCTTGTCTTCATCGGATCGCAAACATCAGAGTAGACCATGTCGAGTATATCTGGTTTATGCAAGTGAGGAATGCTTTTGAAAGCTACTCGAGTCTGTTTGCCTGCCAAACAATAAGTACACCTCTTTAGAGAGCCAGTTCTCATACTTGAGAGTAGATTTTTCTTTGCTAGAATCATCAACCACTTCTTGCTCATATGGCTAAGTCAGTTGTGCAAAAGTTCTATAGCAGCTTCATCGTCCACCGTATGGACTATGGAATCTGCGATCTTCGCATGCATCACATATAGAGAGGAACATTTTTCTCCTTTCGCCACAATCAAAGAGTCTTTTGAGAGCTTCCATTTGCTTACAATTTACATTGTGAGAGTGATCCATCCTCAAGAATGGGGATTATCCACTTTCGCAACCAGAACGTTAAAGCTTAATGATCAGAAATTTAATTATTGGGATTACACTCGTGCCTGGACTTTTGCATTTCTTTATCAAAATCCAGTTCGATCACATTCCTGGTTCTTTATATTAAATCTGGAAATTTTAACTTCAGAATCAAAGTTTCCCTCATGGTTTCTTCACTGGTGGGAATCGCACTCTCCCGAACTAAATATTTTTCCGAAGGAATTTCAGGACAATTTTTCTCTTTGGGCAAATATCACCCAATTTTATCCGTAAAAATGGATTGGTCACGATGTTCTCTGGTTCTGCACCAAGTTCCAGATTACCTGGATCTGGCAATGGGGCCTCGAGCTCTTCGAGGACCATTTTGGAATTCCAGAAATCCAATAGAATTTCTCTATGAAATGGTGGTCCCATTTCGAATCTGAAAAATGCCTATCAGAAATGAAAACTGTGATAAAAAAGTATCAGGATAATTTTAAGTCCTCAGCTGATTCCAGTTCTTCTTCTGGATCTATTAATTTTATTGATAATATTAAAAAAATGATTATGAATTAGTATACTCGAAAAGGCCGTGGTCGAGGTCGTGGACACCCACCCGGCATTCAGTAAAAACAAAGACAGCAAAAGAGGTTCTCAAACAGGGGCCTCAGTTAAATTCTGTTTTTTAAGTTGGTATTGTAACTTCATGTCGTTACAGAGAGATAAACCAACTTGGACACAAATACTAATAAGATGTCCATAAGTGCAGTTAAACCAGTGAATAATATTTCCTGAGTTAAGATCCATAAATTTTTTACGAAACTTTTGAGCAAATAATGGAGGTAGTGTAACACCCGGTTTTACGGGTTTTGAATTGAGCGCGTAATGGCAATTTTGTAAATAACTAAAATATGTCCGTTTTGTGAACCGAGAGTTTTAATAGAATCCTTATAATTAATATGAATTTTGGAGGAATGATGAGAATTTAAGAAAATTAAACCGAAATACAATGCTTGAGTTTCTAGTTTTGACCTTATGAAGGTTTAATTCGTGGAAATAGTAAAATAAATCCGTTTGACGAACGGAAAGTTTTATTAGAGCCTTAGGAATAGATTGGAATTATTGGTGAAATAAAAAAATTTTGGAGAAACCGAACCGATAGCCGAACGATAGGATAAATGGAGGATTAAACCAAAGGGCTAACTCGTCTTTTTACCACCCAAATTCAGTTAAAACACAAAATCCCCATATTCCTCAACACTTAGCATTTTCTACAGAGGGTTTTCTTCCCCTTCGCTGGCGATGTTTTCCCCTACGACTCCTCCACGGTTTCTTCCTCTTTTGCTTCACCGTTTCTTCTTCAATCGCTCGGGTTCTTCATGTTTTCTCTTCCCCTCGTGATTCTAGGTAAGTCTCTATGGTTTTTTGGCGTTAGTTCTTGATTTTTAGAGGTTGGAACGTTTAGGGTTTCGTAGGAATTTCGTAGAAATAGCCGAGTTTTGTTAGGAAACGTTAGAAATTACCTTATTAACGTTTATTAGTCGAAATAATGGATGATTTGGGCGTTTGTTTGGAAAAATTGGGTATGGAGCTTTGGAAAACCTCCATTAATGGAGCTTTGGAAAACCTCCATTAATGGAGGATTGTTATTTGTGAGTGTAAGTTGCTCGATGAAATGCCCGAGAGAGGTTTATTAGAGTTTTAGAAAATTTCCTTTAGTTAGGAGTTTCGTAAATTTCTGAAATTTTATGTTTAAACTCGATTTTGACAAAAGAACGCTATGGTTTGCTTTAGGTGACAAGGCTCGAACCAAGGATCTCGGTGTGCACGGGACGAGAGGTAAGTTTTCGTGACTTACTTGGCCGATTTGGCCTACACCATAAGAATTTGTTGATTCAAGGATTTTGGAGATGTTTGATTGTTTTGGGTAATAGGTCGGGTAGTTAGTTTAGTTTAAATTGTGTAATGTTTTCATTTATTGCTTGTTATGTATTGTGGTCGTTTATTGTATCGCATGTGTCCACATATCATGGTTTTCTTAAAAAGCATAAAAAGGATTTTTCATGCACGTTTTCATGAAAAGGAAAAGTATAATGAAAAGGTAAGGAAATGTATGAAATGATGGTCACGTCGGTGGCGGTGGTTCGAACATGTCTGTCCGGTGAAGCATGTTTTCCCCCGGGTAGATGAAAGGGGCTATCCAACTGCCGGATGTGCCGTTGTTATCTACTGAGAGTGAAGCCCCGGTGACATAAATGAAATGAAATGAATAGTGAAAAGGTAGGATGCATGATTCATGAACTGTACATGCATAGCATTCACGTGCATTCACGTAGACTTACTGAGCCCCTAGCTCACGTGTTATTTCTATGGTGTAGGTGATATAGAGCAAGGTGAGGAGGATTTTCCTCCCTCAGACTAGCCTGTAGCTTGAAGGAGGATGCTCGGGGAGCGGTTGGCGTAGTCGATGCAAATTTGACCCGTGGGAGCATAGGTTAAATATTTTTGGGTTGAAATGGGCTGATGGGTGATATTATTTGATGAAATGTATAGGAAAACATATTAGGATGCTTGGTATCTGGATGATGGATGAATCAATATATTTTGAGGTATTTTGATGATTGTTGATAGCTTCCGCTATATACAGATGGTCGTTGATGAAATAGATAGGATGTTGATTGTTTTGATATGGATTCGGATGAATATTGATGAATGTGATGTTTTGGTGAAATTGAATGAATTTTTGTTGAGTTTGGATGTTTTTAAAGTAGGTTGAGGTTTTAAGTTGAAACGGATGTTTCGTGTCGGGAGTTGATGGTTTTAGGTAGGGTGTTCGGTTTTTGGATGAGTAATTTAGTTGGATTATTGATGGATATTTTGATGATGAAATTTAAAGTGTGTACTAGGTGAAAATTTGAAGAAAAACGGCAAAGTGGTAGAAAAAAGGGCAAAAAGGGCGCGGGTGGCGCGCTGGCCGGGTGCTGGAGGCGCGCTGGCCCTGTGCGTGCGCGGGGGACGCACGCTGGGCATGCTGTGCACGAGACCAGGATGTGCGGGCCCGATCGATCGCGCCCGAGGGGCGATCTATCGGCGTTTATGGTCATTTTTAGTCGGGAATCCAGAGCAGGCCCGATCGATCGGCCTTGGGCCCGATCGATCGGCGTTAATGGTCGTTTTTAGTCGGGAATCCAGAGCAAGCCCGATCGATCGGCCTTTGGGCCCGATCGATCGGCTTTACACTTGACCCCAACATGATTTTTTTCAAAAATTGACTTTTCAAAATATGTTTTAACCTGACCTTTTACGATACTTTTTAAACGTATTTTACGAGCGATCCCCAAATATTTTAAAGGAATTTAAAGACCCAAAAAGCGAGTCAACATTTTTCCGAAAAATGGTTTTAACCTCGTTTTAGTGATGTAAACGTTGACGAACTTTAAGCTTAAGTTAGAGCCCAAATGTCTAGATATGGATTGAAAGCCCGAGTCCGTTCTCTAATGATTAAACGAATGAAAAGGAAAGGAAACGAAAAATGTAATGAAAGAAAAGAAAAGAAAGAAAACAAAAAATTTAAGTGAGAACGGGCGAGGGTAACACACATGTATGAATGTATGTGTAACGCCCCGAACCCACCCTGGCTCAGTGCGCTACTTTGCTAACCAATCTCACTTTAAAACATAATTTAAAAAATAATTTTCAACATAAAATAACACAGACACAGCTGAATTTAAAGCTAAGTCTCCCGAAGCTCTCTTATGTCATACCTAGCTGCCTAGACTCACTAATTGCCCTTAATCCTAACCGTTAAGCACCACGGCGTTCTCCCTGAAAATTTTGACAAAGTAACGCCTGAAAATGGCCCCTCCAAAATGCTAGGTACCTGTAAATGAATCAATTCTCAACCAGATCTAGAATACTCTTACTTAACTATCCAGCATACGAAATCTCCAAATAACAGTAAAGAGGAAAACTAAAATACGAACATCCCTAAGTGAAGAAAGTCCACAGTATAGGGCGACACATCACCCTTAACTTGACTATAACTTTCCAAACATCAACCAAAAAGAGTTATGAATTTCCATCATGTCCATAAACATAAATCTATAATAAACTACCAAAATACAAAGCCCCACATCCCTACAAAATACAAAGCCCCACATTCCTACAAAAATACAAAGCCCCACATTCCCCGAAGACCATGGTCGAGGCACCCCGACAACTGCCTGCACCGGCGTGCCCCGTGTGCCACCGACTGCTGCCTAATCCTGGCTCTATCGTCTAGCTCATCTGTAACTCTGTCGTCACCTACGCCACAGAACACACACACGTAAGTTTAAGCTTAGCAAGTAGGGGATAACAAATATAAACATGCACAATGCACACACAACCCTCACACAACCCTAACACATTCAGTTTCTAACACTCAGTTTTACTAATAAGTTTTGTCTGCATCGTTAGATGCCTTAATTGCCTGCATCAAAAGATGCCTTAGTTGCCTGCACCCATAGGATGCCTTAGTTGCCCGCACCGAAAGGTGCCTTAGTTGCCCGCACCGAATGGTGCCTTACTTGCCCGCACCGAATGGTGCCTTAGTTGCCCACACCGAATGGTGCCTTAGTTGCTCGCACCAAAAGGTGCCTTATAAATTTGATCAACTATCGTTCACAATCACAATGCCAAACAAATGCAACATCACACAATGCCTCAATACAACACACACAATGCCAAACAAATGCAACATCACACAACGCCTCAATACAACACACACAATGCCAAACAAAGGCAACATCACACAACATCTCAATACAACATAAAGCAAAACAATAACTCAACAAAATACGAAGCAACACAAATAACCATCAAACCTTACCGTTCTATGGTGTAGGCCCGAAGGCGAAAGGATAGTAACCCCTACTTACCTGGCGTCCTAGCTCGCTGAGGATACTCGGTTCCCTGCCCATCTACGGCTCGGCCTACGACAAATATTCAAACTTCATTACAATCAAGCCTACATTCACCAATTACTCTTTAACTACTATTTCCATTATAATCCAACTAAAACCTAACTAAACGGGCCACTAATTTGGATTCGGTAAAAACTGACCCGAAACTTCGAATGCGCGTAACTTTTGCATCGGTTATCGGAATTGAACGATTCCAGCGGCCACGTACTCCTCTAATAACCTAGTTTAACCTGCCAAAAGGAAATTTAAAACAAATGACCATAGCTAGGTCAAAACTCCCAAAAACAGAACCAATTTTTACCCTAAAATATCCAAAATTTCCACTTCAATCTGATTTTTACCAATTCCTTCACCAATTGATCATTCTAACATCTAATTAACATAACCTAACAAGAAAAACCAGAGTTCCTCACAAAAACCCGAGGCTCCAAAAACCTAGCCCTCGATTTTTAGCTTCTCCCGAGCTGCACACTGCTCGGCAGTCCTTGCCAGCACTGAGCTCGGCAATTTGACGCCGAGAGTAGCTAAAAATGGCCGGTGATCGGAGCTCAACACAGCTCGTCACCCTTGGCCACGAGCAGAACCGAAAACAGGACAAAAGAGGACTTACCCGTCGGTTTGTGCACGGAGACGGGCCGGAAATGGCAGCCCTGGAATCGCCGACGTCGTCTGGCCTAAAAATGTCAAAAATCACCGATGATTGCTCCGCCGATCGTCGCCTCGCGTCTCCCGTCTCCGATCGGGTCGAGCGACCCTCGAACGACATAATGGCTTCGAGAAGCCATTCTGTTGTTTTATTATTATTATTTTAATAATAATAATAATAATAATAATAATAATAATAATAATAACATTAATAAAACTAACATTACCATTCTGCCCTTCCAAAAATTCCGTTAAATCTTGTTATTAAATTATAAACTTTTGTCAATTGACCCTCACCCCGTACTCGGCTTAATTATTACTTTTCATTCTTTTTGCTATTCTTTTCAATTAATTAATACAACTATTTCATTAAACAACCACCTTATCCTTTTATTTTCTTTCCAATTTTTTTTCCTTTCTAAGATCCATAACTTAATTATATCTAAAGCAATACACATTGAGGAAAAATTCTCGGGTGTTACAATCCACCCTCCTTACAAAATTTTTGTCCTCAAAATTTGCGTACCCAAGGTATTCCTCAACTTATTCATCTTAACTCTACCCTCTTAACGTTTGGGTTGCCACACTAAGTCTTTAACTACTTCTACGACCTTAATCAGTTATCAGTAGTGATAATTTCTACATCTCAAAAGTTTGACTTTACCTATCGCTGCACTCTATAACTCGAATACTCATACTTCCATTAACTTTAGCCTAAACACTTATCACTTATACCATTACACTTATCACTCAGACTATTACATCGTACCCACTTAGTTCTCAACGCCTCAAACTCAGTTCATCTAATTCCAATTCACACTTCCGTGTCTATCAGACATACACATAATTTATTCTAGCCTTCAAAGTATCTTTAATCACATAAACTAAAAAAATCTACTGAATAAACTTCCTATCCTAAGTCCTAAATTTAGAATTCCACACCATTTTACTATCTTATTTCTAACTTATCACTTTAACCTCTTCTACTTACTTATATCAGCCAATCAAGACAATTTATACCTCGAACAATCATGACATTTTATTAGTTATTCTAACACAATCCCTCATACTCAAAACTCTCACTATTTACTCTTAAGTTCACTCGTATAACTTCCGTATGAACTTTCTTTCCTTCCTATCACTATCCTCTAGACTCCTCAGCTTCACTTAGAATACTACATTCTTACGAGTTTACATTCTTCTCTAATCTTCCATTAAAATTGTCTACATATAGTCTTGATCATTTATAGAGTACTGACACTTCCTGGATCTCCAAATTTCTATACACACTAACCATATATTCTATCATTCAATCATTGACTACAATGCACTCATTCGCAATCATTGACTACAATTCACTTATTTGCAACATAACCGTTTAAATTCTAATGAGGATCTCGTTATCCATTCCC
Organism: Begonia masoniana; assembly: GCA_022432975.1. Taxonomy (NCBI): domain Eukaryota; kingdom Viridiplantae; phylum Streptophyta; class Magnoliopsida; order Cucurbitales; family Begoniaceae; genus Begonia; species Begonia masoniana. Next base: position 6,624,373 of record CM039507.1, read on the forward strand.
TCTAATAATCCTCTAAGTTCTTCAGCTTTACACGGAATACGTTTAACTCTCTTATCCTAACTCTCTCTCAGAGTTAACTAATCTCATCACTTCTTTCTTTTCTATGTCCGTCAGAAATCTAGAATTTAATCTAATCGTTCTTCGAGCTTACATCTCCCAACCTCTATTTTCTTATTCATCCTCTACTAATCCTCGAGTTCTCATTCACATCTCACTCTTAAGCTTATCAACTCTAGCCTAATCTATTTACGACATTAGCAGTTTCGACTTCATTACATACGAGTCGAACCTTTGAACTTTCTAACTTAACATTATCCCTAAATCACTCAAACACTTTTCATGCAATTTCTCGTTCCTCTTATTCGAAATTCACCTTAAGTTATTTATGTCTCCTATCTCCCTCATTCTAAGGTCTAATTTGCATTACATTTAACCCATCATATCCTCACCCTTTTACTACTAGGACACCACTCACACCTGTCCTAACGACTATCACTGCTACTCAGACTAACGTTTACACTCAACTCAGGTTGACCATACCTCTTTTCTCACATCCTTAGGTTATCCGTCTCACATTCCCGTCCTAAGATTCTCTAATCCCTCTATGCTCAATTCTACTGATGTTATCTTGTCTGTTTTGCTTTTCCAATAAATTCCTAGCTATTCGAACGATCAGTTCACTACGTCTATAAGTTGACTCATGGGATCCATCGAGACAAAATAAATTCCTAGCTATAACTAAAGGTAAAGAATTACTTACAGTTGGTGAAGTACGTTGCACAGCGGTCGACATTGTCGGGTAATCCTTTGAACGACTCGTCCATTTTGCTCTGATACCATCTTGTAACGCCCCGAACCCACCCTGGCTCGGTGCGCTACTTTGCTAACCAATCTCACGTTAAAACATAATTTAAAAAATAATTTTCAACATAAAATAACACTGACACAACTGAATTTAAAGTTAAGTCTCCCGAAGCTCTCTTATGTCATACCTAGCTGCCTAGACTCACTAATTACCCTTAATCCTAACCGTTAAGCACCACGGCGTCCTCCCCGAAAATTTCGACAAAGTAACGCCTGAAAATGGCGCCTCCAAAATGTAGGTACCTGTAAATGAATCAATTCTCAACCAGATCAAGAATACTCTTACTTAACTATCCAGCAAACGAAATCTCCAAATAGCAGTAAAGAATGGAAACTAAAATACGAACATCCCTAGGTGAAGAAAGTTCACAGTATAGGGCGGCACATCACCCTTAACTTGACTATAACTTTCCAAACATCAACCAAAAAGAGTTATGAATTTCCATCATGTCCATAAACATAAATCTATAATAAACTACCAAAATACAAAGCCCCACATCCCTACAAAATACAAAGCCCCACATCCCTACAAAATACAAAGCCCCACATTCCTACAAAAATATAAAGCTCCACATTCCTACAAAAATACAAAGCCCCACATTCCCCGAAGACCATGGTCGAGGCGCCCCGACAACTGCCCACACCGGCGTGCCCCGTGTGCCACCGACTGCTGCCTAATCCTAGCTCCCTCGTCTAGCTCACCTGTAACTCTGTCGTCACCTACACCACAGAACACACACACGTAAGCTTAAGCTTAGCAAGTAGGGGATAACAAATATAAACATGCACAATGCACACACAACCCTCACACAACCCTAACACATGCAGTTTTAACACTCAGTTTTACTAATAAGTTTTGCCTGCATCGTTAGATGCCTTAATTGCCTGCATCAAAAGATGCCTTAGTTGCCTGCACCCATAGGATGCCTTAGTTGCCCGCACCGAAAGGTGCCTTAGTTGCCCGCACCGAATGGTGCCTTAGTTTCCCGTACCGAATGGTGCCTTAGTTGCCCGCACCGAAAGGTGCCTTAATTGCCCGCACCGAATGGTGCCTTAGTTGCTCGCACCGAATGGTGCCTTAGTTGCCCGCACTGAAAGGTGCCTTATAAATTTGATCAACTATCGTTCACAATCACAATGCCAAACAAATGCAACATCACACAACGCCTCAATACAACACACACAATGCCAAACAAATGCAACATTACACAACGCCTCAATACAACACACACAATGCCAAACAAAGGCAACATCACACAACACCTCAATACAACACAAAGCAAAATAATAACTCAACAAAATACGAAACAACACAAATAACCATTAAACCTTACCGTTCTATGGTGTAGGTCTGAAGGTGAAAGGATAGTAACCCCTACTTACCTGGCATCCTAACTCGCTGAGGATACTCAGTTCCCTGCCCATCTACGGCTCGACCTACGACAAATATTCAAACTTCATTACAATCAAGCCTACATTCACCAATTACGCTTTAACTACTATTTCCATCATAATCCAACTAAAACCTAACTAAATGGGCCAATGTTCGGTAAAAACCGACCCGAAACTTCGAACGCGCGTAACTTTTGCGTCGGTTAGCGGAATTGAATGATTCCAGCGGCCATATACTCCTCTAATAACCTACTTTAAACTGCCAAAGAAAATTTAAAACAAACGACCATAGCTAGGTCAAAACTCCCAAAAACAGAACCGATTTTTACCGTAAAATATCCAAAATTTCCACTTCAATCTGATTTTTACCAATTCCTTCACCAATTGATCATTCTAACATCCAATTAACATAACCTAACAAGAAAAACCAGAGTTCCTCACAAAAACCAGAGGCTCCAAAAACCTAGCCCTCGATTTTTAGCTCCTCCCGAGCTGCACACTGCTCGGCAGTCCTTGCCAGCACTGAGCTCGGCAATTCGACGCCGAGAGTAGCTAAAAACGGCCGGTGATCAGAGCTCAACACAGCTCGTCACCCTCAGCCACGAACAGAACCGAAAACAGGGCAAAAGAGGACTTACCTGTCGGTTTGTGCATGGAGACGGGCCGAAAATGGCAGCCCTAGAATCGCCGACGTTGTCTAGCCGAAAAACGTCAAAAATCACCGGTGATTGCTCCGCCGATCGTCGCCCCGCCTCTCCCCTCTCTGATCGGGTCGAGCGACCCTCGAACGACAGAATGGCTTCGAGAAGCCATTCTGTTGTTTTATTATTATTATTTTTTAATAATAATAATAATAATAATAATAATAATAATAATAATAATAACATTAATAAAACTAACATTACCATTCTGCCCTTCCAAAAATTCTGTTAAATCTCGTTCTTAAATTATAAACTTTCGTCAATTGACCCTCACACCGTACTCGTCTTAATTATTACTTTTCCTTCTTTTTGCTATTCTTTTCAATTAATTAAAACAATTATTTCATTAAACAACCACCTTATCTTTTTATTTTCTTTCCAATTTTTTTTTCCTTTCTAAGATCCATAACTTAATTATATCTAAAGCAATACACATTGAGAAAAAATTCTCGGGTGTTACAGTATGCACGCACGGCACAGATTGTGGCGACACTGACGCGGGGTCGGGGTCGTCACAGGTAGGCCATCAATGAATTTGGCCTTTCAATGTTCGGAATTAGCATCTTTACGCTGCTTGACTTTAGTGATGAAAACATCTTTATACCAACGAAAGTGGGTTAAAGATGGACATCTAAGATTCTGAAGTAATTCTCTTCCACATTCTTGTTGCTGTTCAATAGCACCAATGAAGTGGAGGATTATTGCCTGAATAAGAGAATAGATAGCATCCTCGATGGCTGTCGTTCGTTGTTGGGTCAAATGTTGAACTGTTGTAGGATCAACAGTGTAACGACCCCTTTTCCCAGCAAGATATTGTCCGCTCTGGGGATTGGGTCGTAGCTTAATATCCTCCCCTCACGGCTTTGTTTGGCGAGGACTTCTCAGTCGGTTACCCAACCTGGTACTACTCTCACCGAAGCACTTTTAACTTTAGAGTTCTTATGAGATCCGTTGTCAATTGTGCTCCAAAACGCGTCTTGCTATATTGGGAAGGTCTCTTTACATATGTTTCTTTTCCACATACTTCCCCAAGCAATGTGGGATTGTGACGATCCCCTTTTTACGACCCGTCACCTTCCGGTTCGCCCGCACAGACGTACCGCCATCCAGATTCTGGTTCGTGCAGTCATTGTACACATACTTACACATCCGAGTCATCACAAACGGAGACCTCTACAAGGTTCTCTTGTCATAGCCAAGTATGTTTGGCTAAATTCGTAGTTAATTCATGAATGAATGAATTAGTGATTATTTAATTTATCTTAAAATCATCTATTGATTTTTCTTAATTTTGCTAAAGTTCATCTTTTAATCTTTTTCGGATATGAATCTAAGACGCGTTGAGGTTTTGTGTGAGATTATTAAATTGATTAATAAGTTAAATATTGTCCCTTATATATATGTCTCGAATTCTTCAGGGGAAATGCCCTTTGAAAATGGTATTTTAGTTGGTTAACAATTCTGTTAAGTGTTCAGGGTGTGATAGCAAAACATAACAGAAAATGATAAAAAGGCCACATCCACTGCTGATATTCAAAAGCCACATCCACCGCCCAGCTAAATGACAAAATCCACATCCACCGCTGGCACTCTAAGGCTACATCCACCGCTAGCAAAAAATAGTGTACATCCACCGCTGGCACTCAAATTTTACATCCACCGCCAGCTACACGACAAAATTGTACATCCACTGCTGGCATTCAAAGGCCACATCCACCGCCAGCTAAACGACAAAATCGCACATCCACCGCTGTAATTCAAAGAAGATATACACCACTATCTAAACGACAAAGGTCATATTCACTGCTAGCTAAACGACAAATTTCTGAAGACACCCACCGCCGAAATTTCTGATGACATCCACCACTGAAATTTCAAAGGAGACCTCATCCGCTGAATAGTAACCTCTGAAGACATCCACCGTTAGATTTTCAAAGATAATATACACCGCTGATCTCCAAAGGCGAAGTCATCCGGTGAACAGCATCCACCACCAGAAATTTAAATAAACTGTGAAGCTACAGTGATAGTCGTCCAGAGCTTTAACTCCTGTCCATTAATGGCGAAGCACGAAAGCAACTTCAGAACGCAACGGCTAGCTGTCTAAGTACGGATGCTTCTCCAACGGTAATGTTTTTCCATATCTAGAAAGAAGCATTCAAGTATTGAAGCCGATTACAGACAGAGTATAAAAGAGAAGAAAGAAGCTCGGGAAAAGAACTTTTGCTGAAATTAATCTTCGAACCCTTACCAGTGATATTAGTGCAATACTCTGAATTTTCTGTACATCTCTCTATTCCTAAACTTGAGATCTATCTTGAGAGAGTGTAGCCTTGTGCTAAATTCATTATTCTATAAAAGTGTAAAGGCTGTAGATTGTCGCCCGTGAAGAGCAATCCAGTTGTTGTAAGGGCAATAGATCGACGCCCAGAAAGTTCGATATGGTTTTCTCATGAGGAGAAGGAAAGAATCTTCAAGGGGGAGCCTTGAAGCGTGGACGTAGGCAAGCTTAGCCGAACCACGTTAAAAACTGTGGTGTCAATTTCTCTCTCTCTCATTTTTATTGTTTGAATATTTACTGTTTTCTTATCAGTTGAACATAAGAGAGAAATTGATTAGATTAACAAATTAAGTTTAAAAAGTCTAATTCACCCCCCTCTTAGACAAATACGATCCTTCAATTGGTATCAGAGCGGGTTAAATATTGTCTAAGATACTATTACAATTGCATTCAACACAAACTCCACACACGTAGAAGGCCAAGCTATTAATAGACCTCCTTTTTTTGATGGTAGTGATTATGTATACTGGAAGGCAAGAATGAGAATATTCGTTTAAGCCATGGATTATGAGATCTGGAACTTAATAGAGAATGGTCCTTTCAAGGCCATGAAGACTGAAAATGGAATCAATATTCCTAAAGAGTCTCATGAATTAACAGATTCTGACAAAAGAAATCTGATCCTAAATGCCAAGGCAATAAACACTCTGTACTGTGCTCTAAATAGAGATGAATTTAATAGAGTACAAGGGTGTGAGAGCGCTCAAGAGATTTGGCGCCTTTTAGAGATCACACACGAAGGCACAAATCAAGTGAAAGAGAGCAAACTGAATATCCTTATACATGAGTATGAGCTATTTTCTATGCCTAAGGATGAATCTGTTTCTTCTATGTTTACAAGATTTACTAACATAACTAATGGTTTAAAAGCTCTTGGTAAGTCCTACTCTAGTGAAGAACAGGTCAAGAAGATTCTCAGATATCTTCCAAGAAGTTGGCAGTCGAAGGTGACTGCCATTCAGGAAGCAAAGGATCTTAAAGTTCTAAAACTTGAGGAGCTCATTGTATCACTCATGACGCATGAGATCACAATGAGGGCAAACGAGAAGGAGGACCTCAAGGAAAAAGAGGTCACAAAGAGAAAGGATATTGCTCTGAAAGCCTCCTCTAGTAAACAGGAACTCTTTGAGGAAGAAGAAGAAGATGATGATGATGATATAGCTCTCATCACTAGGAGATTCAACAAGTTTCTCCTAAGGAAGAAGCTGCAAGGGAGAAGTTTTCCCAGGAATGATAGGCAACCTAAAGACAAGGAGATTACCTGCTTTGGGTGTGGAAAGCCGGGTCACATGAAGGCCGATTGTCCACAAGCTAAAGGCCCCAAGAAATTCAAAAAGAGTGCAATGAAGGCTACTTGGGATAACAGTGAAAGTGACTCTTCTTCAGAAGATGAGGAAGTTGCCAATCTGTGCTTCATGGCACACGAAGATGAGGTAAGTCATTCTTCCTATGACAGTGATAATGATGAGGGTGATCTAATAGATGCCTTCAATGACTTAGTTAAACAGTATAGTATGCTCAAAGCTAAATATAATTCTATGAAGAAAGAAAACGCAAACTTGATCGATGAGCATGCTAAGAAATATAATCTGCATGAAAAGGAAATAATGGACCTTAAGTGTAGAAATGAAAAACTGAATAATCTTGTTCTTTGGTTCATAAATGGTACCAAGAACTTAACCTTGCTGATAGGAAATCAGAGAGCTACTCATGATAAAACAGGTCTAGGTTATGATAAGTTTAATAAAAGAAAAGCTTTTAAGAACTTCTTTGTTAAACCTTTTACTTGTCTGCTTGCAATGAAGTAGGGCATAAATCATATGAATGTCCTTTAAAAATTAGTAAGAAATCAAGTGGTAAACTTCAATGGGTTCCTAAGGGAACCAGACCTAACACTAGGACCCAAAAGATTTGGGTACCTAAGAAGACCAATTGATTACTATTTTGCAGGTTGACTGTTCTCCTAGGAAAAATCAATGGTATCTCGATAGTGGTTGCTCGAGACACATGACGAGAGACTCAACAAAATTTGCTGTGGTCAACAAAAACAAAGGAAGTGTTACTTTTGGTGGAAATCAAAAGGGCAAAATTGTTGGTATCGGCAATGTAGGTAACAGCGTTAATCCTATTATTAAAAATGTGCTGTTGGTAGAAGGACTAAAGCATAATTTGCTTAGTATTAGCCAGTTATGTGATAAAGGATATAAAGTGATTTTTAAATCAAATTCTTGCATAATTAAGGATGCTTCAAATAGTAAGGTTCTGTTTTCAGGTTATAGGAAAGAAAATATTTATATCATTGACTTAGATAATATTGTTTGCAATGACGAAAAATATTTTGCTGCAAAGTCTTCCAATGATTGCTAGACTTGACATAGGAGATTAGGACATATAGGTATTGATACCTTAGCTAAGATTACTAAGGATAATTTAGTTAGAGGGATTCCTAACATATCTTTCGAGAAGGATAAAGTCTATGAAGCTTGTCAAATGGGCAAGCAGATCAAAAGTTCCTTTGCATCGAAGAATGCAATCTCTACTTCTAAGCCTCTTCAACTTCTTCACATGGACCTCTTCGGTCCTTCTAATGTAGCCAGTCTAGGTGGTAAATTCTATGCCTTTGTCATTGTAGATGACTTCTCTAGGTACACATGAGTATTCTTTCTGAAGTCAAAGGATGAGACCTTTGATACCTTTTCTAGCTTTAGGAAAAGAGTTAAAAATGAAAAGGAGCTCACCATTGTTGCTATTCGTAGTGATCATGGTGGAGAATTTGAAAATGAGAAATTTGAACTCTTGTGTCTCAAATATGGAATTGAGCACAGTTTCTCTTGACCTAGAACTCCTCAGCAAAATGGTGTTGTTGAGAGGAAGAATAGATCCCTCCAAGAGCTTGCTAGGACTATGCTAAATAAAAATTCCCTTCCAAAGTATTTCTGGACTGAAGCTGTTTCAACAGCTTGCTATGTACTTAATCGGGTCTCTATAAGACCTATTTTTGAGAAAACTCCGTATGAGTTTTGGAATGGAAAAACTCCCTCTGTCAAGTATTTTAAAGCTTTTGGTAGTAAATGCTTCATTTTTAACACTAAGGATAACTTAGAAAAATTCGATTCCAAATCTGATCTTGGAATTTTTCTGGGTTATTCTCTTTCCAGTAAAGCTTATAGAGTGTTCAATAGGAGAACTCTAGTTGTAGAGGAATCTGTAAATGTCAACTTTGATGAGTCCCCTCAGCTCACAATCAATGTAGATGAGGATATTTCTTTAGAAAAGCATCTAGATTCCCTTTCCCTAGATAAGCCCACAGATACCCTTCAAGGAGAAAAATCTCTAGAACCTTCTTCAAATTCTCTAGATATTGTTCCTGTCAAAGATGAAAATTTTGCTCTGTCTAGAGATTGGAAGTATGTCAAAAATTATGTCAAAAATCATCCCTTAGATGAAGTCTTAGGTGATCCTTCCTTAGGAGTAAAGACTAGATCCTCTCTTAGGAATCTCTGTGCCAATGTGGCATTCATTTCACAAGTAGAGCCTAAGAAATTTGAATAGGTCGAGAATGATGATAATTGAATTTTGGCTATGCAAGAGGAGTTAAATCAATTTGAAAGGAGCAAAGTATGGGAACTTGTTCCACGGCCTAAGGATCATCCTATTATTGGAACTAAATAGGTTTACAAGAATAAAATGGATGAAAATGGGATTGTTGTAAGAAACAAGGCTAGACTAGTTGCTAAGGGATACTCTCAAGAAGAAGGTATTGATTTTGAGGAATCTTTTGCCCCTATGGCCAGATTAGAGTCAATTAGAATGCTCTTAGCTTTTGCTTGCTACAAGAACTTCACACTCTTTCAAATGGATGTAAAAAGTGCATTCTTAAATGGTTACATCACTGAAGAAGTTTATGTTTAGCAACCCTTAGGATTTGAAGCCTTTGATAAACCCAATTATGTATACAAACTTAGAAAGGCTCTTTATGGTTTAAAACAAGCCCCTAGGGCTTGGTATGATAGGTTGAAGAATTTTCTTGTAGAAAGGAAATTTAAAAAGGGTAATATAGATTCAACTCTATTTACCAAGCAATCGGATAATGATATTCTTATAGTTCAAATCTATGTCGTTGACATTATTTTTGGATAGACTAATGTCACTCTGTGTGATGAATTTTCTTCCCTAATGCAAAGTGAATTTGAAATGAGTATGATGGGGGAGCTAAAATTCTTCCTAGGATTTCAGATCAATCAAACTCCTGATGACATTTTATTCTGTCAAGAAAAATACATTAAGAAGCTCCTAAAGAAATTTAGTTTAGAATCTGTTAAGTCCTCTAGAACTCCCATGAGTACTACTATCAAATTGGACAAAGAGGAAAATGGAACAAGTGTTGATATTAAAAAATATCGTGGTATGATTGAATCTTTGTTATATCTGACTGCTAGTAGGCCAGATATTCTCTTTAGTGTCTGTTTCTGTGCTAGATTTCAAACTGCACCTAAGGAATCTCACTTACCTGCGGTCAAAAGAGTTTTCAAATATTTGAGTGAGACTTATGACTTAGGTTTATGGTATCTGAAGGGTACTTCTTTTGATCTCATAGGATACTCATATTCTGATTATGCTGGAAGTCTAGTTGATAGGAAAAGAACCAGTGGAACATGTCAATTCCTTGGTGAATCTCTAGTTTCCTGGTACTCCAAGAAGCAAAATTCTGTTGCACTTTCAACGGCTGAAAGTGAATATATTGCTGCTGGCAGTTGTTGTGAACAAATGTTGTGGATGAAGCAGACCTTGGAGGACTATAATCTTTTCTACAATAGGATTCCTATTCGGTGTGATAACACCAGTGCCATTAATATTTCAAAAAACTCTATCCAACATTCTAGAACCAAACACGTAGAGGTTAGATATCACTTCATAAGAGATCATGTTCAAAGAGGTGATATTTCTTTAGAATTTGTCAATTCTGTAGATCAATTAGCTGATATCTTTACCAAGCCTTTGGATGAAAAGACCTTCAACAATATTAGAATAAGGTTAGGTCTCATTCGGATTGAGAAAAACTGAGGTTCTTCGTCTGTTGGTAAATTTTGAGTAATAGAGCAGATTGGTCATTGGTCAATGAAGGCGTCGGAAGATATGCATCATCCATTTACCATCGGAAGATGCATATCTACCGATATGTATTGGAAGATATATTCTTTAATCTGATGACACGTGTCACCCATCGGGCGATATCGATGTTACTAATTTGTCTTCTTATATTCGAGCAAAGCCCTAATTTAAACTCATCTATTTGAGACGCTTCATAACTTTCGCGCTCTTTCGAAAACTCCTGCCCTATCTGTCGTTTCCTCACTTCCTAATCTTCCTCTTCTTCAAGTTTTCACATCCAGAAAGCTGTTTCATCGATCATGGCATCTTCATCTCGCGCTGTTCAGGGACCAGCTAAGAAAAAGGCCAAGGTTTCAGTTCGTCAGCCACGAGAACTTCCTCGTGCAACTCAATGGCCGTCTCTCTACTTCCTTATTCAAGCTGCCAAAGAGAGGTATTACAATGATTTCAAGCTTAAAACCCTTATTCCAAGTCGAGGTATAATGTTTGAGGATTTAGATGGCTTGGATTTAATAGAACCCTTGAAATGTCTCGGGTTATTGGGGCTTTTTGATGTTGAATCTTTTTATTATCCTGTTGCCGTGCAAATGTTTTATGCCAACTTTAGCTATCCTTCGGATTTCTCTACTGTTTCGAGCTATGTGTATGGAAAACACATAGTTCTCACCTCCCAATTTATTGATGAGCTTCTGGAGAGTCCTCAGTTGGATAATCACGTCAAGTTCTTTGAGACAGGTTCTGAGCCCCCTTTTCTTGACTCTCCACAGGGTCATCAGTTTATGAAGACCATTGCTCTAGACCCTACTCACATACCTAGTCGCTTGAAGAGAAAGTATCTCCATATCAGGACTCGTCTCTTTCATCAGATGATAGGATACAATATCATTCCAAAAGGAGGTCACTACGATGATTTGAGTGGCATGGAACTGTTTGTTCTTTATTCACTCTACCAAAAGGTCCCCTTCGACATAGGATTCATTGTGTTGAGAAGAATGATCCAAAGTGTCTCAGCCAGGGCTACGTCTCTGCCCTACAATCTACTTCTCATGAAGATTTTTGAGAAGTTTGAAGTTGAATTTCTAGAGGAAGATGACCCCTTCCGCCTTCAGCCTTCCAGTTATTATTCGAAGTCCACTTTGAAGAGGATGGGGATCACAATAACAAAAAAGGGGGAATTTATTTTGGACGAGGCCCGCAAGAAGGTTTCTAAGGCAACTACTGTTCGGTTAGGGAAAATGAAGCTTACCCTTCAGGAGGATGAGTCTACTCATGAAGGTGTGGATGAATCTGAAATCCCTGCCTTTGCTGATTCTCCATCATCCTCTCAGGTGTCACGCTCTATTTTTCCTTTTGCCGTTCCATCTTATACCTTTGTGGCACCTCCTGTTCACTCATCTGTGCCCCTTCTACCTCAAGAGAGTCCAACTTCTCCTTCACCTACTCCTCTTTTGCCATCTCTGCCTGCTCAACCTCTCATTTCTCTGGTTCCACCCACTGCTCCTCTAGTCCAAACTTCCTCAAATCCAAACCTTCCAATTACTCCTCAAACTCCAAAGACCTATCAGAGGAGATCAACCAAAAGTGAGGGACAGTTCACTGAGTTAATGACCCGCATAGAAAGCTTCGGCACTGCTCTCTCATCTGTTAAGGATCAGATGAATAAATCTTTAGATTCCAAGCTCACTCACTGCCGAGTGGACATGAGCATAGATCTTGACTCAGTTCAGGACAGGTTGTCTAGAAGGATGGATAGACTTGAAGGCTCTTTCTTCAGGGACTTTCGGTCTCTTCAGTCTGACATTCAAGGTCTTCAGCCAGAACCGCCTCGACCTCTTTGTTACTCAGCGGCTTGTTCTGAAGACTTCCTCCCTATTATCATCAGACTTGAGGTTGACTAGGAAGTGAACTTCATGCCTTTAGATATCTAAGATGCTGAGCTCAAGTTCACTGATCCTTTTAGTTCCCATGTCTCCGAGTCTACATCTGATCTTCAAGGGTCAATGGCTACTCTTCAGGCTGTTCATCAAGTAGAGCCACCACCATGTCTGGACTTGGTGGTATATCGAGGACCCTCTCCATCTGCTGCTCCTCTGCTAGAGCCTCTTCCATGTATGGATTTGGTGGTCTATCAAGAACCATTTCCACCTTCTGCTCCATGTATGGACTTGGTGGTATATAAAGAACCATTTCCTTCCGATCTTGCATCACTCATAGGTCCTTATTTCTTTTCGGACCTTGAAGTGACTTCTTCGATTATCCAAGAGCTGTGGAAGCGGTTTTTCGATTTAGATTAATAGGAAATATTTTTTTTAACAACTTTCACATTTCATTAATATACACATGTTTGAGTTGTTGATTGCTTTATACTGTTTTTTTTTTATAATGTCAAAGGGGGAGAAATCTGTGTATTGCAAACGAACTGTTATTTGAAAACTAAATTGAACTGTTATGAACTGTTATTTGAAAACTAAATTGGCTTGCATGCACATGCTGTGGGGGAGCTAGAATTATGGGGGAGTGATTGTCAATCAATTAATACTCATAGTTTGTCATCATCAAAAAAGGGGAGATTGTTGACTTAACTCATGTTTAAGTCTAACGATGTTTTTGATGATGTGTTTTTCAATTGTGTGTAATTTGATTAAGTTAATTATATGAGATTATTAAATTGATTAATAAGTTAAATATTGTCCCTCATATATATGTCTCGAATTCTTCAGTGGAAATGCCCTTTGAAAAGGGTATTTTAGTTGGTTAACAATTCTGTTAAATGTTCAGGGTGTGATAGCAAAACATAGTAGAAAATGATAAAAAGGCCACATCCACCGCCAGCTAAACGACAAAATCCACATCCACCGCTGGCATTCTAAGGTTACATCCACCGCTAGCAGAAAATAGTGTACATCCACCGCTGGCACTCAAAGTTTACATCCACCGCCAGCTACACGACAAAATTGTACATCCACAGCTGGCATTCAAAGGCCACATCCACCGCCAGCTAAACGACAAAATCGCACATCCACCGCTGTAATTCAAAGATGACATACACCGCTAGCTAAACGACAAAGGTCATATCCACCACTAGCTAAACGAAAAATTTCTGAAGACATCCACCGCCGAAATTTCTGATGACATCCACCGCTGAAATTTCAAAGGAGACCTTATCCGCTGAATAGTAACCTCTGAAGACATCCATCGTTAGATTTTCAAAGATAACATACACCGCTGATCTCCAAAGGCAAAGTCATCTGGTGAACAGCATCCACCACCAGAAATTTAAATAAACCACGAAGCTACAGTGATAGTCGTCCAGAGCTTTAACTCCTGTCCATTAATGGCGAAGCACTAAAGCAACTTCAGAATGCAACGACTAGCAGTCTAAGTACAGATGCTTCTCCAACAGTAATATTTTTCCATATCCAGAAAGAAACATTCAAGTATTGAATTCGATTACAAATAGAGTATAAAAGAGAAGAAAGAAGCTCGGGAAAAGAACTTTTGCTGAAATTAATCTCTGAACCCTGACAAGCGATATTATTGCAATACTCTGAATTTTCTGTACATCTCTCTATTCCTAAACTTGAGATCTATCTTGAGAGAGTGTAGCCTTGTGCTGAATTCATTATTCTGTAAAAGTGTAAAGGGTGTGGATTGTCGCCCGTGAAGAGCAATCCAATTGTTGTAAAGACAATAGATCGACGCCCGAAAAGTTCGATCTGGTTTTCTCGTGAGGAGAAGGAAAGAATCTTCAAGGGGGAGCCTTGAAGCGTGGACGTAGGCAAGCTTAGTCGAACTACGTTAAAAACTGTGGTGTCAATTTCTCCCTCTCTCATTTTTATTGTTTGATTATTTACTGTTTTCTTATCAATTGAACATAAGAGAGAAATTGATTAGATTAACAAATTAAGTTTTAAAAGTCTAATTCACCCCCCTCTTAGACAAATATGATCCTTCAATAACAGGTTTTGCCAGGTCCCAGGGAAGGACAAAGCACAGGGAGTCCTTGGCGGAGACGGTTTTACAGGAGTCCCAGGGAAGGACAAGAACAAGATGTTAGTCCTCGTCCCACACTTAACCAAACATTACATTACAAGTTTTATCTTTCTTAACTTCAAATCATGTGCAAAAAATATTTGCATAACTTTCTGGAAAAACGTGTATGCATGAACATTCATTGTGCACAGACTTAACATTCTGGAAAAACAGATCAGAACACACATGAATAACAGGAAATCTAAACCATGTATTGAGCATGGCATTAAACTTACTTATGGCCGAATCATCGACCTAACTACCCAACAATAATCCCGACGACATTTTTAGCCTAGTATCTCCGTGATGTAGGGCCTTAAGGGCCAACCTATGTGTATGAACTTATTTGGCATCTGTAGAGTTTGTGAGCCTTGGTCGTGTTACCTCTGTGAGCCTCGAACCTCGATCGAAGAAAACGGAAGAAACGAAGGAGAGGAGTTCTGTCGCCTAGAGAAGAAACTAAAAGCAGAGAGAAGAAGAAAAATGAAGGGAGGGTTTCGCGTAGAAGGGAGGAAGAGAAAGAGAGAGGGTAGCAGAGAAGAGGAATGAGAAGTGTTTCACGTAGGAGGAAGAGAAGAAAAACTTGGCTTCTTCAACAAGTTGAACACTTGGCATCCATCCATTGGCTTCCTCCCACAAATCTTAATTTCTTCCCAAACCGCCCCTCCATTGGTTCCTAACTATTGGTTTTGTTTTGCTTACACATTAGTTTGGTTTTTCCCCACTATTTAACTCAATATAACCCCGTCGATTCGATTTCTCTGAAATCTCCTTATCCCACCAAATATCCTAATAAATTCCTAGGGTTTTTAACAAAACTGACCGCTCGCAAAATGGACTTAAATCCCGTTTCCGAGCATAATAATTAAAAACTATAGCACCAAAAAATCTCGGGTGTTACATTCTACCCTCCTTAATAAAAATTTTGTCCCCAAAATTTGCTTGGACTTAATGATTTTTTAATCCCTTTTACCCTCATTCTAAGGTCCTTTATTTTATAAACTCCATCGTATCAGTGATAACTGTATGCTGGGCGTCATCGTCACCCTCATTCATAGCGAACACCCTTGGCGTGGCACGGTACGGCCTCTCATCTAGCATAGGGCAATCTCGGACGTGATGACCCTCTTTGTCGCATCGGAAGCAGCGGCTAGTAAAGAGTCTGCACTCACCTATGTGACTCCTTTGGCAACGCGGGCATGCAGGAAGCTGAGGATCCCCCATTAGTCTTTTCCCCTTATCCTGATAAGCAGCAATCTCATTGGGCCGCTTCACGCCCCGGTTCGGTTGCTGCTGTTGTAACGCCCCGAGTTTTCTAAACCCGGTTTGCTACGCAAAATGTTGAACAGAACTATGAAACTTTGATAAAAATTTTAAAACTTCACTCGACGGTAAAAATTTGACCTTTATTTAAAAACATCAAGAAAACTTGCAGCGGAAATACATTTGTATAAAATAGGGTTAAAACAAAACACTAAAACAATACTTGTGTAAAACAATTAAATAATAGAAATAATTGGCCAATAGACAACATCCACCGGTGAACAGTAACACTCAACATCCACCGATAGACAACATCCACCGGTGAACAGTAACACTCAACATCCACCGATAGACAACATCCACCGGTGAACAGTAACACTCAACATCCACCGATCACAAAACGACAAAATCTATTACTCACATCTACCGCTCACATCCACCGATCACAAAACGACAAAATCTATTACTCACATCTACCGCTCACATCCACCGATAGACAACATCCACCGGTGAACAGTAACACTCAACATCCACCGATAGACAACATCCACCGGTGAACAGTAACACTCAACATCCACCGATAGACAACATCCACCGGTGAACAGTAACACTCAACATCCACCGATCACAAAACGACAAAATCTATTACTCACATCTACCGCTCACATCCACCGATCACAAAACGACAAAATCTATTACTCACATCTACCGCTCACATCCACCGATAGACAACATCCACCGGTGAACAGTAACACTCAACATCCACCGATAGACAACATCCACCGGTGAACAGTAACACTCAACATCCACCGATAGACAACATCCACCGGTGAACAGTAACACTCAACATCCACCGATAGACAACATCCACCGGTGAACAGTAACACTCAACATCCACGATAGACAACATCCACCGGTGAACAGTAACACTCAACATCCACCGATAGACAACATCCACCGGTGAACAGTAACACTCAACATCCACCGATAGACAACATCCACCGGTGAACAGTAACACTCAACATCCACCGATAGACAACATCCACCGGTGAACAGTAACACTCAACATCCACCGATAGACAACATCCACCGGTGAACAGTAACACTCAACATCCACCGATAGACAACATCCACCGGTGAACAGTAACACTCAACATCCACCGATAGACAACATCCACCGGTGAACAGTAACACTCAACATCCACCGATAGACAACATCCACCGGTGAACAGTAACACTCAACATCCACCGATAGACAACATCCACCGGTGAACAGTAACACTCAACATCCACCGATAGACAACATCCACCGGTGAACAGTAACACTCAACATCCACCGATAGACAACATCCACCGGTGAACAGTAACACTCAACATCCACCGATAGACAACATCCACCGGTGAACAGTAACACTCAACATCCACCGATAGACAACATCCACCGGTGAACAGTAACACTCAACATCCACCGATAGACAACATCCACCGGTGAACAGTAACACTCAACATCCACCGATCACAAAACGACAAAATCTATTACTCACATCTACCGCTCACATCCACCGATCACAAAACGACAAAATCTATTACTCACATCTACCGCTCACATCCACCGATCACAAAACGACAAAATCTATTACTCACATCTACCGCTCACATCCACCGATCACAAAACGACAAAATCTATTACTCACATCTACCGCTCACATCCACCGATAGACAACATCCACCGGTGAACAGTAACACTCAACATCCACCGATAGACAACATCCACCGATAGACAACATCTACTTGTGAACAGTAACACTCAACATCCACCGATAGACAACATCCACCGGTGAACAGTAACACTCAACATCCACCGATAGACAACATCCCCCGTGAACAGTAACACTCAACATCCACCGATAGACAACATCCACCGGTGAACAGTAACACTCTAAACAAACAGACAACTCTGCCTACTAAGAGAACTTGTAAATTTTAACAGCAGCTATTCAAAACAACATAGATCCACAACTTTATAAATCCAGAATAACAATCTACAACTAACCAAATCATGTTTCATAGTCAGGATAATCCCAAAACATGTCAAAACATTAAAACTACTACTGTCATTAAAATCTTCAGCACATTTCAACAACACACTTGTTCTCTAAGACTTCACATACTGACATTTGTTAAACCACCTCATCAGTGCACCAAACCGCGGCATAGATGCGCTCTATCAACTTTGCTTATTCTTCTATAAACTCAGAGAAATCACTTGTTGGAAACTCAGCACCTACATCACAAAACTCATCTATTAGCCTAATGCTAAATAAGTAGAGCAAAATATGAAATGATATGCTGAAACATAATTCCTAGCCATGCAGTTTCTACTTTCACATCTCAGTTGCATTCACGTTCTTTCTCTGATCTGATCCCTTGGTTCCATTGGGAGTGGGATCAATTTTTCCAAAGTTATACATCCTCTTCATCGATTAAGGAGTGGATGAGTTCCCTTAATAGTTGAGTTGATCTGATCCTATATTCCATTGGGAAGCGGATCAATTTTTCCAAAGTTATACATCCTCTTCAATGATTAAGGGGTGGATGAGTTCCCTTAATAGTTGAGTTGATCTGATCCTATATTCTATTGGGAAGCAGATCAATTTTTCCAAAGTTATACATCCTCTTCATCGATTAAAGGGCGGATGAGTTCCCTTAATAGTTGGTCTGTTACAATCTGTTCATGCCTTACCGTGTCCTTATATGTAAATTCATTTTCGTATCCTTTCCAAAAACATGATGCATGACATACAGAAAACATTCAAACATGCATAAACCTACTGTTTTGTAATGTAGGCCCGAAGACACACACATACTCTACTTACTTGGCTTCCTGAGAGATTCCTGGTTATAAGCTACTTCAAGAGTTGGCTCACCTAGGTTGAAGAAAACCGGAGAGGAAATCGCTGGGTGGAATTCGCTGAAGAGGAGTCTGCCAAGCTCCAAGAGGAAAAGAGGGAAGAAATGAGGAGGCGGCTAAACCCTTCACTAAACCTTCCTTTTATATCCTATATTTTACAAATTACACATATGCCCTTGACAATCCAAATTTTAACCTTACCATTGCTTCTCTCATTTCCCTTCATTAACATACTCAAGCTATTAGTCATATCCTCCTTAATTCCATAAAAACGTACACCACTAACGTCAATTCAAGTCAATCATTTGTCGGGTGCTACAGCTGTGGTTGCCAATCACGACCTTGCTGTTGCTGAGGAACATCCTGATAAAACCTTTCTGATGAATCACCCTGTCTCTAGAACTCCATTTCTAAGGCTTCTAACTGATAAGCCTTGGCCACCACTTTCGTATACGGTGCCTCATCAAACCCTCCGGTCGTAATTCCTCGTAAGAGATCCATCTTCAGACCCTGAATGAATTGGTGTACCTTGTTTTCATCGGTGTCCACCACATGAGGCGCGTAGCGAGATAGTGACTTGAACTTTTGAACATACTCGGCTACCGATCCATATTGCTGTAGCTGAGAGAATTCAATCAACTTGCTCTTCCTCACACTACGGTCAAAGTACTTCTCGTAGAAGATCTTCTTGAATCCTTCCCAGCTTAATGCCACTGTAGTTAACTGCACCGTGTCCCACCAAAATCCAGCATTTTTGGTGAGATGGAACGTGGCACATATAACCTTCTTGCTCTCCTCCACTTCGGCGTAGTTGAACATTCGTTCGATATGCCGGATCCATTCCACAGCGTGAGCTGGGTCCGTAGACAATCCATCAAATGTAGGCGGTCGGAGCCGACGAAATCTATCTCCACTGGTGTCTCGTGGCGCATGGTTGTTGTTCCCATTGTCTGCCATCATGCATTCCATCATGCATGACTGAACGCCGACTAGCTCAATTAGGCGATCGAGGGCGTCGCCCCTGTCGTTTGCATCACCTTGATTCCCCCTCACCATTTCAAGAAAATCCTAAACATGATAACGAACTTAACTTAATAAACAAGAACGAGTACAGAAACTTAAACACTTACAGTTGGTGGAGCGATCTCACGTGGCGGGTTACGCAACAAGACAGTTCTCCAGAACCGCTTTTAAAACCTGGCGGCTCTGATATCATTACTGTGACGCCCCCAAACCCGATCGGGGTCGAAGGGCCTCACTCCGGACATTTTTAAAACGTGGACTATTTTTTTTTTTGAACTTTTACTTTTAAAACCTTGATAGAGAAAACCTCCCCTAGAAATGAAGACTGGAAGACAATTAAAATAGTCAACAGAAATAGATGGCAGAAGTAAAACAGGAAGACAGAAGACAGAAAGAAATGAAAACAGTTCCGGGATTTTCACTAGGACTTGACTTTGACTTAAACAGGATTCTGGCATTTGGACGTTTTAAATAAAAGGCAGAGTGGACAACAGAAACTGAGGGCAGAATAGACGATAGACATGCAGTGGAAGACTTAATAAAATAGGAAACATAAACTGGAAGTCACGGAGTGGCAAGCTACAGTGGATGACAGAAACTATGGACAACATAAGTGCAGAAGCTGTGGACGACAGAAATGCAGAAGTTGTGGACGACAGAAGTCCAGAAGCCGTGGACGACAGAAATGCAGAAGCTGTGTATGACAGAAGTCCAAAAGCTGTGGACGACAGAAATACAGAAGCTGTGGACGACAGAATTGAAAGACAGAATGGACGACTAACACTTAGCCGAATACTTGAAACAATTACTCGACGGGCGAGTACTGTGGACAACTGCAGAACTGGACTACTGTTTTAAGGAACAGCGTGGACGACTATTTTCAAAGGGCAGCGTGGACGACTGTTTTACAGAACAAAATGGGCAACTATTTTTGAAGGCAGAATGGACGTTGGACGTTTGAACTTAAACGGCAGAATGGACGACAGTTTTAAAAGAGCAACACCTCACCGATCGATCTGCTACCACAGCCGATCGATCGGCTATCTCTCTGTTTGACAGTTTACATCACTTGATACAAAAAGCTTCAAACTTCAAAAACCCGATTCAAAACATAGTTTTAAAATATCAACACAGAGTCTGTACAAAGTTTTAAAGTCTCAGAAGCTGTACAGAACTTGACATAAACTTCAAGAATTCACCAAACAGAAATTGTAAAAACATAAACACTTCACTCTCTCTGATCAGAAATGTGTCTGGCTGCCACAACCAACCCATGAGCTCGTCCCGCCAACTACATCTACTCGTTGGCCTGAGGCACAAAGTCCTCATCTGGAGGATCCATACCTATAACAGAGAGTTCAACTATAAGCCTAGAGCTCAGTAAGAACATACAATGCAGTGATGCATATGCTATGCATGAACATTTTCAAATACATGAACAATATGTTACATTACATTACGTTTCACTAGACAGGAAGGTATAAGTGGGGCTTATAGAGGAACTGGCGCAGCAGAGGGTGCACTTTCAGGCACAGTGCACTTTCAGCCACATTACAGGCATGTCACGACATGACATAACAGGTTTTGCCGGGTCCTAGGGAAAGACAAAGCACAGGGAGTCCTTGGAGGGGACGGTTTTACAGGAGTCTCAGGGAAGGACAAGAACAAGATGTCAGTCCTCGTCCCACACTTAACCAAACATTACATTACACGTTTTTCCTAAAAGTCATGCAAATATTTTCTGTACAGACTTAACATTCATTGTGCACAGACTTAACATTCTTGAAAAACAGATCATAACACACATGAATAACAGGAAATCTAAACCATGTATTGAGCATGGCATTAAAATTACTTATTGTTGAATTATCGACCTAACTACCCAACGATAATCCCGACGACATTTTTAGCCTAGTATCTCCGTGATGTAGGGCCTTAAGGGCCAACTTACGTGTATGAACTTACCTGGCGTCCGTAGAGTTTGCAAGCCTTGGTCGTGTTACCTCTGTGAGCCTCAAACCTTGATTGAAGAAAACAGAAGAAACGGAGGAGAGGAGTTCTGTCGCCTGGAGAAGAAACTAAAAGCAGAGAGAAGAAGAAAAATGAAGGGAGGGTTTCGCGTAGAAGGGAGGAAGAGAAAGAGAGAGGGTAGCAGAGAAGAGGAATGAGGAATGTTTCACGTAGGAGGAAGAGAAGAGAGGACAAACTTGGCTTCTTCAACAAGTTGAACACTTGACATCCATCCATTGGCTTCCTCCCACCAACCTTAATTTCTTCCCAAACCGCCCCACCATTGGTTCCTAACTAGTGGTTTTGTTTTGGTTACACATTAGTTTGGTTTTTCCCACTATTTAACTCAATATAACCCCGTCGATTCTGTTTCTCTGAAATCTCCTTATCCCACCAAATATCCTAATAAATTCCTAGAGTTCTTAACAAAACTAACCGCTCACAAAACAGACTTAAATTCCATTTCTGAGCATAATAATTAAAAACTGTAACACCAAAAAATCTCGGGTGTTACAGTAGAAATCAAATTTACTCCAGAAATCACTAGGAGAATTTCCTTATCTAGAAGTATGTCTTCTAAGCAAAGTTTTTCTCCATATAGAATTTCTGTTCCTAGCAGTTCTAGGTATTCTATCTCTAATCTGAAAAATTCTGATGATTAGAATGAATCAACCTTTGATTCTAATATCGAAGGAATTCAAATTTATGAACAGCAAATTCCTCATGAAATTTATTCAAGAAATACAGAATCACCAACTGTATCCGAAATGGCCTTTGACGTATAATTTAATTTATGGATTTTTCGCCAGGGTCAACAATTCGATCAATTATCAGTAATGAATTTATGGATTCCCAAAACAAAATGTTTAGGGAATGGTATTTTAAAAAATTTAATGCATCCGAATTAGAGGAAATAAAAACAAGATTTTATCTTGATTTAGAAGTTAAGCAGACTTTATTTCCGTTTATCAAATGGTTTTGAACTTGGTACATTGATTTTCTTGAAATCAACGTCCTCCAAGAATATCAGGATTTTAAAAAACGTGGTTAAAACTAAATGGTACAACTGTAAAGTCAGTTCACCCACATTTAAAACCTATCCAAATACAAATCGACAAAGCTTCAGTGGAAGCTATCCCTTTAGTCGATTTGTCAAATCCAGTATTTTCAAAAGAAGAAAGCATTATAAAGCATAATAACTTTACAAACATTATTCTTCTAATCACAGGAAGACAACTAATTTGCATCGAAGAAAATATTAGACAAGATTCGAATTCGATTCCCTTGTCTTCTGAAAGTTTAATAAAAACTTCTAAACTAGATGTTAGTCCTCCAATTCCGTTAGATAAATTCAACTTTTCAAACCCTAACAGAAATGCTGGATTCATAGATCAGTTACTTCATAGAATGAATAAAAAACTTCAAATTAGTAATTGTTTCTTTCTTTAGATATCACAGAATCTAGAATATCTACAATTGAGAATTCTTCAATGTCATCAGAAAACTGCGTGACTTTAAGTAAATTAAGGGTGACTTGCTGATCATTTATTCCACATGGTAGCATCTCTTTTTTGAACGTCAATTAATGTCTTTACCATGGCTAAGAATGGTCTTCCAAGAATAATAAGAATTTATCTATGTGCTTCATAATCAAGAATAACAAAATCAGCTAGAAAAATGAACTAATCTACCTTAACCAATACATCCTCGATATTTCCTTCTTAATGAGCTAATGAGCAATCTGCTAACTGAAAAGTTATTGTGGTACCACACACAATGCTTAACAAGAAACAAAACAAAACAACCAAACAAAGCAAACAAACAATTCCCTACCGTTCCATGGTGTAGGCCCGAAGGCAAAACACAAGCGGTCCACTACTTACCTGGTTGCTCGATACTTTCTCGTCCACTTCATCCAACCAAATCACACGTTCGATCACCTAAAATAATGAAAACTCAACTTAGTAACACTCCAAAGGATTCTAAAGAATTCAACTAAATCAACTAACACAAATCTTTCAACCTAAACAATCAAACCCGATTTTTACCCAAAATTGACCGTCAAACTTCAAACGGTCATAACTTTCTCGTTTTTCATCAAATTTTGACGTACCACCCCATTCTGTAAACCTCTCTATGTCTAATATCCATTGAAGCAATCAATTTAAACAACCAAACACTTGGCCGAACCAAAAACACCAAAAACAGAATCGGGCATCAATGTTTCTAAAAACCGATTTTTACTAACTTCCACCAAAACTCTAATTTAACCTTATAAACAACCTAATTAACCTATCCTAAGCTTAAACCATCAAACATTAGAGAGAAAACCAGCAAGGAACTCAACAATTCGGAGTCCTCCCTTTAGGGTTTCCAAACCATAACAAAATCTCACCAAAAACTCACTAAAACATCACCAATCAACACCTAAAGGTATCCAACATAAAACCCATTTAAATTTACCTTAAAAACCTTAAGAAATTGAAGGAAATATGAAGATGAAACCCTCCATGGCTGCTGGTTCTATCGTGGAAGAAAAAGGGGTGGAAGAAATTATTTTGTCTTTTACACCACCACTTTCCCCATTTTAACCAAACTCATTTTTCCACTTTTCCACTTTTTTTTTTTTTAAATTCCACTCAACTTATAGTATTTAGCCAAGTAACCACTCTCTTTTTGCTTACTTAATTCCAACGTGATTCCATCATTCACTTTTCTTTTTTTAATTACTTTTATTTCTACAAATATCACTCTTTTACTTTACTGTTTTTTTTTTTTTTTAATCTCAAACCAATACTACCTTAAACCTTTTCCACTTTATATTTTCTCATCAAATGGATAAGCATGATCTACCTACCAAAAGTAACTTTCCATTCATAATTACCCTTTTTAATAAAAACCCCATTTTCCTACTTTTAATTGTTCCCACACTCTTTTGACTTTTCAACCAATTTCTCTCTTTTTTCACATTTGTATCCAACGTGAATTACCTTGCTTTTTACTAAAGTTTGACTTCTTCAAACTTAATTTACTCACTTAACAATTTAAAGAATAAGTGTTATCAAAAGCATGTGATTTCATTTGATTGGTTGAAAACAAAAATCAAATTTCACTTTTGACTTTTCAAACTTCATACATCACTTTTTGTTTTATCTTCCACATGCCATGCCAACGTGATTTCTTTCTTCCAAAGACACTTCTTTCCCTCTTTATTCAATTAATGTTCCATTATATCAAATTCATAATCACTCAAATCCTATGCACTTTAATTCCAATACTTAATATAACCTTATGATATATGTTAAACCCTCATAAAATAACCTATCCAAGGGCTACGCACGTTGTAAGAAAATTCTGGGTGTTACAGAAAATTCCGGGTGTTACATTTCCCTTTTACCTGTCAATTTTTACTTTTAGCTATTTATGTAAAAACTTGATCAAAAGAAAATATTCAACAAGCAAGATCAAGCTTTTAAGCAAAAAATTCCAACTTCCAAGATTAGTAGAACCACACAATTTTGAAAGGAATAAGAACCAACAAGGAAAAAAATCTTTGTTAATATTCAAGGAAGAAAATAACAAAGTATAAGAGCGAATAAAAATTGATGTTTCCAAATGATAAGAATAATGATATCAATGAAATTTAAGAACGAGAATCGAATTAATCAATAATAATGATCAAGTATATTAGTGAACAAGAAAAGATATTCAAGAATCAAATATTCAAGAACAAGAATGGAATAATTCAAGAATAAGAAATTGCAAAAACAATAGTCGAATTTAAGAACTAAGATTGAAATTTCAAGAATAAAATTCGAAACTTTAAGATTAAGAATCAAAATTTCAAGAAGGAAAGTCGAAACTTTAATAATGAGAATCAAAATTTTAAGAATAAAATTCATGACTTTGAAAATAAGAGTCGAAACTTTACGAGCAAAGTTTAAAACTTTAAGAATAAAAGTTGAAATTTCAACAATGAAATATGAAACTTTGAGATCAATAATCAAAATTTCAAGAATGAAATTCGAGGTTGAATATATATATATTTTTTATTATGAAGAATTTCAAAAAAAAAAAAAAATTAAGGAGAAGAAGAGATTGACAAAAAAATAAAGATAGCACTTGAATCTAGGATCCTTTGCTCTGATACCAAATGATGATACCAAATGATGAGAACCACGAGTATATCAAACCCAATCCTTTCAACAATGCAGAATAAAAACTTAGAAATGCCTTTGAATCAAATATGAAGAACTTGACCTCAATCGAACCTTACTAACGGAACCAAAGTTATTAAACAAAGAGCTTGACCGATAGCCAAACTTATGGTTATAACCAAAGTTATCAAATTGATTTTTCAAATTTTAGCTCGAAGAAGATCTAGTTCTTCACAAATCCAAGAGAAAATTCTCATAAAAACTCAAAATTTATTTCATAATAATTGTTCCTCAAAGATTACAAGTATTGTGTTTAAATAAAATACAAACAAACCCTCAAAAATACTAGTAAATAGTCCAAAATATCCCTAAAAATATAATTAACCATAAAGTGTCAAAATACAAAATATGAAAACCCTAAAACATAAAAAATATTAAAAAAATTGAATTTTGGAAAAATTACCCAATGGTGGCTGCATGGCG
Source organism: Begonia masoniana (assembly GCA_022432975.1). Lineage (NCBI taxonomy): Eukaryota > Viridiplantae > Streptophyta > Magnoliopsida > Cucurbitales > Begoniaceae > Begonia > Begonia masoniana. The sequence continues at coordinate 6,650,662 of CM039507.1, forward strand.
TGCGCGCTGCCCATACTGATTCATCAGCTTTCTCCTCTTATTGAAAGACTCTTCGAGAATAATTATAGCATTTGCATTTTGGTTTTTGAGGTATGTCATATGGATGTAGAGAGTGCATTTTTCAATGTTGAATTGATATAACAACATATCTGGTACAACAAGAGTTCTTGTACTGAATGATTGAAAGAATTTAATTTATAAAATAAAGAAATCCATTTTATCGGCTTAAACAAACTTTCCTCAATGGTATAATAAATTTCTTCAAGATGTCATCACTATTGATTTTGATGTGAATTTGGTTGATGATTGTGTATATAATAAATTCAATTCAATTAGTGCAATTTTATTTTTTGGTTTTGTATGTTGATGATGGATTACTTTTCAATCATGATAGAACCTAACTAGGAAATTTTTATAAAAAAAAAATTGTTATGAAAGATGTTGGGACAACTCCTTTGTATTAGGAATTTCGATTTACCAAGATAATTTTAAATTTTATTTTAGCTCTCACAAAAAAAAAAAAAAGAGAAAAACCAATCTCCAAAGTTTTTCAAGAAATTTGGCATGCATAAGTTAAAGACAACAATACTACGGTCACTGAAGGTATTTCAAAAAAATGCCCTAAAAGTCAATATAAAGGTAAAGAAAAGTAGAGCATTGTCTATGCATTAGCAGCGAAAAGGCTAATGTAGACTTAAACATGTATGCATTCGAAAAATGTGTACATTGCAGTATTTGCAATAGATATTTCAAGAACCTTAAAGTGAATCATTGGTTTTAGTTAAAAGACTTATAAGATAATTATAGAGACCAAAAACTCAGAGGTTCACGTATAGAAAATTGAATCATATAGAAATCAAAGAAAAAAGATATCAAATATTTAGAGTTCATTTTTGTATATTATATATTATATGATTAGATCCGCAAGGACCCTAATTGAGAATTTTTTTTATCATCTTTCTCTGAAGGAAGAAGGTGAAACATAATCAACTTGCATTCGATACAACTATTTGAAATCTTAGTAAAAAACTAGATTTGTTATCTCGTGTTTGTTTTTATTGAAAAAATAACTATTGAAGTAGAGGGCTTCTTCAAACAACAACTAGATGGGTCAACTATTCAATCAAATGATATTGAACGTGTTTCTCGTCTCTTCTCGAGAAACAGGTTGGGGAAGAATTCACACGAATTGAAATTTTTAGGAATAAATCGAGAGAGCATATGATTTTGTTAGACAATGTGTGGCCGGTAAACAATGATCAATTTTTTAGCAAGGTACGAAATGCATATCAAATATTTAGTATGATTCAACGAGATGTAGTTTCGTTCAAAGTAATAGATTCTAGCCAATTGTAAGTATTTTCTGATCAATATAAAGATCATTTACATTCCATTAGGAATGTGGAATTCAGAATACTACACATTGACCAATCAAAGAGAGATTCAACAACTAAAAGATAAATTAATTTTTTGGGAGCTTTCCTTCCTTCAAATAGAAAGAATAAATATAGAATTAGACTAATTCCCCAAGTGATTTTTAGGATATTGCACAATGTCTCGACTATTCATGGAACAATAGAAGCAACTGAACTTATCTACTTCGAGAAGAAATTGAAGAATTTTTTAAGATTGTATTATAATTTTGATTTCGTTAGATGTCAAGACGATCAGTGATTGATATCATGACATTTAACTGATAGTTGAAAAAACTATTTTTAGAAAGTGCAAAGTAAACACTTGCCACTTCTTCAATTATGGCAGCTTAACTTTTATTATACCACGAGACATCTAATTATGGAATACAATTGTAGAATCCACCTAATAAAGTTATTAGGTCTTTCGTGAGCTTGTTGAAGATCTTTTAATTTACTAGTGTAATTTTAATATATATATTTTTATGACATATTTTGATAATTTGGTTCTACAAATGAAAGAGTTATACTCTATTTATCCTCTTTAAGAAACAAGTGTGATTTCTCTCTTTGGTTAGGGAGTCCCATTTTGTTTTGCAGAAATTTGAAGCTATGGCTGTCGTTTCTGCTCAAATCTTGCATCGTCCACCGTATCCCTCACTTTCATCTTCACTGCCTCTTCAACTTCCCATGCTCTTACCTCTCCGGTGCTCTCCCTGCGCCCCTTACGCCGTTCCTATTTCTAGATTCGCAATCCGTGGCGGCCGTAAATCTTGCCTTGTCGTTAGAGCAGCATCTAGATCAGATTACAGTGCAGATATTGGAGAGATTCTGAGCAGTGTTCGAATATTCACAGCTTCTGGTGAATCCGTCTTGTTCCAGGATCTTTGGGATCAGAACGAGGTTCCTCTCTCTCTCTCTCTCCCCCTCCGGCTGATTGGAAACTAAACTGTTATGTTAGTGAAAGGCTACTCTCGGACAAAGATTACTCATGTTAACTTCGTAACAGTACAACCGTGCTAAATGTTTTCCTCGTGAATTTTAGCATATTTAATTATGCCTTTTAATCAGGGAATAGCTGTTGTTGCGCTCTTGAGGCATTTTGGTTGTCCCTGCTGGTAAATTAGCTGTTCTTATCAGTTCTTTTGAAAAAAAAAACAAAATGTTTTCTTAACTTCAATTTTGGATTTGGTTTCAATTGGCTATTTCGTGCTCGTTCATACTAGTTGGGAACTGGCTTCCGCGTTGAAGGAATCAAAAGAAAAGTTTGATTCATTTGGGGTTAAACTAATTGCAGTTGGTGTTGGCACTCCTGATAAAGCTCGTATCTTGGCCGAGCGGGTACCCTTTTAATTAAAACATTTTCATATTTGCACTTTTCTAAATGTATACAATTAATTCAGTTGGTTGTCACGTTGAATAATCTAATGTGAATCCTTTGGTCATACTTGTTTGGGAAAAGTTCAATTTAGCTCGCAACGAATGGGGTCAGTGGTCATTTAGTTCCTAACGTTTATTTTTGATCTAATCAGACCTTATCGTATACACCGTTTGCAATTCAAACCCTCCCGTTAAATTTTTCGTTAAATTTGACACGTGCTCTGCATGTGCGTTGTTAAAACTCCAAAATATTCTTCTTTCCTCCCGAAATCCCTAAAATAAAAGTTAAATTCACCTTAAAAACATATACTAAACTATTTCTCATTATTCCAATTTAAATTTACGGATTTAAATTTACAGTAGGGATTTCGGACAAATTTAACTTTTACTTTAGAGATTTCGAGAGGAAAGGAGGGTATTTTGGGGTTTTAGCAGCGCACGTACAGAGCACGTGTCAAATTTAACGGAAAATTTAACGGGAAGGTTTGAATGACAAACGGTGTATACAATAAGGTCTGATTGGATAAAAAATAAACGTTATGGACTAAATGACCATTGACTCCATACGTTGGGAGCTAAATTGAACTTTTCCCTACTTGTTTTAAGATAAAATCATTCATATTAGGCAGAGCTCACTTTAAGATAACTTCATTCATGTTAGATGGAACTCACTTATTTCCATTTTGAAGAGGAAATGGTTTGCTTCAACAGCAGATTTATTAATATATGCATAATAATCTTTGCCCCTTGTCGAGATGCAAAGAAGTTCCACTCTCAAAAATGTATTGACAAATTATGGTTGGAGGCTGAAAAATTTTACGATGTGGGTGTTCTTGATCGTTAAGCCTTTCCCTTTATGCATTTTTCAATAGCGTCTTCATTTTCTCTCTCCCGTAGGGTTTATAAATAGACCCTCGATAATGAACACTTTTGTTCTGTTTCGGATATATCGATCAGGTCCCATTTCCTCTGGAGTCCCTATATGCTGATCCTGACAGGAAGGTAATAAAAGTCTGTGACAGTAAAATTTATATTTTCTTACGAAGCTCTAAATTCTAATGAAAAACTTTGTTTCAGGCATATGATGTATTGAGTTTGTACTATGGGTTTGGCCGTACATTCTTCAATCCAGCTAGTGTACATATCTCTCGCTCTCCCAAGTCTTTAAGTTTCAGCTTTTTATGGGTTCTATTCTCGTAGTGTTTAGCTTGACTGGTATCTTTTTTACCCTCATCTCATGTATTAGGCTAAAGTTTTCTCTAGATTTGAGTCTCTGAAGAAAGCAGTGGAAAATTATACCATCGATGCTACACCTGATGATCGAAGCAGTGTACTCCAACAGGTTATTTCTCTTCTCGTTGGCATCAATTTTTATTTTTTTTGGGTAAAAAATGCATATTAGCTCTTGAACTTAATGACGAAGAGCAAATAGGTTGTTGAAATTTTTTATGCCACTAAGTCCATAAACTTAGGGCAATTAGCAATTAAATTTTCGTCGTTAATGGTGTTGTCAATGCGGTTGCGTCTTTTTTTTTTTTTGTTATGTGACGTCTTCTATCTTCTCTGTTGAACGATTTCCAAAGAGAACAAGTTGCGATTTTGACGGATTGGTGAGTTTTAGAGGAGATTTTGAAAATTGCGTACTCGCTAAAATCGCAATTTCTTCTCCCTAGAAATTGTCAAATAGAGAAGATAGAAGACTCGTGAAAGTAAACGTGATTGCATTGATGGAACCCTTAATGTGGAGGAATTAATTGTTAATTTATTCAATACAGAGTTGTGCAAAAAAAAAAGTTAAAAGGATTTACTTGTCAAAGAGCCCTATACAGAACATGTGCTAAATTGAGAAAATCAAACAAAACCGCTTGGAGTTACAAAATATAGCAATAGAGAAGATGATCGATAAGTTGGTTATTCGAGCATCTCTAGTAATTTCCACTATTTGTTTTATTAGGGAGGAATGTTTGTGTTTAAAGGCAAGAAATTGTTGTATGCTTGGAAAGATGAAGGAACAGGAGATCATGCTCCCATGGAAGATGTCTATCATTTCTGCTGCAAACAACCAGTCTCTTGAATCTCTGGAGATCAAATTTTCAGATCACAATTTATTTGATGATCCCAATATGTTTATAAAATAATTGGCTTATGTAAATTGACAAAAAAGATGACACTTATCTATTTACATTTAGGAAAAGAGGGAGAGAAGATAGCAGAGGAAATTGATGAATCTTAATATTCAAGTGTAATTCATTAATGCATATTCATGCTATATTCATACAATATACAAAGAATATTCTAGAAACCGTAATTGTTCAGTTTGTTATAGCTAATATTATGCTATCATCCTCCACAAGATAAATGAACAACTGCTTAGCCAAAGCATCAGCTAGTTATTGTGATGATGGTGTAAATCGAACCACAAGGGACTTGGAAAGAACCTCACCACTTTGCAAAATGAAAATTAATCTTTACACGTTTAGATTTCACATGAAGCACAGGTTTGGAAGCCATATAAGTAGAGCTCCTAAATTATCAAACAAAATAACCGGTAGAGACGTCGATTGTAGTCCAAGATCTTTTAATAAAAACTTGATCCAAGCAATTTTGGCAATCCATTAGCGATACTTCTATACTCAGATTCAGTGCAGGATCGAGAACTACTCTTTGTTTTGAAGAAGAGATATTAATTTATAGCCAACAAATTGACAAAAAACACTAGTTCTCAATCCGCATCTGTATAACAATTAATGTTGTTGGAAGTCAACGTAGAAAGAGTAAGATCGAGAGCTTTTGTACCTTGAAGATAACATAAGATTCTCTTGAGAGCTTGCCAATGTACATCACATGGTGAATGTATAAATTGAGAAACCTTGTTTGTCGCAAACGCAATGTCAGACACCAACTAAGCTGCAAAAAATAGTGAGATCCGTGAGAGGTGTACCTGACATCTTGTAAAAAATCGGACTGGAGACCATAGGTGTTGAAACAGGTTTACAAGACATCATATTAGCTCGAGCTAGAAAATCAGTAATATACTTTGATTGATTATGAATCAGTCTTGGATGTAGTAAAACCCCATTGTAGAAGAGCCAAATGTAACTTAAAATACCATACACGGGGAGACTGCTTTAACCCATAAAGAGATTTATGCAAGTGACACGTTGTAAGAAGTGGATCGACAAAACCAAGGATTGTGTCATAAAATGTAACACCCAAAAATCTTAACATATAATTCATTTTCTGTGGGTAGTATTATATGTTTAATTACCATTAATTACTAGTGGGAGATTTTATTGGATGATATAAAATGTAGCTTGGTGAATTAGAAATAGAGAGTTAGTGTAAAACCCGTCAAATTTCAATTTTTGTAAAAAATTTGGGTAAATTTTTCGCGTAATTTAGAGTGTAAATTTTGAGATTAATTTTGCTAATTTCCGGTAGATATTGAAATTTGAAATCGAATCTTAAAACGGTTTTATTATAAACTAAATAAAAGATTTAAATAAATTAAATATAAAATAAATCAATTAAATTAATTAATACATAAAAGAGAACTTAAAAGATAAGGTTTCAATAGAAACCTTATCTCTTCACTTTACAGACCACGAAACAGAACCAGAAGAGAGAGAGAGGAGAGAAAGAGAGCCGCGAGGGAGAGAAGAAGAGCCGAGGTCCGATCCGCCTTCGTTCGTCGAGTTCTTGGTGTCAAAACGTTCGTTTCGAAGCGTAGATCAACGTTGGCAAAGAGAGTTTTCGAAGGTAAGCTCTCTATCTCCCTATTTTTGCCCGAGAAGGTTCGGGATTTTTGGGGTTTCGTCGATTTGTGTTTTTAGGTCGATTGTTTGTGTTTTGGTGGGAATCGACTCGAAAATTGTTAGAAACGTGTTGGAAACGAGTTTCGTCGAAAAACAGGTTAGAAAACCTCATTTTTTTCGGCATTTTGGGTTCGCCGGCGTGTCGCCGTCGGTGGTCGATTTCAGCCGTCGCCGGCTGGGTCAACTCGGCGATGGGCTGAGTCAACTCGGGCATGGGCCGAGTTGACTCAGGCCCACAGCCGAGTTGGGCCATCTGGGTTCAGCCAAGCCCGACCCTGGTTAGGGCCTGGCCAGGCCCAGACCCAGTGGCTCTTCTGGGTCAGGTCCGCGTTGACCGTTGACCGCGTTGACCGTTGACCGCGTTGACCGTTGACCGCGTTGACCGTTGACCGCGTTGACCGTTGACCGCGTTGACCGTTGACCGCGTTGACCGTTGACCGCGTTGACCGTTGACCGCGTTGACCGTTGACCGCGTTGACCGTTGACCGCGTTGACCGTTGACCGCGTTGACCGTTGACCGCGTTGACCGTTGACCGCGTTGACCGTTGACCGCGTTGACCGTTGACCGCGTTGACCGTTGACCGCGTTGACCGTTGACCGCGTTGACCGTTGACCGCGTTGACCGTTGACCGCGTTGACCGTTGACCGCGTTGACCGTTGACCGCGTTGACCGTTGACCGCGTTGACCGTTGACCGCGTTGACCGTTGACCGCGTTGACCGTTGACCGCGTTGACCGTTGACCGCGTTGACCGTTGACCGCGTTGACCGTTGACCGCGTTGACCGTTGACCGCGTTGACCGTTGACCGCGTTGACCGTTGACCGCGTTGACCGTTGACCGCGTTGACCGTTGACCGCGTTGACCGTTGACCGCGTTGACCGTTGACCGCGTTGACCGTTGACCGCGTTGACCGTTGACCGCGTTGACCGTTGACCGCGTTGACCGTTGACCGCGTTGACCGTTGACCGCGTTGACCGTTGACCGCGTTGACCGTTGACCGCGTTGACCGTTGACCGCGTTGACCGTTGACCGCGTTGACCGTTGACCGCGTTGACCGTTGACCGCGTTGACCGTTGACCGCGTTGACCGTTGACCGCGTTGACCGTTGACCGCGTTGACCGTTGACCGCGTTGACCGTTGACCGCGTTGACCGTTGACCGCGTTGACCGTTGACCGCGTTGACCGTTGACCGCGTTGACCGTTGACCGCGTTGACCGTTGACCGCGTTGACCGTTGACCGCGTTGACCGTTGACCGCGTTGACCGTTGACCGCGTTGACCGTTGACCGCGTTGACCGTTGACCGCGTTGACCGTTGACCGCGTTGACCGTTGACCGCGTTGACCGTTGACCGCGTTGACCGTTGACCGCGTTGACCGTTGACCGCGTTGACCGTTGACCGCGTTGACCGTTGACCGCGTTGACCGTTGACCGCGTTGACCGTTGACCGCGTTGACCGTTGACCGCGTTGACCGTTGACCGCGTTGACCGTTGACCGCGTTGACCGTTGACCGCGTTGACCGTTGACCGCGTTGACCGTTGACCGCGTTGACCGTTGACCGCGTTGACCGTTGACCGCGTTGACCGTTGACCGCGTTGACCGTTGACCGCGTTGACCGTTGACCGCGTTGACCGTTGACCGCGTTGACCGTTGACCGCGTTGACCGTTGACCGCGTTGACCGTTGACCAGTTTTGACCGTTGACTTTTTGATCAAAAGTCAACCCGACCCATTTTGCCCGTTGTTGACCCGGTTCGCAATTATATCGTTTCCGACCCCAATTGGATTTTAACGGGGTTCCTTCCTTGTGTTTGACTCTCAGATGTAGAAGGTTTTGCTGAGTTCAAAACTATTTCTGAGGCGCCACAGTTTACTGAGGATAGGAGGACTCGCCTCAAAGGTATGGGTTATTATACTTTCCGCGTTATATCTATTCTTGCATTCACGTATATTATTTTGGTGGGATACCACTTCGGCATTTTCACCGGCGTGATTATTTGCATATTGTGGCACGTATACTTTTCACTGATTAGTACTGCCTATTGGATTTATATGCCATGTTTTACTTGCCTTAGCCGACGGGCTGTATTCGGAATTTGTCATGAGATTTATTATGTTTGGCATGCAGAGAGTTCCACACGTGCATTTGATATTGTTCATGCATTGGTTTTGTGATGTGCCATTTGGAGTTTGATACTGAAGGTAACCGTCTGGCACTCTTAGCTGGGCTCTTATACTAGGAGTATCAGGGGGTTTTGCCCAGTTGTTGTGGTACTCCCCACGCTTGTTTGGATAGGGTACGCCCCCTGAGAATAGGCGGAATGTAGGGTACGCCCCCTGAGAATAGGCGGAATGTAGGGTACGCCCCTGAGAATAGGCGGAATGGGCTATGAGTATGCTCGCCCAGTTACCCGACCTGGCCAGTGTCTGTTCGTTGCTACCCCCGGTATGATAAGTCCACTGCGTGGTTCCCTTGGGCACAGGGTTGAGTGGTTCGTCTCTCCTGGTGTGCCCTAGTGTGAGTCCCGGTGGCCCAGGGCTGAGTGGTTCGTCCCTCCTGGTGGTTGACTTTTCTCTTCTCACTATGAGGCCCTGTTAATTGTTGAAGGGTACACCCCCTGCGAATAGGTGAAGGGTTCACCCCCTGCTAATAGGTGAAGGGTACACCCCCTGCGAATAGGTGAAGGGTACACCCCCTGCTAATAGGTGAAGGGTTCACCCCCTGCTAATAGGTGAAGGGTACACCCCCTGCTAATAGGTGAAGGGTACACCCCCTGCTAATAGGTGAAGGGTACACTCCCTGCTAATAGGTGAAGGGTACACCCCCTGCTAATAGGTGAAGGGTACACCCCCTGCGAATAGGTGAAGGGTTCACCCCCTGCTAATAGGTGAGGGGTGCACTCCCTGCTAATAGGTAGAATGTGCAGTACGCCCCACAAAGGACGGTGAGTGGTTATTAAATCCCTCCTGGCTTGGTAAGCCCATTGTGATGTTTTCACGATGGCCCACGGTGAGTGGTTATTAAATCCCTCCTGGCTTGGTAAGCCCATTGTGATGTTTTCACGATGGCCCACGGTGAGTGGTTATTAAATCCCTCCTGGCTTGGTAAGCCCATTGTGATGTTTTCACGATGGCCCACGGTGAGTGGTTATTGAATCCCTCCTGGCTTGGTAAGCCCATTGTGATGTTTTCACGATGGCCCACGGTGAGTGGTTATTGAATCCCTCCTGGCTTGGTAACCCCCATTGTGATGTTTTCACGATGGCCCACGGTGAGTGGTTATTGGATCCCTCCTGGCTTGGTAAGTCCATTATGCGGTCCCGCGATCGTCAGGGTGAGTGGTTATGAGATCTCTCCTAGTTGGTACCTATTGTCTTCCTCTTGTGAGATCCTGTCTAGTGCTAGGTACGCCCTTCTAGGGGGTATTGCTCTGATAGTCTCAGCGTGACTTCTTTGACTGTCTATATGCCTCATTTTTTTAAATAGTAATAGTTATAATATCTTATACTGAGTTTGTCACTCACCCTATCGACTTTCCCATTTCAGGTAAAGGAAGGAAGGCTAGGAAGTGAGTTTGTTCGTTTTGGGATTTTCCCTTAGGTTTTACCTTTCGTTTTGCGACAGTTTTATATTATGTAAGTATTCCTTTGAGATTGTACCTTACTTTGGCATGTAGTTACTTTTCATTTATCTTGTATTTCTGCTATGGTTTGTACTCTCTTATGTTTGTTGCTTCGAGGAGGTCCTGGATCATTGTTAAATTTCCGCACTCAGCCTTAGGTTAGACGGTGGACCTCCCTGAGGTTGATCGTCTAACCTGGCGTTTCTGTTAGGCCCCTTCTCGGGTCGTGACAGAAATTTTTGGTATCAGAGCAGAAGGTTCCATGGTCCTCTTAGTGACAAATTTTTTGAGATCAAGTATGAACAATTAATAGAGTACATAGAGTGAATGATTAATGAAAATGCTAATGTATTGCAATCTCATGTTTTGGCGGATTGTTGGAGTTACCATCGGGGAATGGAGACTCCTATCCTTTTAAATACTCTGCTGTGCGACATAAGCTGATAGGTAGCTGGGGTCTGAGATGGCAGAGAAGTACCCCTACCTTTCTATGATGTGTAGTTGAGGCGAATTTCGGGGACGAAATTCATAAAAAAGGGGGAAAAGATGTAAAACCCGTCAAATTTCAATTTTTGTAAAAAATTTGGGTAAATTTTTCGCGTAATTTAGAGTGTAAATTTTGAGATTAATTTTGCTAATTTCCGGTAGATATTGAAATTTGAAATCGAATCTTAAAACGGTTTTATTATAAACTAAATAAAGATTTAAATAAATTAAATATAAAATAAATCAATTAAATTAATTAATACATAAAAGAGAACTTAAAAGATAAGGTTTCAATAGAAACCTTATCTCTTCACTTTACAGACCACGAAACAGAACCAGAAGAGAGAGAGAGGAGAGAAAGAGAGCCGCGAGGGAGAGAAGAAGAGCCGAGGTCCGATCCGCCTTCGTTCGTCGAGTTCTTGGTGTCAAAACGTTCGTCTCGAAGCGTAGATCAACGTTGGCAAAGAGAGTTTTCGAAGGTAAGCTCTCTATCTCCCTATTTTTGCCCGAGAAGGTTCGGGATTTTTGGGGTTTCGTCGATTTGTGTTTTTAGGTCGATTTGTTTGTGTTTTTGGTGGGAATCGACTCGAAAATTGGTTAGAAACGTGTTGGAAACGAGTTTCGTCGAAAAACAGGTTAGAAAACTCATTTTTTTCGGCATTTTGGGTTCGCCTGCGTGTCGCCGTCGGTGGTCGGATTTCAGCCGTCGCCGGCTGGGTCAACTCGGCGATGGGCTGAGTCAACTCGGGCAATGGGCCGAGTTGACTCAGGCCCACAGCCGAGTTGGGCCAGCTGGGTTCAGCCAAGCCCGACCCGGGTTAGGGCCTGGCCAGGCCCAGACCCAGTGGCTCTTCTGGGTCAGGTCCGACCCGAGGCCACTCCGGGCCGGGTCTGACCCGGGCCCGTCAGTCTGGGTCAACCCAGCCCGTTTTAGACCCGAACCGATCCGACCCAATTTGGTCCGACCCGTTGACCGATCCGACCCGTTTCCTGACCCGACCCGATTCGAACCAGGTCCGACCCGACTCGGTCCGACCCAATTTGGTCCGACCCGTTGACCGGTCCGACCCGTGGGCTGGTCCGATCCGGTCCGACCAGTTGACCGGTTTGAACCAAATCGTTGACCGTTGACCGGTTTGACCGTTGACCAGTTTGACCGTTGACCGCGTTGACCGTTGACCGCGTTGACCGTTGACCGCGTTGACTTTGACCGTTGACTTTTTGACCGTTGACTTTTTGATCAAAAGTCAACCCGACCCATTTTTGCCCGTTTTCGCCCCGGTTCGCAATTTATATCGTTTCCGACCCCAATTGGATTTTAACGGGGTTCCTTCCTTGTGTTTGACTCTCAGATGTAGAAGGTTTTGCTGAGTTCAAAACTATTTCTGAGGCGCCACAGTTTACTGAGGATAGGAGGACTCGCCTCAAAGGTATGGGTTATTATACTTTCCGCGTTATATCTATTCTTGCATTCACGTATATTATTTTGGTGGGATACCACTTCGGCATTTTCACCGGCGTGATTATTTTGCATATTGTGGCACGTATACTTTTCACTGATTAGTACTGCCTATTGGATTTATATGCCATGTTTTACTTGCCTTAGCCGACGGGCTGTATTCGGAATTTGTCATGAGATTTATTATGTTTGGCATGCAGAGAGTTCCACACGTGCATTTGATATTGTTCATGCATTGGTTTTGTGATGTGCCATTTGGAGTTTGATACTGAAGGTAACCGTCTGGCACTCTTAGCTGGGCCCTTATGCTAGGAGTATCAGGGGGTTTTGCCCAGTTGTTGTGGTACTCCCCACGCTTGTTTGGATAGGGTACGCCCTCTGAGAATAGGCGGAATGTAGGGTACGCCCCCTGAGAATAGGCGGAATGTAGGGTACGCCCCCTGAGAATAGGCGGAATGGGCTATGAGTATGCTCGCCCAGTTACCCGACCTGGCCAGTGTCTGTTCGTTGCTACCCCCGGTATGATAAGTCCACTGCGTGGTTCCCTTGGGCACAGGGTTGAGTGGTTCGTCTCTCCTGGTGTGCCCTAGTGTGAGTCCCGGTGGCCCAGGGCTGAGTGGTTCGTCCCTCCTGGTGGTTGACTTTTCTCTTCTCACTATGAGGCCCTGTTAATTGTTGAAGGGTACACCCCCTGCGAATAGGTGAAGGGTTCACCCCCTGCTAATAGGTGAAGGGTACACCCCCTGCGAATAGGTGAAGGGTACACCCCCCTGCTAATAGGTGAAGGGTTCACCCCCTGCTAATAGGTGAAGGGTACACCCCCTGCTAATAGGTGAAGGGTACACCCCCTGCTAATAGGTGAAGGGTACACCCCCTGCTAATAGGTGAAGGGTACACCCCCTGCGAATAGGTGAAGGGTTCACCCCCTGCTAATAGGTGAGGGGTGCACTCCCTGCTAATAGGTAGAATGTGCAGTACGCCCCACAAAGGACGGTGAGTGGTTATTAAATCCCTCCTGGCTTGGTAAGCCCATTGTGATGTTTTCACGATGGCCCACGGTGAGTGGTTATTAAATCCCTCCTGGCTTGGTAAGCCCATTGTGATGTTTTCACGATGGCCCACGGTGAGTGGTTATTGAATCCCTCCTGGCTTGGTAAGCCATTGTGATGTTTTCACGATGGCCCACGGTGAGTGGTTATGAATCCCTCCTGGCTTGGTAACCACCATTGTGATGTTTTCACGATGGCCCACGGTGAGTGGTTATTGGATCCCTCCTGGCTTGGTAAGTCCATTATGCGGTCCCGCGATCGTCAGGGTGAGTGGTTATGAGATCTCTCCTAGTTGGTACCTATTGTCTTCCTCTTGTGAGATCCTGTCTAGTGCTAGGTACGCCCTTCTAGGGGGTATTGCTCTGATAGTCTCAGCGTGACTTCTTTGACTGTCTATATGCCTCATTTTTTTTAAATAGTAATAGTTATAATATCTTATACTGAGTTTGTCACTCACCCTATCGACTTTCCCATTTCAGGTAAAGGAAGGAAGGCTAGGAAGTGAGTTTGTTCGTTTTGGGATTTTCCCTTAGGTTTTACCTTTCGTTTTGCGACAGTTTTATATTATGTAAGTATTCCTTTGAGATTGTACCTTACTTTGGCATGTAGTTACTTTTCATTTATCTTGTATTTCTGCTATGGTTTGTACTCTCTTATGTTTGTTGCTTCGAGGAGGTCCTGGATCATTGTTAAATTTCCGCACTCAGCCTTAGGTTAGACGGTGGACCTCCCTGAGGTTGATCGTCTAACCTGGCGTTTCTGTTAGGCCCCTTCTCGGGTCGTGACAGTTAGTGGAATATTGAAATAATTATAAGGGTAAAAATATGAATTTCTATGCGGGCCCGAAAGTTAAAGAGTCACAATTTTGTTAAGAGTTTAGGTGGCATATGCTGATGAGACAAAGTGAAATATATCTATTAAGGATAGAAGAGAGAGAGAGGTGATGGGTGTAGAGGTGTTAAACGTGACACAGTTAATAAGAATGGATGTTAAATTTGTTTGGAATGTGTGAGTCTGCTATGAAGGAATTGAAGTCTAAATATCTAGTAGTAGAGTTGGATGAGATAAATGAATGATTAAGATAGTTTGTTTTGAGTAACGATATTAAAGCAAATGCTTAGGTAGACATCCTCCAAGCTTTATTTCTTTGTCCATTATTAGAGAATTGGAAAAGAGAAATGATAATCGTTGACTTCAATTATGGAGTGATTTGACTATGGTCATTCACTTTGGTTGACTTAGTAGTGATTCCTAATTACAAAAATGAAAAACCTTGATTACAAACTTAAATAAAGGTTTTATCAGTTAGGAATTGGTGACCATCTTGATGATTAGGGGATTAGTGTTTATGGATTTATATTTTTCAAAGCCAAAGTTCAGATACCTAATAATTCGGGTTGAGTCAAGCAATTCATAAGTAAAACTTTGCTACTTATTGAAGTAGAATTAAGATGTATGCTTATTTCTATGTCAATATTGGTGGACTGACATAGAGCTAGATGTGCAATAATATGCAGTTAGATTTTTAACTATCAACAGATTGGCTGAGCATTAGACCTGTAAGGTTACCATAGTCTTACCTATTTTAAAGTGATAATCAAATATTCTTAACTTGGATTTGACAACCAATTTGGCAACTAGATTGACAAAAATGGGACCCAAATTAGAAGATGATATCTCAGGCAATTTAGATAGCCTTGACATGAACTTTGGACAGCACTTTCTCCTACAAGGGCATTCATCGTCCTCCAAATTTTGTGATGAAAAATGCCGAGTTAAAAGAGTTATGCTCGAACAAGTGCTAGTTGGCTCGAATAGACACCACTTTTGTGCCCATTGACTCCTAGGGCTTCTCTTGCAAAAGAGTGCTCTCCAACTTTTGTACCTGGCTACCCACATCTGTTTCCACCATTTCCGTTCTTGCGTCATTGTTGAAAAACCGAACGAAAAACCAAAAAAGAAAACGAGAAAATAATGGACAACGAATTTACGTGGAAACTCTAGAAATGAAAAAATCACAGGCAGAGGAGAGAAATCACTAATTAAAATCGGTACAATGAATTTTACAACTCAAGCATCAATATATAAAGAAAACATAAAACCCTAATATTGATATACAGACCCGACTAGGTCTAACTAGAATTCGGTTCACACCCAATTCTAACAATCTCCACCTTGACACGAATTCCACATGAGAGATTTAACGGGCTACTTAGTCCAACCCAGAGCGAATCCAAAACACTGAACTCTGACAATCTCCACTTTCAAAGAAATTCTGGTGCAAGGAAGCAAATATGCAAAATTCCATTAAAAATAACATTTTCTACCACAAAAGCCCCTGTTGGGCTAACTCAGCAGTTGATACCGATCAAGTTCAAGCCCTACTTAAACTTGAGAGATTTACTTGAACTGAAATCACATCTCCTTCTCCCTGGTATCACTGATATATCAGAGTTGTCGAAATGAACTGCATCTGAAATGTTGAAGACTCTACACATGAATCGTTACCCTCGAACACACTCAACACATAACCCACAGTTTCATCATATCGCCCTGGAGTTTTAACCTTCCACATGGTTCTACCTTTGACGATACCATTCTGACGTGAAACTGAAACTGGTGACTGAACATCTGTAATAGGCTGACTCACTATCTATGATGTACCTTCAGATCCCAACCTGAACTTCACCTAAGAATCTAACTTCTTCTGAGTCTTCTCAATCTTTCTCTTAGGAGGTGAATTCAAAAATTTCATAGTCTTATTACCTGTCATTGTAGAACCATGTAATTGTAGAGCCATGTAACACATACAATGAGGAACATATTTCCCCCCTTGCAACATACAATGAGCCTTTGGTGAACTTCTATTTTTCATCACGAAAAGTGTTGCAAAACCCTTCGTCGTCAAGCTTGCCGGTCGAGATCAAGTTCTTGCAAATGTCGGGGATGTGGTTTACACCTCTCAAAACTAGGGTGTTGCCGGTGAAGAAATCCCTCCGCGAAGTGGCATATATCGAAGCGCCACTATCGATCACCCGACTCGTATATTGTAAGGCGAGATTTTCAACGTCTCCGTCGTACACATTAAAAAACTCCTCGGTGGCCGTGGCAAACTTCTCGACTGTATCACCCTCTTCGGTCCTCTTATCCTTTCCTTTGGCATTAGGATTCTCCCGAAGAAGCTTTTTATAAATTCTCTTGATGTGTCCCTTTTTGTCACAATGATAACACTCAAAGTTGGCGTATTTTTCCGACTTGCTTTGACTTCGGTTTTTGTTGCTCGGTCCTTTGCTTTGACTGCTCCCCTTGTTTTCGGTGAACATGACATTTGACTGCAAAGAAGTACCCTGTGATTTTCTTCTCATCTCTTGATTAAGGAAACTACTCTTGACTACATCCATAGCCAAAACACCATCTGGAGCAGAGTTAGACGACGACATTCTGAATGTCTCCCACGAATATGGTAAAGTCCCAAGGAGCATCAACCCCTTAACTTCATCATCAAACTTGATATTCATTCTACCCAACTGGTTGATAATCACCTGAAACGTATTCATGTGATCGGTCATTACTTTTCCATTCTTGTACCTCAACCCTAGAAGCTTCTTGATCAAGTACAATTTGTTATTGCCAGTCTTCCGAGCATACAACTCCTTATGCTTTTTCCACAAGCTCTGAGCGTTCTTTTCTTTACTAACATGGTTGAGGATATTATCATCAACCCACTGCCGAATGTAACCGCACACTTGACGATGACACAACTCCTATTTGACGTCAGATTTAGCTGCTGGCTTCACACCAGCCAACACGGGCAGATAATAGTCTTTCACATAGAGAAGATCCTTCATCTTCCCTTTCCACACATGATAGTTGGATCCGTTCAACGTGACCATCTGAAACGGGTTACTTTCCATGATTCAAACACATAATAAATCCGCCAAATAAATCATAAATAATATATCTAAACCAATAACCTTGTCCAAATATTTTCGATAAAATATTTTGCCCCCAAATCTCAATAAAGCACAATTTTACAGTTCACAAAACACAGCTTCACACATAGAAAAACTAGCAAAGCACATAGCTTGGAAGTTTGCAAATCGAAGTTCCTCCTTTGCACAGCCCCACAAAACTGAAAAATAATTCTGCTTCTTTTTTTCTTCACGCGGACAAAGGCAAACACAATCCAAAGAGAGAAAATTCTTCTTCTCCACGGTGAGTGGTAGCAAGCAAATACAAAAAAGAAAAACTTTTTCTTTTCTTCTTCAGCAAACAAATCTCAAACATTTGTGAGAGAAAAGATCAACTTTTAATTTTGCCAACTGCAAACTGTGCAACAAAGAACCAGCCAGCCGCTATGTAAGGGCAACTCTGACGAACTAGCGTGTGGTTGGCTTAGAGACAGAGAACTGGCGGTGGCTCCCTCTCTGTTTTGCTTCACAGACGGCAGTGTCGATAGCGGAGGAGCAGCGACACTCCGATTCTTCTCTGTCACCGAACGGTAGTGATCGTGTCTGTGGAGATCAAGCGTGGCGCGACGTGCGAGCAATCAGAGTCCTCAGCGACTCTCCACGTCATTCTGTCAGATGGCGACTAGGGCACACTCTTCTCTCGTCGGACGACGGCCCTCTGCTAGGGCTGCCTCTGTTCTTCTTCGCTACGAGAAGAACATAACAAAGATATTTTTTTTTCTAATCTCTTTTTCCACAATTGCAATTTTACCAAAATTGCAAACCCATAAAATCGTTCGATACCTTCGATAAATCAAAACTTGATTTTTGAAAAACTTTCAACTTCGCTCTAATACCAATTGTAGAAAAACCGAATGTGAAACCGAAAAAAAAAATAATGGACACCGAATTATGTAGAAACCCTAAAAGGGAAAAAAATCACAAGTAGAGGAGATAAATCACTAATCAAAATTGGTACAATGAGTTTTGCGATTCAAGTATCAATATATAGAAAAAATATAAAACTCTAATATTGATATACTGGCCAAACCCAGACCAACTATAATTTAGGTCACACTAAATTCTAACAGTCATTTGGTGTAAGAGAATTCATTTTCGGGTCCCTTGCTAGAAGTTGAAGATTAATATGTTGGTGATTCGGATTGAACAATGAAACTCGCTCTGGCTCTCTCTCATTCTCTCCTCTCAATTGAAACACAAAACTTAGAGGACCTCCTCCCCCGGTAAAAAAAAAAATCATTTAATAAATAATTATGTAATATGATATAATATAAAATATTATATCATATTATTTATTAAGTACACTAATAAAAAATTCTTAGTTTTAGTAAATCCAAATGCTATCTAAAACTCTATTCGAGCTAATTCTAATTTATCTAACGTTATTTAAAGATTTTAACGACGCAATGACTTCTAATTTTTAACGATGTGACCATTTGATAGAAAAATCACATATGATTGAACGTTAACAAACTATGAAAATTTGACTATACACGATCAAATTGACTTTGAAGAAAGCTAAAAAAAATTACTCAAAATTTTATTTATATAAAAATTGGTGGATTTTAGATTATAAAAATTCTCTTGGTGTTCGATCTTCTTTTTCATAAATAAGAACAACTTCTATCACTTACCTGAATTTCTATCTCGAATGGTAACCATCTCAGAAAGATCCTCCCCTACATGTATGTTAAACTGTATTTTCTCGGCCTCGCTCGCTTGTGTGGATGAAACATCATCATCGTATTTTTCAAACAAACTTGACAAAACATTAGTCAAAAGATCATAATGTCATATATCAATAGTAAGAGAGACAACCTTTTGTAAAAACAAAGAAGTTCTTTAAGAAAAAAAGGATTTAGAAAATTTTAATACACTTATATTATTAAAAAGTATTTTTGAATATTTTCTTTTACTATATCGTTGTTTAATTTGAAACAATTTTCTTAGATAACTATTTTAAATTAAAAATGAAGGCGTTAAATTATGTGATGGTAAATTATGATGGGATATATTACATTTTGATATGTCGCTCATTAATTGTTAAAATTGATATATTTATTTAGCTGTTTATAATTTATCTTAATTATTAAATTTGCTAGTGAGTAATACGTAAACGGTACGTCAGATGGTAAAATTATAAGGTAGACTTAGGTTGCATATTTAAATATGATGAACAAAATATTTAAGATATTTTGTATATTGAAAGTTAGTATACTCAAGTGTTTCTATGTACTATTTTGGTTTGAATATATAAAATACAAAGGTTATTCTTCCAATAATTAAATAATGGACGACGCCATTCAATAAAAAAATATTTTTTGAGTAAAAAAATATAGTTTAAATAGTTGTTTCGATTTAGTTTTTCTGGTTAAAAAATGTCTTCATGATTTTCCTTTTGTTTTTAAATGATCCGTTTGTTTATTTTCACACTTAAATTATTGAAAATATCATACCTGACCATATTCAATCCCAATGATCCCTCTAAGTCATTGATGAGATGGATTAAATTTAGAATTCATTTAATTATTTTAAATTAAAACCTTTAAAAATTAATCTTTTGTTAAGACAGTGAAATTTGTGAAGATAGGAATCAAATTGTGTCGGTAGTGATGAACTTATAATAAAATGGGTATCTAAAAATTAAAATAAATTTCCACTTCTCTTCATTAGTGGGTTTCACGAATTAATATTATTAAAATATAAAATTCAATGTTGAATTTGGATTTATTTTCTTGACATTGAGTTGGGTTTGTGCTAATCATAGATTTTTTTTTTTTTTTGGTTTTTTTCACACTTCGTTGTTTCCGATTCTAACTGTAGTTTTGCTCTAATTCTTCCAACCGAGATTTTGGTCAATAATAAATACATGTAAACTTTAGTTAGATTTTTGTGTTTTATTTTATGTAAATTTCAATTAATAATTCAAAATATGTCTGGGTAACGTGTGTGTGACGCCCCCAAACCCGATCGGGGTCGGAGAGCCATCACTCCGGACATTTAACAGGAAACGAGACATATTTTTTTTGAACTTTACTTTAAAAACTTTAACAGAAAACAAAATCGAAAGACAGAAAACATATTAATATTTAGGCTACAGAAATAGACGATAGAAGACAACATGAAGAAACATAGAAAACCAAAAAAAAAAAAAACACTTTACAGAGAGAGAAACTATGGTGAATATCAGAATTACGGAATGACAGAGAGAGAACGAGAACTAATTTAAAACTGAGTTACAGGAGTGAATAACAGAAGAAACTAGGAAAAACAGGAAACAGAAAACAGAAATGGACAACTGAAATAAAGAAACAGAATAAAACAGGAAAACAGAGAGAGAATGAAAACGGAAATACAGAAATGGACGACGTTTTTTTTCAGAATGCGACAGGAGTGGGTGGTGAACAGGAGCGGAAAACGTAGTTAAACTGAGCAGAAGAAGTAAGACAAAAGACAGGCGGTAGATGTGAATAAAACAAAGGTGAACAGTAGTAGCGGTGGATGTAAATAAACTGGGCGGGCGATACAGACTAGCAGTAGAAGACTCTTACCGAAGACATCTACCGAAGTGAACAGTAAACAGTGGTAGATGTGAATAAAACAAAAGTGAACAGTAAACAGAAGACTTCTACCGAAGATAGAAGACTTCTACCGATGACAGGAAACAGAAGACTTCAACTGAAGATAGAAGACTTCTACTGATGATAGGAAACAGAAGACATAAAAACGGAAGAAGGCATCTACCAATGCAGAAGCTTCAAAACTTTGAAAACCAGATTCAAAACATGATTTCTTTTGGACATATCAAAAAAAAAAAAAAACATGACAGAAGTTTGAGAAAATTGACTGTATAGATGACTCTAAAACTAGAGATAACCCATGCACAATCTAAAATCTGAAACAATTTAAGAACAATGCAAAGGAAAAGACTCTAAGCATTTTCAGAATATTTCAAAATGTACATACAACTTTCATATACAGAGGTTTAAAACTCGAACATCAAAACCTATACATTATCCAGATTTCCAATAGAATCCTAGAAGAGTTTTTAAATCAAAACACCAGAATCCCAGTGGATTTTACAGACAGGAACTTTACAAAAAAAGAAACTTAAACCGCAGGACAGGAATATGTCTAGCTGGAGTAACCACGCTCGAGAGCTCGATCCGCCAACAGCAACCTACACGTCGGCCTGAGGCACCAAGTCCTCATCTACGGGATCCGTACCTACAACAGGGAGTTTAACTATGAGCCTAGAGCTCAGTAAGAACATACTAGAATGCAGTGATGCATATGCTATAGATGAACATTTTCAAATATATGAACATTACATTACATTTCACTGGACAGAAAGGTATAAGTGGGAAGAAGAGCTGGCGCAACAGGAGTACATGCCACAACAGGACATAACAGGAGTACATGACAGGATGCCAGTCCTCGTCCTCACTTAACCATACATTTTATTACAGGTTTTATCTTACTTAACTTCAAACTGTGTGCAGAAAAAATTTTCATGACTTTCAGAGAAAAACGTGTATGCATGAACATTCATAGACAGACAACAGAATAATAAGCAGGATATAAAACAGAATACACTTAACCTAAAATATAACTTATGGTTTAACTACCCAACAGAAATCCCGACAACAAAAAACCTAGTACCTCCGTATTGTAGGGCCTTAAGGGCCAAACCTATACGTATGAACTTACCTGGCGTTCGTAGAGTTTGCAAGCCTCGCATGTACGTCCTCGGCAATCCACAAACCTAAATTACGTGCAGTTGAACCGTTACCCGCATTTCGTACGTGCCATTTAATGAATTAAGCAAAACGTAATTCAAACTCCATTCGAATTGCTTAAAATCAATTTAACTACTCTTTTAGACATTTTATCAAACACTTTATAGGCAAAACTTCAATCTCAATTTCCTCTCTAATCTGACATCCGTTTTCGATGATTTAACAGGCGTCGAAAACCTCATTACATCTAGTTTATCATAGGATTGTTTATAAAAAGGAAGTCTGAAACTGTAGCACCCGGCCTTTTTGTATGTAATTATTTCCCGAACCATTTCTCGGGATTAATTTAACATAAATGCAATATGTGTTTTGTTGGAAAACCAAACTAATGTTTAACTAAGCATTACACTAAGTTAAAATGCATGGAAGGGTAAATTGGGGAGAAATTAAGGTTGGTGGGAGATAGCCAATGGTTGAGTGACATCTGGCGACTTGGTGAAGAAGCTAAGTTCTTCCTCCTACGTGAAACCCTCTTCACTTCTCTTCTCTGCTCTCTCTCCTTTCTCCTCTCTGCATTCTCTCTTCCAGTCGATAAAACAACCATCAAAGCTACTTCGATCTCCTCGGTTCCTTTCTGTTTCTCCGCTAAGGTAAGCATCTTTCATTGCTAACAAGTTTGGACAAGTTTAATGTGAGTTTTTACTGAAGTTTAGGGTTATGGTATTTGGAGAAAACTCACTGTTCTTGGATGAAAACACACTGGTTTGTTTTCTAAGGGTTTGAATGAATTTGGAACAAATTCTTCCAACTTATTTGTTAGCATTTGCAGCTTGTTTAATTTCTCTACATTTCAGCAACAGATCCGAGCGCTCCAGGGACATTCGAGCATTCTACACTGCAGCAAACAGGTAAGTTCATATCCGTAGGTTGGCCCTTAAGGCCCTACATCTCGGAGGTACTAGGTTTTCTGTTCTGCCGGGTTGTCTTGGGTAGAAAGGTTATAGTTATGTTCTGAGTTGTCTATGTTCTGTTTCACCGTATGTTCTGTTATTTCTGTCATCTGCTCTCTGCCTGTTTAAGTTTAAGCATTGTTCATGCATACACGTTTTCTCTGAAAGCCATGCAAATATTTTCTGTACACGGTTTGAAACTAAGAAAGATAAAATCTGACTGTCTGTAATATACCGGTTAAGTGCGGGACGGGGACTGGCCCTCTGGTTTTATCCCTCCCTGGAAATCTGAAAATTTATTGTCCCTAGCAAGGACCCTCTGGTTTTATCCCTCCCTGGGATTCTGAAAATTGCTGTGCCTGATAGTGCACCCTCTGTTTACCAGTTCCCCTATAAGCCCCACTTATACCCCTCTGCCACTGAAACGTAATGTTCTGTACTGTCACTGTATTTCTGAAAACCGCATGCATAGCATTTTGCATCACTGTATTTGTATGTTCTTACTGAGTTTTAGACTCATAGGTAAACTCCCTGATGTAGGTAATGAACCTGAAAATGAGGACTTTGTGCCTCAATCTGATGACTAGGTGGCTGGTGGCTCGAGCTCTCGGGGTGGTTGCTGCAGTCAGACACAATTTTCTGTCCCGAGGTTTAAGTCTTAGTTTTTAAAATAAAGTTCACATCTGTAAACTCTTTTGGAAGTTCTGTTGTGTTTGTCTTAAAACTATGTTAAGGTTCTGTGTTTTGTTTTAAAAACTCTGTAGGAAATTCTGTTGGATATATATATAATGTATAAGTCCTGATGGACAAGTTTTAAATCTCTGTTGACAGTTGGTAGTTGTCTCCTGAAATATTCTGTATTAATGTCTTGAAATGTTTTGAAAACATTCTGGAACTGTTTGGGTTCTTCCTTTTCAGGTCATGCATGGATGGTCTCGAATTTTAGAGCTATCCATGCAGTTTGTTTTCTTGAAATCTTTCATTTGTAATGAAGGTCTGAAACCTGCATGCCTTCTGTTGCGTTTGAGAACCATGTTTGATGTGGTCATCACATCTTCCGATGACGTCATCACATCTTCCGATGACGTCATCACATCTTCCGATGACGTCATCACATCTTCCGATGACGTCATCACATCTTCCGATGACGTCATCACATCTTCCGATGACGTCATCACATCTTCCGATGACGTCATCACATCTTCCGATGACGTCATCACATCTTCCGATGACGTCATCACATCTTCCGATGACGTCATCACATCTTCCGATGACGTCATCACATCTTCCGATGACGTCATCACATCTTCCGATGACGTCATCACATCTTCCGATGACGTCATCACATCTTCCGATGACGTCATCACATCTTCCGATGACGTCATCACATCTTCCGATGACGTCATCACATCTTCCGATGACGTCATCACATCTTCCGATGACGTCATCACATCTTCCGATGACGTCATCACATCTTCCGATGACGTCATCACATCTTCCGATGACGTCATCACATCTTCCGATGACGTCATCACATCTTCCGATGACGTCATCACATCTTCCGATGACGTCATCACATCTTCCGATGACGTCATCACATCTTCCGATGACGTCATCACATCTTCCGATGACGTCATCACATCTTCCGATGACGTCATCACATCTTCCGATGACGTCATCACATCTTCCGATGACGTCATCACATCTTCCGATGACGTCATCACATCTTCCGATGACGTCATCACATCTTCCGATGACGTCATCACATCTTCCGATGACGTCATCACATCTTCCGATGACGTCATCACATCTTCCGATGACGTCATCACATCTTCCGATGACGTCATCACATCTTCCGATGACGTCATCACATCTTCCGATGACGTCATCACATCTTCCGATGACGTCATCACATCTTCCGATGACGTCATCACATCTTCCGATGACGTCATCACATCTTCCGATGACGTCATCACATCTTCCGATGACGTCATCACATCTTCCGATGACGTCATCACATCTTCCGATGACGTCATCACATCTTCCGATGACGTCATCACATCTTCCGATGACGTCATCACATCTTCCGATGACGTCATCACATCTTCCGATGACGTCATCACATCTTCCGATGACGTCATCACATCTTCCGATGACGTCATCACATCTTCCGATGACGTCATCACATCTTCCGATGACGTCATCACATCTTCCGATGACGTCATCACATCTTCCGATGACGTCATCACATCTTCCGATGACGTCATCACATCTTCCGATGACGTCATCACATCTTCCGATGACGTCATCACATCTTCCGATGACGTCATCACATCTTCCGATGACGTCATCACATCTTCCGATGACGTCATCACATCTTCCGATGACGTCATCACATCTTCCGATGACGTCATCACATCTTCCGATGACGTCATCACATCTTCCGATGACGTCATCACATCTTCCGATGACGTCATCACATCTTCCGATGACGTCATCACATCTTCCGATGACGTCATCACATCTTCCGATGACGTCATCACAGACGTCATCACCTTATCCGATCTCAGCTGCTGTCTGCTTCTTCTGGCTGACATCATCTCCTCTTCCGGCTGACGTCACCCACTGTTTACTTCTCCGATTTCAGAGCATCATTTCAGTTTAATTTTATCTACAGCCCAACAGTATTCTGCTTCTTTTAAAACTAAGTCTTCCTCCAGATTTCTGCCTATGCCTTCCGACTTCATTCCCTGTTTTCTGCTGTTATTGATACTCTGTTACTCACAGTAGTTTCTCCCCTCTGTAAAGCTATGCTCTTTTAGGGTTTACATTGCCAGTGCATATTTTCTGTCATTCGGTTCTGTTTTCCGTTAAAGTTTTAAAAGTTCAGTTGGCTTCCATAAGTTGTTCCAGTAACGCTGTCTGTTCTGTTTATGTTAAAAAAAAAAAAAAAAAGAATTAGTCACCATTTTCCGATAACTGTCCCGGAGTGACGGCTCCGATCCCGGACCCCGATCGGGTTCGGTTTCGGGCTGTCACAGAAACGATAGCATAAATTGAAATTCGTAGGGTGCCCTAAACCGAGCCGATTTTCGATCGATTTTCCGTTTTTCCTCGAACGAGCCTAGTTTCTCCTTAATTTATCCATTCAAACCTCTAAATAACATCCTAGCATGATTTCGTATAAAATTGACGGGTTTTCTCTCAAAACCCTAACCCTAAACTTCGACCAAACTAACTAATAACTACCATAAACTCGATAACTAGGGTAGAGGGTTACCTTTAACGAAGAAGTGGAAGAGAATCGGAGGAGAGGAGCGACTCGTCGGCGTTCGTCGCGTGAGAATCGGCTTCGACGTCGTCTGGAGAGAAAAGAAATAGAGAGGGAAAACAAAATGAAACAAAAGAGAGAGTGAGGGAAATGAGAGAAGAGAAAAAAAATTAAAGGGGGGAAGGGAGATGTCACGTGGGAGGGAGGGAGATATATATATATATAAAACGCTCGGGTTACAATTCGGAATTCCGCTTGAATTCTTGACCTTTCCTTCTTCCACCAAATATCCTAATTAAATTATAGGGTTTTAACGAAACTTTCCGCTCGCGAAACGATATTAAATTTACTTATTTACGAATTTAACCTTAATAGGTGGAATACCGAACTTCTAAGCGTTTGACTCCTCCATCTCGTTCCATTTTTCTTAAATCCTTAATATTCTCAGTGTCCAAATCCTAACAAAATATTCATTACCTTTCTAGCAAACTTCTTCAATTCAAATAATATTAGGGACAATTACGTGACCAAAAATGCCGAGTGTTACAATGTGTTTTGCTGAAATTACATGGTTTTAAGAGTAGAATTTTTGTTTTAAATTTTGAAAGTTTGTTTGTTTTCCTAATGATCTCATACACTGTTTAAACCTCAACTAACTCATCTCAAATACATTTAACAGAAATCATTCGAAGAAATAATATGAATTAATGATATCAAGCAAATAAGTCAAACTCTCGTAAAATAGAAACATAATGTTACATAAAAAAATCATATCATCTATAATATACTTAATTATGGTTGAATCAAATCTTGTTATTTTTGCAATGTACAATTCGTATGTCATGACTATTCATGACGTTGAATTTCCAGTTACAATGAGTGCAAGGATTGCCGCCATTACAATTCAAGCTTATTCTATCATCAATCATATTCTCTTCATGGACGTATGGGTAGTAATTATATTGGACAAGTAAACTACTATATGGCGAAGCATAGAAGGGAGGAAAATGGTTGTAAAATGAAGAATAATAAGGGAAGTAATTAGAATAATAAACAGGATCGTAGCTAGATGGCAAAAAATAATTAGAACAATAAAAAAAATTGTACGAAGACGGCGAGGCTAATCGGAGACTAGAGGCTTCAGAAGTGTTTGTCTTTTTATTATGACCCATGTAAGGCTCCGCCCTTTTTATCTCCACCGTCTTCTCCTTCAGTGGAAGAAATCTTAACGCAGTAACCCTCTGAACAGCTTTGTCAGAATCAAAAGTTATAAATCCAAACCCTCTTGGTTTCCGATCTTCTTTTCTGTAAATAAGAACCACTTCTACAACTCTGCCGAATTTTTCAAAACATTGTTTACATTCTTCTTCTGTTACTCCGGATGGTAAACCGCCAACAAAGATCCTCCGCTCTATGTATGGAACTGAACTAGCACTTGGTAACATCGCCATCGTATCTCTCGCACCAACGTGATCAAACACTAAGTGAGACACAACCTTTTATAAAAGAACCAAGTTGTTCCTATTTGGATAAGGATTAGCTACGGGCTCAATTTTGAAAAAGATCATGTTTTAAAAAATTATTAGATATTCAATTTGAATTGATTTTCTTTACCAATATTGAAGTTGTTAATTTCAATTTGAGAAGATTAGTTTTTTATCTATCAATTTTGAATCAAATCGTGCAACTAGAAAATATTTTTTAAATATTTTGGAGGATTTTGATATTAAATTCGAAATGATATGTTAATATATCCAATTTGAATCAATATTCAAGATCTTATTTCTATTTAGAGATAAATTGAATAAAACAATTTGATTATGTGATTGCATGATAATTTGAATATTATATGCAATTTAAATTGATAAAATAATATACAGAAATTATTTTATCGATTGCATTTTTAAATATTAGATAATTATGCAAAAGATGTTACATTTAAAATACTAGCATGTATAAAAGAATAATATTGTATATTATTGCCTAATATATGTGCCAAAAAGTTCTTCAAATTATTTCATGTTTATATGTGATAATTGTTAACATTATTCATACATACGTATGTAACATGAATAATTCTACTTTTGTTTATTTCAAAATTTGTAAAATCCAAAGAATTAATGGGTAAGTTCTTTTAATTTTTGTAAATGTTAGAAGTTACCATTTGTGGAGAATAAACTCTCCTTCATGGGTTACAAAACAAATCGTGGGAACTCTCTTTGTTCATAATTCAGAGGGCACTTCTAGGGAGAATTGCGAGTAGGGAGCAAAATTCTTGCGAGAGGAAATCGAGATTTTGTGGGTTTGTATCTTGGAAAATGCGAGTATGTATTTCTTGATCATTTTGTCTTTTTTGAGTGAATTCAATAATGTAATTGTGACAGCCCCCTACCCGATCGGGGTCCGAGAGCCATCGCTCCGGACATTTAACAGAAAACGGGACATTTTTTTTTTTGAATAAACGGATTAAGCTTTTGTAAACAACAAACCCTTAAAACTTTACAGAGAAAGAAAACATTCTCTGGATTTAAAAGCAAAACAGGAAACAGTAAACTGGATTGCAGAATAAATGACAGAAGGAAATGCAGGAAGGCTGGAAGCAGGGAGAAATGAAAAAAGTTCTAGAATTCTAACTAAGACTTGACTTCAACTTAAACAGGGTTCTCGCAGACAATGAGAGGATTTGAACACTAGAATTTAAACGATGAAAAATAAACAGACAGAGATGAACGACTTGACATGCAGTGGAAAACTTAATAAAAATGGAAAACAAAACTGGAAGTTATACCGGAAGAAAGACTACAGTGAATGACGGGGTCGGGGGATGTAGGGCAAAAGAAGTAAATAAACTGGGCAGAAGACGTAAATTACAAGCAGAATTGGGCTGTTCACCTGCAGAGGTGAACTACAGGCAGAAGATCAATGTTCACCAGTAGAGATGAACTGGGCGGAAGATGGGTGACGTCAAGCGGAAGACGTAGGTAGAAAAATGTAAGTAAACTGGGCAGGCAATATAGACTAGCGGTGGATGTGAATAAGACAAAACAGATGACGTCAGTCGGAAGATGCAGCTGACGTCAGACGGTAGATGGAATTTTATGGGCAACGGTGGATGCAGGCAGAAATTTCAGTCGGAAGATGCAGCTGACGTCAGACGGTAGATGGAATTTTATGGGCAGCGGTGGATGCAGGCAGAAATGCACTTTTCACCGGTGGATGTGAACTACAGACAAATGAGTTCACTGGTGGATGTGAACTACAGACAGACGAGTTCACCGGTGGATGTGAATAAGACAAAACAGATGACGTCAGTCGGAAGATGCAGCTGACGTCAGACGGTAGATGGAATTTTATGGGCAGCGGTGGATGCAGGCAGAAATGCACTGTTCACCGGTGGATGTGAACTACAGACAAATGAGTTCACCGGTGGATGTGAACTACAGACAGACGAGTTCACCGGAGGATGTGAATAAGACAAAATAGATGACGTCAGTCGGAAGATGCAGCTGACGTCAGACGGTAGATGGAATTTTATGGGCAGCGGTGGATGCAGGCAGAAACGCACTGTTCACCGGTGGATGTGAACTACAGACAAATGAGTTCACCGGTGGATGTGAACTACAGACAAATGAGTTCACCGGTGGATGTGAACTACAGACAAATGAGTTCACCGGTAGATGTGAATAAGACAAAAATGAACAGTGACAGCGGTGGATGTAGAGTTTAAAGATAAAATTTACAACTTTTAACAGGATTACATAAAAACAGAAGTCGTGAAAACAGAAAGTATGAAAGCTTCAAACTTCAGAGAACGACTCAAAATATGATTTTGGACATATCATGAAAACATGACAGAAATTTAAGGGAACAGATTGCATGGATGACTCTAAAATCAGAGATAATTCATGCACACCCTAAAAGAGAAAATATTCCAAACAATTCCACAATACTTCAGAACAGAAACTCAACTGTCAAATATAGAGGTTTTAAACTTAAACATCAGAACCTATACATTTTCTAACTTTCCAACAGAATCCCAAGAGAGTTTTAAAAACAAAACCGGCAGAATCCCAATAGAGTTTACAGACATAAACTTTATTTTAAAAACTTAAACCTCGGGACAGAAATATGTCTGGCTGCAGCAACCAACCCATGAGCTCCTCTGCCAACTACATCAAATCATCATCTTGAGGCACAAAGTCCTCATTCACGGTTTCAGTACCTACATCAGGGAGTTCACCTATGAGTCTAAAACTCAACAAGAACATAAAAAAAAAAAAAAAAACAAATGCAGTGATGCATATGCTATGCATGAACTTTTCAGAAATACAGTGACATTTCAGAACATTACGTTTCACTGGCAGAGGGGTATAAGTAAGGCTTATAGGGGAACTGGCAAGTGCACGACAGACACATAACAGATTTACAGAACAGAAACAGAACAGAACAAAAACAGTAGGCCAGTCCCCGTCCCGCACTTAACCAATACATTACAGTCGGATTTTATCTTTCTTAACTTCAAACATTGTACAGAAAACAGTTTTGCATGAACTTTCGGGAAAATCGTGTATGCATGGACATTCACAGTGCTTAAGATTAAAACAGCAGACAACAGGAACAGCACAACAGAACCTAAAGAGAAAAACAGACAACTCGGAATATAACCCCAACTTATCTACTCGAATCCTCCCGACAGAAGTAAAATCCTAGAGTTTCCGTGATGTAGGGCCTTAAGGGCCAGCCTACCGATATGAACTTACCTGTTTGCTGCAGAGTTGAAAGTTTTGAACATCTCGGTGATGCACGAACCTATAATATGCGCGTAGAGAAAATGACCAAAGCTGCAAATGCTAACAATAACTCAGTAGAATATGTAGCAAGCTCCTTTTAAACCTTTAGAAAACAAACAACTGTGTTTTCATCCAAAAACAGTGAGTTTTCTCAAAATATCAAACCTTAAACTTCCACAAAACTCACATTTTAACTTATCCAAACTCGTTAACTTTTGCAGATGATTACCTTCATTGGAGAAAACCGAAGAAAGGAGGTCTTTTGGAAAGGTTACAGTCGCATGGAGGAGAGAAAACAGAGAGCAGAGGAAAGGAGCAAATGAGATATGAGGGTTTCACGTAGGAGGGAAGAGAAAAGAATATGGCTTCTTCAACAAGTTACCAAGTGTCACTCAACCATTGGCTTCCTCCCACCAACCTTAATTGGTTTACCTAATTTGCCCTCCCATTGGTTTTTAACCAAGGTGTTCTGTTTTGGTTGATTTTTAGTTTGGTTTTCCAATTGAATTATTAGTTAAAATTCACCGATCTGTTTTCTCTAGACATCCACTTGGAGTATCATAAAAACTCCAATGAAATACGCACTTCATTAATAGCCAATATATGTATATCCCATTTAATAGTTCAAGGAATAATTACATGGCTAAAATACCAGGGTGTTACATTCCACCCACCTTAACAGAAATTTTGTACCCAAAATTTGCCTAAGCAAAGAGGCGCGGATATTGGGCCCTAACATCCTCTTGTCTTTCCCATGTGGCTTCCTCCACATTATGATTGCGCCACAAAACTTTCACTAATGGGACTACCCTGTTGCACAACACCTTGAGTGAAGTATCCAATATCTGTATGGGCCTTTCTTCATATGTCAGCGTCGGCATGATATCAAAGTCCACATGTTCCACGATCTGAGTTGGATCTCATACACACTTTCTCAGCATTGAAACATGAAAAATATTGTGAACTCCATCCATTGACGCTGGCAACTGTAGTCTGTAGGCCATGCTTCCCACACGCTTCAAAATGGGAAAATGGCCAATGAACCGCGGGCTGAGCTTTCATTTCTTACCGAATCTCATTACACCCTTAAAAGGCGACACTTTCAAAAATACTTCATCGCCCTCAGCAAACTCTAAGTCTCTTCTTCTATGGTCCGCATAACTCTTCTGTCGACTCTGAGCAATTTTTATTCGTTGTTTGATAGCAACTATCACCTCGGACATCTGATGTAATATCTCAGGGCCGATAAGCTTGGTTTCTCCAACCTCATCCCAACACAATGGGGATCTACACTTTCTGCCGTAAAGAGATTCATAAGGAGCCATGCCAATTGTGGCCTGGTAGCTATTGTTGTAAGCAAACTCCACAAGTGGCAAATATCTACTCCAAGGAGCATGAAATTCCAGCACGCACGACCTTAGCATATCCTCCAATATTTGGATGGTTCTCTCAGATTGCCCGTCAGTCTGTGGATGAAATGCCATGCTGAAATCTAACTTTGTACCCAAGGAGTTCTGCAAACTTCTCCAAAACCTGGAAGTGAATCTGGGATCCCGGTCTGAGACGATCGACACAGGAATGCCATGCAACTTAATAAACTCGTTAATATACAACTCTGCGTACTGATCCATGGAGTACGTCGTCTTCACAGGTAGAAAATGAGCTGACTTCGTCAATCTGTCCACTATGACCCTAATGTTATTATGGCCCTTAGCTGTCCTTGGAAGGCCAACAACAAAGTCCATTGTGATGTTCTCCTATTTCCATTCGGGGATCAGGAGAGGCTGAAGCGTTCCACTTGGTTGTTGATGTTCAGCTTTGACCTGTTGACATATCATGCAAGACTCCACAAATTTGGCCACTTCATTCTTCATATTCTGCCACCAGAAATAAAGTGTCAAGTCTTGATACATCTTCGTGCTTCCAGGATGCACAGAAAAAGAGGACGAGTGGGCTTCCGACAAGATGTTCTTCCGTAGCTCTTCGTCTTTCAGAACGTACCATCTATCTTTGAACTTCAGAATACCGTTTCCCGAAAAACTGAAATCGGAAGAGGCCATAGGTAACTTGCTCACAATATCAGCCATCTCCTTTGAATTGATCTTCTGGGCTTCTTTAATTTGGTCCAGGATGGTGGGCCGTAGTGTCAAGTCTGCTAGCATGGCCGATCGCCAAGAAACTAACTCCACATCGAACTTCTGTATCTCAGTCCTCAAAGGCATTGATACGGCCGACATAGCTGGTAGTAGCTGGCATCCTGCTCAGTGCATCAGCTACCACATTAGCTTTACCAGGGTGGTATTTAATCTCAACATCGCAATCTTTCACAAATTCTAACCACCGTCTTTGTCTCATGTTTAGCTCTTTCTAGGTAAATATGTACTTCAGGCTCTTGTGATCGGAAAACACCTCACATGATTGTCCGTACAAGTGGTGTCTCCATACTTTGAGCGCAAATACAACTGCCGCTAGCTCGAGGTCATGTGTAGGGTAGTTTTGTTCATGGTTCTTCAATTGTCTGGATGCGTATGCTACCACTTTCCCTTCTTGCATTAATACACATCCCAAGCCAACCTTGGATGCATCACAGTATACGCTGAATTTGCCGTCTTCAACTGGCAAAACTAACAGAGGAGCAGTGGTTAGTTTCTGCTTAAGTGTTTGAAAACTCACCTCACAAGCTTTAGACCACTTGAATTTGATGTCTTTCCTTGTTAAGTTGGTCATAGGCTTCGCTATTATAGAAAATCCCTTGATGAACTTTCTATAATAACCAGCTAACCCTATAAAACTCCGTACCTCACTAGCATTTCTTGGTCTCGGCCATTCCTTCACTGCCAGAATCTTGGCTGGATCCACAGACACTCCTTCTGCCGACACCACATGGCCTAGGAAGTTAATCCTGCTCAACCAGAATTCGCACTTTGACAGTTTGGCATAAAACCGGTGCTGTTTCAGAGTCGATAGCACAATCGTCAGGTGCTCCTCGTGCTCAGCCTCACTCCTGGAGTAAACCAGGATGTCGTCGATGAAGACGATTACAAATTTATCCAAGAAATTTTGGAATATCTTGTTCATCAAGTCCATGAATGCCGCCGGGGCATTAGTCAATCCAAAAGACATTACCAAGAACTCGTAATGTCCGTACCGGGTTTTGAAGGCGGTCTTTGGAATATCATCAGCCCTGACCTTCAACTGGTAATAACTGGAGCGCAAATCAATCTTTGAGAATACCCGAGCCCCTTGTAACTGGTCAAATAAATCGTCGATCCTCGGCAACAGGTACTTATTATTGATGGTCAATTTGTTCAGCTCACGGTAATCGATGCACATGCGTAGGGACCCATCCTTCTTCTTGACAAACAAGACGGGAGCACCCCACAGAGAGAAACTAGGGCGCAGAAAACCCTTGTCTACCTATTCCTTCAGCCGAGCCTTCTACTCCCTCAGCTCTATTGGTGCCATACGGTTCGGATTCTTCGATACCGGTTCAGCACCAGGATATACATCAATTTCAAACTCGACTTCACGATCAGGTGGCAATCCTGATAAGTCATCTAAGAAAACCTCTGAGAAGTCTCGAACTACCAGAATACTTCAAAGTTCCACCTCACCTTGCCTTTGAACATCTACTACGTGGGCCAGAAATACTGACGCATCCTAACTTCATCAGCTATTGAGCTCTCAAGGAAGATATAAAAGGCATACGGTGTTTCTTTGATATTGCCTGATAGGAGAACTCTACCTTGTTCAGGCGCTTAAACGACACTAGCCCGGACCAGCAGTTGATGGTGGCGTGATGTCTAAACAGACAGTCCATCCCCAGAATCACATCATATCCTTTCATACCGATGACGATAAGGTTGGCATACAACCTCTGGTCTCATTGTCATGTATATGCTTATTAATTTGTGAGCTAATGTTGTTTCATTTTCTCTGTTGTTACAGTTAACATCTCAAGTATAATGAGTAACGTTAATGCAGTTCCTATGCTTAAGGGGACCAACTATAAAGTTTGGAAAGAGAACGCTGTGATTGTTCTTGAGTGCATGGATATTGACATTGCACTTAGGGTCGCACGTTTCCCACATCTTTCAGCATCAAGTACCCTTGATGATAAAAAGGAGCTGGAAAAGTGGGAGCGTTTGAATTGTGTAAGTCTAATGATCATGAAGCACGCCATTCCAGAAGCATTTCGGGGCAATATGCCAGAAGACACTAATGCCAAAACATTCCTTGAAGAACTTGAGAAACGTTTTGAGAAAAACGAGAAGGCTGAGACAACCACGCTTTTAGCTAAGCTTGTCTCACTCAAGTATAATGAAAAGGAGAATATCAGGGAGTACATAATGGAAATGTCTCATCTTGCTTCAAGACTTAAGGGACTTAAGTGAGAGCTGTCAGAAGACATGCTTGTTAACTTAGTCTTGATTTCTCTTCCTCCTCAATTTGGGCAGTTTAAGATCAGTTATAACTGCCAGAAGGATAAGTAGACACTTAATGAATTAATATCTCATTGTGTCCAAGAGGAAGAGAGGATTAAACATGATCGGACAAAAAGGCTCATTTGGCATCATCTTCCAAAGATAAAGGAAAGAAAAGGAAGAAGGAAGCTGTTGGTAATTCTTCTAAGTTGAAACAAAAGAAGTCTAAGGGCTTCAGTTGTTTCTTCTGTAATGGAGAAGGGCACCAAAAGAAAGATTGTGCCAAGTATCACGCATAGTGCGTGAAGAAAGATACACTTCTCAACCTTGTTTGTTCTGAGGTTAATTTGGTTTCTGTATCTAGACATACGTGGTGGTTAGATTCGGATGCTACCACTCACATTAGTACGTCTATGCAGGGTTGCTTGAGTTGTCGAAAGCCGAATGATACTGAAAGATTCATCTTTGTGGGCGATGACAAATCAGTTGAAGTTGAAGCTATCAGAGATTTTAGATTGTTTTTAAAATCTAGGCAATTTTTTGATTTAAATGATACTTTTGTTGTTCCTTCTTTTAGACGGAATTTAATTTCTATTTCTGCATTGAACAAATCTGGTTATTCTTGTTCATTTAGAAATGGAAAATTTAGTTTATCATTAAATTCAAAAATAATAGGTTCTGGATTTTTATTGTTTATGATAATTTATATATGCTAGAAACCATAGCTTCATTTAATAAAACATTGCATACTGATTCAAGAGGTACAAACGTAAATTAACTAATAATGATTCAGCTTCGTTATAGCACAAGCGTTTAGGTTACATCTCTCAAAAGAGAATTGAAAAACTTGTGTAAGACGAAATTTTGGACCATCTTGATATGACTGATTTCAAGGTTTGTGTCAGTTGTATTAAAGGGAAACAAACAAGTGTAAGGAGATTAGAAGCTAACCGAGCTTCAGAAATCCTTGCATTGATACATACAGATATTTGTGGACCTTTCCTTACGGCATCTTGGAATGGTCAACATTATTTCATATCATTCATTGACGATTACTCGCGTTATGGCTACCTATATCTCATTCATGAGAAGTCTCAATCTTTGGACATGTTCAAAGCTTTTAAAGCTAAGGTGAAAAATCAGCTTGATAAAAGGATTAAGGTTGTCAGATCTTGTAACGCCCGAAAATTTCGGTTTATGGGTTTTGAGTTTTAGGTTTTCGGGTTTTGAGTTTTAAGCCTTATAGAGTTTTAATTCATAAAAATAGTAAATTAAGCCCGATTTGTGAACGAAAAATTTTGTTAGAACCCTAGGAATAAGTTGGAATAATTGGAGGAATATGGAAATTTCGGAGAAACCAAATCAATAGGCTAAATAACGAATTCGTTAGAGGTTTAAGGGGAAGGGAAAAATGTTAAATCTCCATGGCAATTTGACAAAACACCAATATTTCCCTCCCTTAGCCATTTATTTTACATGAAACCTTTCCAGAAAAGACTTTTTCTCTCAAGCTTTTGGGCGATTTCCTTCCCCTCTCTCTCAGTGTTTTTCCTTCCAGTGACTTCCTTTGATTTTCTTCCCCTAAATCGATACTCTAGGTAAGTTCTATGCTTTAGGCAAGTTTAGTTGTTGTTTTAGGGTTGATTTCGGTTAGGGCTAATTCGAGTTAGGGTTGAGAAATCGTAGGTTTTGTTAGGAATCGATAGTTTAACGATATTAATGCCCATTGATGATACATTTGTTGTTATTTAGGTAGATTGAGGGGATTAATGGTGTTTGGTTGTTAATTAGGGTTACTTTGGGTGATTGGAAGTTGTAAAATCTCCATTAATGGAGTTTGGTTTGTTTTGAGTGCGAATTTGCTCGATAGAATGCCTAAATGAAGTGAATTAGAATTTTAGGAAAAATTGCCTTTGCTCAGAGTTTCGATTAGTTTTGAATTTGGTGGTTTAGAGTCGATACTAATGACGTGTTGTGAAATGCCTCAGGTAACCCAAGCTCAAAAGACGGTGCTCGACATAGCTAGGACGCCAGGTAAGTGAGTATTAGGTTTTCGGCCCTTAAGGCCCTACGTCATACCGATGTTAGAATTGTTTGTCATGACAATGTTCGATGGTAGGATGGATTTTTGGTGAGTCAGGTAGCTTAGAATGGAGCGTTAGCTATTAGTTAAGTGTTCTATCCGCTTACGGGCTATAAACGTTTAAGGGAGAGTTAGGAATTGTTTTTGATGAATGTTGTACGTGTATATTTCCTCATGCATCATGTTTTCCGAAATATGCATACGAACTATTTTACGAGCATGCTATTATGAAAATTGAAATAAAGAACGATAATGAACTAAGGATCTCACGTTTTATGTCATGTGTTCTCACTGGGCAAGACATTGTTCTCACGGGGCAAGTCATGGTTCTCACGGGACAAGTTTGTGGTCTACTGAGTAGACGATTGTGCTAACGCTAAAGAAATGAAACGAAATGAACATGTTTTAAAATTGTCATGCATTTATGTAAATGTGATGTATAGTACACTCCTTACTAAGCATTAGGCTTAATGTGTTTATCGTATGATGTAGGTGATGATAACGAAGGTGAGGAACCTCCTCCCGATGATCAGGCATAGGTGGTCGATGGGCGGAGCTCATGGCAACGGGGTATGTTTTGGCTAGGCTTGATGACCCGTGGGTGTGCTCCGAGCCGTTTTGTGGTAATTAGGTGTGAACTAGATTGATGTTGGGAAGGTGATGGACTTTAGGATGTATAGGAAGTTTTAATTCTGGTGAATTGTATGATGGATTTAGGCTTGGAGTTATGTTATTCTGTATGGTTTAATAACGGATTTGTTTTGGGGATGTTTTAGGAAATTTTGTGTTTATGTCGATGTTGTATTGTGGTATTAGCTTTGAGATAATGTAATTTTGGGCTATTAAAAGATTGGGTCCACTAGTTAGATGATTTTGTTGGATTTCTATTATAGATAATCGATTTGGATGAATGGAACAGTCGATTTAGATCTTGAGTTGAAATGGACAATTTTGAGAATATTCTGTATTGAAGTTTATATGGTATATAGTAAGTGGAGATAGAGGTAATGGGATTCGGACGAGTTAGGCTATACTCTGATGTATTGTAATCTTAACTTACGAGGACTTAAGTTAAGATTAAGTCATGGCTAGTCCATAGCGGCTCTGATCGGGTTTGAGTCATTACAGTTATGATATCAGAGCCCCCGGGTTTTAAAAGCGATTTTGTGGACTGTCTGCCAAACACAAACCGCCGCACGAGAACCCTCCATCGACTGTGAGTGATTAAGTTTAAGTCTGATTTCTAGTTATTTATATGGTTTTTTATTGTCTAATGTATCTAGGAGCAGGAAAATGCCAAGAGCACTTAGACCACCTCCAAGGAACCCCATGGACCAATTCATGGACATATTACACCAACAGTCGGAACAGATAGAAATCTTATTAAATTGAGAAGGGAATGGGAACGAAGATGGGCAAGGAAATTGTAACGACCCTAACACTGTACCCAATTTTCCCGTACTATTTTTTTTTATCTTTATATCCCAAATAAATCTCGTACGTGTAAGCGGAATTAAAACTTTTTAAATCGAGATCGAAGTCTAAGTTTATAAACCATTAACAAACTTTAGAACAATTTAAATAAAACTGATAAGTGTGTATTTTACACACTTTATTGTACTTCTTTACACTTGATTTTGATAAGTTTTAGTCAAGCATGTGAATGATACTAATTATTTTAGTGCAAGTGTGTAGATAAATTGAGAAATTATACAGGGTTGGAAAAGAAGAAAAGCTATAATGGAAAATGAACTATGCAAGTAGTAATTTTGGAGAGCAAATAGTGAAGTCTACGATGGAACGCAGACTTCCAAGCGATGGAAAGCAGAAACAAAGAAAAACGCAGAACTTAAAGGAGAAAACAGAAACTTAGGCGACCGAGCGCAGGAGATTAGGCGATGGAACGCAGAAATAAAGAAGAAACCAGAGACTTTGGCGACCGAGCGCAACATTTTGGGCGATGGAGCGCAAGAACGAATAAGTAACCAGAGAAATCTGCGATGGAACGCAGACTTCAATGCGTTCGCACGCAAAACTGGAGAACAAAAGAAAAATAAGCAGAAACTTACCCGATGGTACGTAGAATGTTGCCCGACCGAGCGGCTAAAGCAAATAATTGATCGGATATATTTAAAAAGATGCAGCTGTTTTAAAGGGGAGTTAACCAAAAAAACGAAAAAAAGAAGGGGAGAGACGCAGAGAGGAGAAAATTTTGGTCGACGACAGAAGACACGAGTTTTCCCTTGATTCTTTCTTCTTTCTTTCTTCTATTCTCTTGAAATGATGATTATTACTATTCATATTTATGCCTTATTTTATTTTATCATGAACTAACTTTCTTTTCTAGGGTTACGGTGTAGCCAAATTATGATTATTTAAGTTTCCTTTAATTCAAGTTATTGATTTTCTGTTTCAATATTGTGTTGAATAATTTATTCTGTTCTTAATGCTTGCGATTGCTTGATCACCAAAAGCATGTCTATAGGGTTATTTTAAGATACGAGAGTTGCAAAATAATCGAGCACTGAATCAATTATCATGAAAAGGATGTTAGACTAGAGATAGCTAATACGTTTATGTGGTAATATAATTTCTCGTTCTTAACGTTTTCAATTAATTCTCAGGATTAGAGACCGAGAGGTAATAATTCGTTAATTGAATAAGTTTGTCATTGCTCGAGAGAGATTGATAAATAGTTTTGTGAAATTGCCATCAACACATAGAAATAGAAATTAATGAATTGAATTAGGAATACTAAATATGATTAATTAGGTGAAATCGTAAACCCTAGAGCTTTCTCATTATATTCTCAAACTCATTTAAATTCTGCAATTTATTTTAATTATTTTATTATATTTTATTAAAGCAAAAATCACCAAAATTCTATATTCATTATAAATTGGGATTAAACTTAATTTGATAATTAGTGAAACTAGTCCTCGTGGGTTCGACTCGTATTTATACACTTTATTACTTTTGCGACACGTTCACTTGCGTAGGATTATTTGCAACAAGTTTTTGGCGCCGTTGCCGGGGACTATTTTTCTGCTATTATTAGATTCATTAATTCTAGTTTATATTTGAATTCGGTTATTTTACTTTATTTTATTTCTTTTCAGGTGTATGCGAAAACACGGTGCTACCAACTTAGTTCCTATCGACCCTGAAATTGAACGAACCTGCCGTAGAAATCGTAGGGATACAAAACAAGGAATTATGGCAGATAATCAAAATGCGAATGTACAACCGATTATTGAGACTGAAGAAGTTGCGACACGGACATTATTAGACTATGTGCTGCCATCTGTGGTCGGTATTCAATCAGCAATTCGTAAACCAGCAATTACGGGTCATAATTTTGAGATCAAGCCAGGGACCATACATATGATTCAACAGTCCCAATTTAGCGGGTTGCCATCCGAGGATCCGAATGATCATATTGCCAACTTTGTAGAGGTATGCGATACTTTTAAATTGCATAATGTCTCTGATGATGCTGTTAAGTTGCGATTATTTCCTTTCTCGTTACGAGATCGGGCAAAAGGTTGGTTAAACTCATTGCCAGCTGATTCTATTACTACATGGGCTGAATTATGTCAGCAGTTTCTCGCTAAATTCTTCCCTTTTGAGAAAACTGCTAAGTACCGAAATGAGATCGTTAATTTCAGCCAATTTGATGGAGAAACACTATATGAGAGTTGGGCTCGTTTCAAGGAATTATTACGGAAGTGCCCACAACATGGTTTGCCTCGTTGGATGCAAATCCAAACATTTTTTATTGGTTTATCATCTTCTACAAGAACTCTGGTTAATGCAGCTTCCGGTGGTTCACTTCTCCAAAAGACAGAATTAGATGCATTTAATTTATTGGAGGAGTTAGCATTAAATAATGATCAATGCCCTGTCGAGCGGCAAATTCTGAAAAAGCAACCTGGTACTCCTGAGATAGATGCAGTAAAGGCTTTAACTGTTCAAATTGCTTCTCTAAATAAGCATCTACAGAATAACCAAGCTCCGGTCAACTCGATTTATTCTCCAATAGTGGCTTGCCAATGGTGCCAAGGCCCGCATGCGAGCGAAAAATGTCAAGAAGGAAATCAAATGGCAAGTATTCCATCAGATCAAGCAAACTTTGTTGGAAGTTACAATAGACCGAATTTTCAAAATGCAAATAACTACTATACAGGGGCCCGCAATAATCATCCAAATTTCTCATGGAAAAATCCGAATAATGCAGTACAGATGCCTCAAACTTCGCAGCCAATTCCACCATACCAAGACAGAAAGCCAAATCTTGAGGATATAATCGCCAAAATGGGTGAGCACACTAACAAGTTCATGGCTGAGACACGGACAACTTTGCAAAATCAGTCTGCTCAAATCCGAAGTTTGGAAACACAAGTAGGCCAAATCGCTAATGTTCTAACTGGACGACCTCAAGGTGCTCTACCAAGTTCTACAGAAATAAATCCAAAAGATCAGTGCAACGCAATCACTCTTAGAAGCGGGATAGTCATTGATAATTCTGGGCAAGCAACTCAAGGAATAATGGCTAGTGAAAGTAAAGAGTCTACAACATCGTCTCCATGCGATAGTAAAGCTAATCAGCTACAGAAGGATCCACCTCCACCACTAAAGGTAATTACACCACGGGTCCCATTTCCTCAACGTTTAAAGACAGTTAAGACGGACAAGCAGTTTGGGAAATTCTTGGAAATGTTTAAGCAACTGCACATCAACATCCCATTTGCTGAGGCTCTAGAGAAAATGCCTACTTACGCAAAATTTCTCAAAGAAATCTTGTCTTACAAACGCAAGATTGAAGAATGTGGCACAATAGCTTTGACCGAAGAGTGTAGCGCTATTATTCAACGAAAGCTCCCACAGAAACTGAAAGATCCGGGAAGTTTTACTGTTCCATGCGCTATTGGGGACTTTATTTTTGAGCGTGCATTATGTGATCTGGGGGCAAGTATCAATTTAATGCCCTTATCTATTTTTCAGAAGCTGGGTCTTGGCGAAGCAAAACCTACGAGAGTGATTTTACAAATGGCGGATCGTTCTATTAAACATCCACGTGGTGTGATTGAGGATGTTCTAGTCAAAATCGACAAATTCATTTTTCCTGCTGATTTTGTTGTTCTGGATATGGAAGAAGACCGAGACATCCCTATCATTTTAGGTCGCCCATTTCTAGCCACGGGTGGTGCTTTGATTGATGTGCAAAGAGGAGAACTTAAATTGCGGGTGCAAGATGAAGAAGTGGCATTTAACGTGTTTCATTCAATGAAATACCCGAAAGCTAGTGATGATGTGTTTCGGGTGGACTATTTTGACTCTGTGCTAATGGAAGCTTCATTTCAACCACGCGACTCTCTGGAAGCATGCCTATTTAATCATGAATTTTGCATTCATGATACATCAGATGTACAAGAATATGTTCTGTGGATGGATTCTTTCGAGCCTAACCGAAGAAAGTACTTTGAAAGTTTAGGGGATTCATCATTACGGGTTTTGCCATCTATTGAAAGTCCGCCGACTCTCGAGCTTAAGACCTTACCCTCGCATCTACGTTATGCATACATTGGTGAAAATTCTACTCTCCCAGTGATTATTTCGGCCGATTTATCCATAGCAGAAGAAGAAAAATTGTTACGAATACTTCGAACTTATAAGGTTGCTATTGGATGGACTCTATCAGACATAAAAGGCATTAGTTCTTCATTCTGTGTTCATCGTATTTTAATGGAGGACGACCATCGACCGTCGGTTGAACATCAACGACGGTTAAATCCCACAATGAAAGATGTCGTTCGAAAAGAAGTACTGAAATGGTTAGATGCTGGCGTTATTTATCCAATATCAGATAGCTCTTGGGTAAGCCCAGTGCAGTGTGTGCCAAAGAAGAGTGGGATGACAGTGATCACGAATGATAAGAATGAGCTCATACCATCTAGAACTGTCACAGGGTGGCGAATTTGCATGGATTATCGCAAATTGAACAAAGCCACACGGAAGGATCATTTTCCTTTACCATTCATCGACCAAATGCTTGATAGGCTCTCCGGACATTCGTATTATTGTTTTCTTGATGGTTACTCGGGATATAACCAAATCGTTATTGCGCCAGAAGATCAAGAAAAGACTACTTTCACTTGCCCATATGGCACATTTGCATTTCGCCGGATGCCTTTTGGATTGTGCAATGCTCCAGCAACATTCCAACGATGTATGATGGCAATTTTTTCAGATATGGTTGAACGCTACATTGAAGTCTTCATGGATGATTTTTCGGTATTTGGGTCCTCGTTTGATACATGTTTAGAAAATTTGTCCAACGTGCTAGCCCGATGTGTGGAAACCAATTTGGTCCTGAATTGGGAAAAGTGTCACTTTATGGTCAAAGAAGGCATCGTTTTAGGACATCGGATTTCAGCTCAGGGTATCGAGGTTGACCGTGCGAAAATAGTTGCAATTGAAAAATTACCACCGCCTACCACGGTTAAAGGAGTGCGAAGTTTTCTTGGGCATGCAGGTTTTTACCGCCGCTTTATAAAAGATTTCTCCAAGATCACTGAGCCGTTGTGCAACTTGCTTGAAAAAGGAGTCTCTTTCTTATTTACGGCC
This sequence comes from Begonia masoniana, assembly GCA_022432975.1. NCBI lineage: Eukaryota > Viridiplantae > Streptophyta > Magnoliopsida > Cucurbitales > Begoniaceae > Begonia > Begonia masoniana. The sequence goes on from CM039507.1 coordinate 6,694,738, forward strand.
GAGTGTTTAGACGCATTCAATGTATTAAAGGCAAAGCTTGTCACAGCACCAGTTATTGTGGCCCCCGATTGGGAATTACCTTTCGAGATCATGAGTGACGCGAGTGATTTTGCAGTAGGGGCAGTATTGGGTCAGAGAAAAGATAAAATTTTTCGAACCATCTACTATGCGAGTCGTACTCTCAACGATGCTCAGCTGAATTATGCAACCACTGAAAAAGAATTGTTAGCCGTTGTTTTTGCGTTTGACAAGTTTCGGCCGTACGTCATTGGTAACAAGGTTGTTGTCTTCACTGATCATTCCGCAATAAAGTATCTTATGCAGAAGACAGATGCAAAACCCCGCCTTATTCGTTGGGTATTATTATTACAAGAATTTGACATTGAAATTAAAGATAAAAAGGGAACAGAAAATCTTGTTGCTGATCATCTCTCACGTTTAGAAACTCGAGCCCACGTGCAAGATAGTGAGGCCCAAATAGCGGATGATTTTCCGGATGAAAAACTCCTTGCAATTTCTGAATTACCGTGGTATGCCGACTATGTCAATTATCTTGCTTGCCAGATTATGCCTCCCGAGCTATTTTATCATCAAAAGAAGAAATTCTTCTCCGACGTGAAACGATATTACTGGGAAGAACCAATCCTTTATAAACATTGCGCTGATCAAGTAATAAGGCGTTGTATCCCCGAAGATGAAATGTTATCAGTCTTGAAACATTGCCACACTCTTGAATGTGGTGGTCATTTTGGAGGCAATCGAACAGCAGCAAAATTACTTCAATGTGGTTTCTATTGGCCATCACTATTTAAAGATGCACATTCCTTTGTTACAGCATGTGATCGATGTCAGCGAACAGGTAATATATCTCGCCGGAATGAAATGCCTTTGACAAATATCCTTGAAGTTGAATTATTCGACGTGTGGGGGATTGATTTTATGGGCCCGTTTACACCCTCATTTAACAACAAATACATACTTCTAGCGGTGGATTACGTTTCAAAATGGGTAGAGGCCATAGCCACGCCAACTAATGACGGCAAAGTGGTATTGAAGTTTTTGCATAAGAACATATTCACTCGTTTCGGCACCCCACGCGCAATTATTAGTGATGAAGGTACTCATTTCTGCAATAAGCCATTTGAATCGTTACTTTCAAAATATGGCGTCAAACATCGAAAGGCATTGGGGTATCACCCACAATCGAATGGTCAAGCAGAAGTCTCAAATCGAGAGGTTAAGGTTATTCTGGAAAAGACGGTGAGTAATTCACGTAAAGATTGGGCATCTAAGTTGGATGATGCGCTATGGGCTTACCGGACCGCATTCAAAACTCCATTGGGAATGTCCCCATATCGGTTGGTTTTTGGTAAAGCTTGTCACTTACCGGTGGAACTTGAGCACCGTGCTTGGTAGGCTATGAAGAGATTAAACTTTGACTTGACATCCACGGGCCACAAACGTTATCTCCAAATTAATGAACTTGAGGAATTACGCACCAATGCATATGAAAATTCCAGGATTTACAAGGAGAAAACGAAAGTGTGGCACGACAAGCATATTATGAAGAAAGAGCTATTGGTGGGCCAACAGGTGTTGTTATTTAATTCACGTCTAAAACTTTTCCCGGGAAAGCTGAAATCGAGATGGTCAGGACCGTTTACGGTAGTTCAAGTATTTCCTCATGGTGCGGTTGAATTACGTGGATCGGACGCAGGGACATTCAAGGTTAATGGTCAAAGAGTTAAACCGTATTTTGGTGGTATTATTGAGAGTGAACCATCCGTCACTCACCTCACACCTGACGAGTAAAATTCGCCCGACGTCGAGCTAATGACGTTAAAACAAGCACTTGGTGGGAGGTCACCCATTTCTTTTGTTTTATTTTCTTTATTTATTTCTTTCTTTTATTTATTGTTTTATTTATTTTTACTGTTATGTTTTCTCTTTTCTATGAATTTTTTTTTCTCTTATTTCTATTTTTCTTTTCAGTTTTCTGGTTATCAGCATTTTCATGTTAAGTTTTAGTTTATTTCGAAATTATTCTTATTTTTGTTTCAAAAAAAAAAAAAAAAACCGAGCCTTTACTATTAAACAGCATGAATTCCGAGCGATCGGATTTCATCCTGCGACCCGACTCTCTTTTGCTGCCTCTCTTCACCGAGCTCCAGCATTTTCCGTTCGCTCCTTCGCCGGCATTTTGCCCGACGACTCACCTCTGGCCGAAGCTCCGTTTTGGTGTGCAGCTTTCCATTCCCAGGTGACTGGTCCACTTCACGATGCCTCCTAAACGTAAACAAGCGTCGTCAAGCTCAGCCCATTCTAGTGCCATCCACCATTCCTTCCTCAATGCTGATGCAGAATCTTATTTCCGGGAATTCATGACTAAGGATAAGGCGATGATTTGTGAAATTCAATTTCAACCTGGACCGCTCGATGGCGACATTGCAGACATGCTTCAGCAGCGTAATTGGGAACCCGTGGCTGTTTTAGGAGGTGATGCTAATGTAAGCGTCGTCCGAGAATTCTATGCCAATCTCAAAGCCACCCAAGGAGTATGCCCTGTCAAAGTGCGTCACAAGGTCATCGACTTTTCGGCTGCTGCCATTAATGCCAAGTTTGGTTTGCCTCACTTACCAGCAGATGATTTCCACACGTTGATGACGGAAGGGCCCGATTACGAGTCCATCCTACGCGCGATGGGGCATCGTGACTCTGCTTGGATATATTCTACTATTGACCGGACTTCACCTCTGCATTTATTGACTAGTTGTCTCAATCGATATGCCCAAGCGTGGTGCCGGTTCATCCGAGGTAATCTCATGCCAACTTCGCAGAAATCTGAGTTTACCAGAGATCGTGCCGTACTACTGTATTGCATATTAACTGGCCGATCTATCAATGTTGGCCGCATCATCCACAGAAATATTATGACCTACTGCAAGGGCCCTATCACTGCTGCCCATTCTCATCCAGTTCTCATTACCCATTTATGCTCTGCCGCGAACGTTCCTATGAGCTCCACCGACGAGCATTGGATTCAGCAATTGGTGTATGGTCCTACAAATATTTCCCGAATCACAACTTGGCCTCATGGTGATTCGCGTGACAATGGATTGGGATTTGACGACATAGATGCCAATGCCATAATTCCCCCTGCACCTCGGCCTCCGCCTCGTTTACGACGCGATGGCCACCGTCCATTTACAATTGATGAAGTAGGCCGTATGGTCGAGAGTCTCATTCTCCAACAAGAACATCGGTTTACTGCCCTGGATACTCGATTGCTGCATCTTCAATCCCGTCAACTTGAGCATTCCCAATTCATGGCACAGTATATCGACGCATTCAATGCTCAACATGGCTATTCACCACAATCGACTCCACCTTTTCCTACCTATCCGGCACATTTACTCCAGCTGTTTGACCCTTCCCACGATAATGAGAATGATGTTTTACCCGGCGCTTCTTAAGGTACGGTATTTTCACTTTCTGTGTTTCTATTTTTTTTACATTGAGGACAATGCTTATTTTAAGTTTGGGTGTAACGCCCCAGGTTATCTGAACCCGGTCCGTTACTCAAGACAAAAAAAAAGTCTCATTCGTATATTTTAAAACTTCACTTTTGACATAAACTAAAATCTCAAAATAATTAAATCTTACAGCGGAAATCATTTTATTAGCAATGGAGTTAAAACAAAACTATAAATCATCGTTTGGAGGGTAAAAAGGCAATCGACAAATAGGGAATAAAGTTTCAAACTATGGGATACTGGAGAAGTCGCCGAAGTCAAACGCTTCTGCCAGTCGCCGAAGTCAAACGCTTCTGCCGATGGATAAAGTCAACAGAAGGAGCAGTAACATGCTTCTACCGATGACGTGTGCAAACAAGGACTCCACTCGGTAGACTGCATCTACCGATGACGTCGACACGACTCAATCTGCCGATGAAGTCGACTGCATCTACCGATGACGTCGACATGACTCAATCTGCCGATGAAGTCAACACAACTTCATCTGCCGATGAGGTCAACACAAATAACGCGTCTCCATCTTCCGATAGACAAACACGCGACATCTACCGATAACAACAATACGACTCCTTCCGATAGAATTAAAATGTACACTAATCTGCCGATGGACTATATCTGCCAACAGAATGACAAAACAAGCTACATCTGCCGATAGGCAGCATCTACCGGTAGATTCAAAGTAATCACCCTAAACAAGGAACATCACTGCTTACCAGAAGGACTCGTAAAATCGGCTGAAAACCTTCAGACAACCAAATTTTCATGAAAACACTAATCAAATCAGCAAAACACAGTTAAACCATCAATTCGTCATTTCCAGTAAAATCTTAAGAAAATCATTTTTAACCAAACTCAAACCATAGTCACTAAAATACTCAGGAATTGCTAATCTGAAACCAGTATTCTCAACCTAACACATACAACCATTGATTAAACCGCCTCAACAGATTGCCCAACCAATGCATGGACGTGCTCCCCCAACCAGCCTAGTCTTCAAACTGTTCTGTAAACACACCTTCGGTAACTTCTTCACCTACATCACAAAACTCATCTATTAGCCTAATGCTAAGCAAGTAAAGCAATGGATGAAATAAATCGATGACACAATAATTTTCCCTAAACATGCAATTTCTACTTTCTCATCTCAGTTGCATTCAAATTTGTTCTCTGTTGATCCCTCTGTACGATGGGAAAGTGGATCGGTCATCCCCCAAAGCATACATCCTCTGATCTCAATTAAGGGGCGGATTAATTCCCTTAACAGTTAACTGATCTGATCCCCCTGTAGGATTGGGAAGTGGATCATTTTTCCCAAAACCTCAATCCTCTGTTCTCAGTTAAGGGGCGGATTAATCCCCCTTAACAGTTGTTCTGTTCATCCTGCTCACACATGCCATACCGTTTCATGAAAATACATTTTCGTAGTCTTTCAAAAACATGATGCATGACAACTGAAAATAAGCATACAAACATGCATAACACCTATTGTTTTGTGATGTAGGCCCGAAGGCACAAACAAACTTTACTTACCTGGATTCTTGGCGGGTGCTCGGCTAGGAGCTTCTTCGGGACCTTTCTCACCTAGAACATAAACAGAACATTAAGCCAGTCCTTTCCACACCTCATTCTACAGCATTCAAAGAAACCTAAGAGATAGTTGGGAGTTCTAATCGCTCGGCATTCATGGTTCTATGCTAAACTCGAAACCACTCACATTCAGAATAAAATACGAAATACACAACTACAATCCTCCACGCTATTGTCTTCAGATACTAAATCAGTAGAAATCGAGGTAGAAACTCACCTAGATCCGCGAATGGGATCGGAGAGAAATCGCTGGGAGAGCTCTGGTGACTTGAGCTAAAATCCGAGAGTGAGAGTGAGAGTGAATAGTGGCGGCTACTTCCATAAATTCTTCATTAAATAGGTTATCCACTAATAAATTCTAATTACCATATTACCCTTACTTACTCACTCATTAACCTAATAATCTTTCACTCAAACTCAACCACGAAATGCACTTAATTGATTGATCAGTCATTTGATTTAAATAAAGTCGGGTGCTACAATCTACCCTCCTTAAAAGAATTTTGTCCTCAAAATTCAGTACCTGAACAGCTCTGGATGCTGGTCCATCATGTCTTGCTAGCGTTCCCAAGTTGCCTCCTCTGTATTCTGATTGTGCCATAAGACTTTCACCAATGGAACTTCTTTGTTGCGCAACACCTTTACTGCAAAATCTAGAATCTTTACTGGCTTTTCTTCGTAGGTAAGTGTAGGTTGAATTTTAATGTTCTGCTGTTCGACAACTTGAGTTGGATCCCGCATACACTTCTTTAACATAGAGACATGGAACACATCATGTATCCCTCCCATAGAAACTGGTAGCTGTAACTGATAGGCTGCCTTCCCAATCCTTTTCAGAATTGAGAAAGGACCAACAAATCTAGGATTCAGTTTGCCTCTCCTTCCAAACCTCACAACTCCTTTGAATGGTGATACCTTAAGAAAAACTTCATCGCCTACTTCAAACTCTAATTCTCTGCGTCTTCTGTCAGCATAGCTTTTCTGTCGGCTTTGAGCTGTTAAGATCCTCTGACGGATGAGGGCAACCTTCTCAACAGTTTGGTGCACAAGGTCAGGACCAAGCAACTGTGCTTCACCAACTTCGTCCCAGTACAAAGGAGATCTACATTTTCGTCCATACAAGGCCTCATACGGTGCCATTCCTATTGTTGCTTGAAAACTGTTATTGTAAGAAAACTCCACCAGAGGTAAATACTTGCTCCAAGAACCTTGAAAATCTAAAACACATGCCCGGAGCATATCCTCTAACGTTTGAATGGTTCTTTCCGACTGACCATCGGTTTGGGGATGGAAGGCTGTGCTGAAATTTAGTTGTGTACCCATGGCTTTATGTAAACTTTTCCAAAATTTTGATGTAAAACCTAGTGTCCCGATCAGAAACTATAGTAGCTGGAACCCCATGTAATCTCACAATCTCATGCACATACAATTCAGCTAGTTGATCCATAGAGTAAGTCATTTTTATAGGTAAGAAATGAGCAGTTTTGGTTAATCGGTCCACTATCACCCAAATTGCATCGTGTCCTTTTACGGTTCTAGGAAATCCCACAACAAAATCCATGGTTATCTGTTCCCATTTCCATTCGGGAAGTGGCAATGGCTGCAGCATCCCTGCAGGCCTCTGATGTTCAGCCTTAACTTGTTGGCAGATCAAGCATGATCCTACATGCTCAGCTACACTTCTCTTCAAACCAGGCCACCAATAGGTCTGCTTAAGATCTCTGTACATTTTTGTACTTCCAGGATGAACGGAGAACCTAGAAGAATGAGCTTCAGAAAGGATTTCATCCCGAAGCTCCTTATTGGCTGGTACAAAATATCTATTCCTGAACTTAAGTATTCCATCATCAGTATAATTGAAGTCTAAATTGTCAGTAGTATCCATGTCCGACTTGAACTTTTTACACTCTTCATCATTATTCTGGGTTTCTTTTATCTTATCCAGAATGGTAGGTTTCAAAGAGATGGCAGAAAGCATAGCTGCTATATTGGTCACAGCTTCTAGGTTAAACTTATGGAATTCTGATTCTAAGGCCACCGGCATGTCCAGAATCAAGGCTGAGGCTGATGGTGTTACTCTACTCAATGCATCAGCCACCACATTGGCCTTACCAGGGTGGTATTTTATTTCAAAGTCATAATCCTTGACAAATTCCAACCATCGACGTTGCCTCATGTTTAATTCCTTTTGTGTGAAAATATACTTCAGGCTTTTATGATCTGAAAATATTTCACAGGTCTGTCCAAACAAGTAATGCCTCCAAATCTTCAATGCAAAAACTACAGCAGCTAACTCTAAGTCGTGCGTAGGGTAATTCCTTTCATGAGTTTTCAACTGTCTTGATGCATAGGCTATGACCTTACCGTCTTGCATCAAAACACAGCCAAGTCCAATTTTGGAAGCATCACAATAAATACTAAACTTACCATTATCAACAGGAAGGGTTAGTATTGGTGCATTGGTCAATTTCTGTTTTAAGGTTTGGAAGCTGGACTCACACTCCTCAGTCCAGGCATACTTTATGTTTTTCCTAGTTAAACGAGTGAGGGGTGTTGCAACTTTCGAGAATCCTTCAATAAACTTCCTGTAATACCCTGCTAACCCGAGAAAACTCCTAATATCAGAAGCATTCTTTGGTTGAGGCCAGTCCTTTACTGCTTGAACCTTCGCTGGATCCACGGATATTCCATCACTCGAGATCACATGGCCTAGAAAGTGGACTCTGTCCAGCCAAAATTCACACTTGGAAAACTTGGCAAAAAGCTGATGCCGTTTTAATGTTTCTAGCACTAAGGTTAGATGCCTTACATGGTCATCCTTATTTCGTGAGTAAATCAGGATATCATCAATGAATACAATGACAAACTTATCTAAAAACTCGTGAAACACCCTATTCATAAGATCCATAAAGGCTGCTGGTGCATTTGTCAAACCAAAGGACATAACCAAAAACTCAAAATGTCCGTATCTCGTACGGAAGGCAGTCTTTGGTATATCCTCCGATTTAACCTTCAATTGGTAGTATCCGGATCTTAAATCAATCTTAGAGAAAACCCGTGCACCCTGTAGTTGGTCAAACAAATCATCAATCCTAGGCAATGGGTACTTATTCTTGACGGTTAATTTATTCAACTCTCTATAGTCAATGCACATACGCATTGATCCATCCTTCTTTTTAACAAACAGAACTGGTGCACCCCACGGTGAATAACTCGGTCGTATGAATCCTTTTTCTGTCAGTTCCTCTAACTGTTTCTTTAATTCCTTGAGTTCTGCCGGTGCTAATCGGTATGGATTCTTAGATACAGGCTCAGCACCAGGATAGACATCTACTACGAATTCAATCTCCCTATCTGGTGGTAAACCAGGCAGGTCATCAAGGAAAACTTCAGGGAAGTCTTGAGCTATTAGAACATTTTGGAGACTCAATCCTCCTACCAGTTTTGTGTCCAAAACACTGGCCAGAAAGCATGAATACTCACAGCATAAGGAAGATCTAGCACTAAAAGCGGCTAAGATAGACATCCTCTTATCCTTCTTCGAGGCTTGGAAAGTGTGTCTTAAACCACCAGGGGGTTGAAAACTAACTAAACCAGTTCTACAATCTATTGTAGCATAGTGCTTAAACAACCAGTCCATTCCTAAGATTACATCGAATCCCATGATTTCTAAAATAATGAGATCAGCAGGCAGGTTCTCATCTTCTACTGTCACTACACTATTTAGCAGCACACGGCTAGAGCGCATGCGTTCACCAGAAGGTAAAGCAACATCGAACACATGCATAGTAGGTGAGGACTTAACATCTAACTTAGCGGCGAATGCAGATGCTATGAAGGAATGCGTTGCACCAGAGTCTAACAAAGTAAAAGCAGGCATTGAATTGACTAGTATAGTACCTGACACAACAGCGGGCTGGTCTTCATCACCTGACTCCACCATGGAGTATATCCTTGGCTTTATATTCACAGGGCCATTCTTCGGAGCTGGACAATCCCTACTCATGTGGCCAACCTTACTACAATTATAACAGCGAAGGACTCTGGGCTTTGGGCAATCCTTAAGCAGATGTCCGGTCTCCTCACAGTTGAAACACTTCCCCGTGCTAAGTCTACACTCTCCCGAGTGAAATCTTGAACACTTCGGGCATTGAGGGAACTTCCTAGTGTCTTGCACCTTATTCATCCTTTCCTCGGTTGTACTGACCTTCATTGTGCCTCTTCACTCCTCTCTGCGGTGGTGGTTGAACAAACTTTCGTGGGGCTGCACTAAACTCGGCACACTTCATCTCTGCCTCTTCCACTTCTAATGCCGTGGACACCACTTCACTGTAGGACAATCCTTTTATACCCGAGAACTTGACTCCCCTATAAATCTCAGGTTTCAGCCCATGCACAAATTGGAACACCTTATCCTCATCCCTGCGTGCGAGGTGTCCGGCAAACCTTGACAGGGATTCAAACTGTCTGCTGTATTCAGCTACGGTCTCTGTCTGTTTCAAGTTCATGAACTCCAACTTCTTTGTGGTCTGTACAGTACCGTTAAAATACTTCTCATAGAAAATCTCCTTAAATTGCGTCCAAGTCATCGCAAGAACATCATGGGTGGTCTCCATCGTTTCCCACCAAAGTTGAGCATCACCGGCAAAGTGGAAGGTTGCCAAAACGACCTTTTCTCCTTCCCCCACATTTGCACACCTAAACATGCTTTCTATCTTTTTCAACCATTCCTCGGCCACAATTGGATTAGCTGACTTTCCATCAAAAGTGGGTGGTCGCAACCTCCTAAACCTCTCTCCTGCCTGATCATTGTTAGAACCCGAGTTGGCACTCCCTTGTACCTCTCGGTTCAGTAGCAGTCCCAACTGATCGGACTGCTGGCGCATCATATCAGATTGCTGACGCACCAAATCGGTCAGCTGCCTGATCACACCCGAATCCCCTGCACCTCCCGGGGTTGGTGTCTCTCTCTGAACTCTTGGCCTCCCTGGTCGTCTAGACATTTTGCTATATTCCTGTAAAGGTTAATTATTCCCATAAATATCTACTAACTAAAACTAACATAAATACTTACAGTTGTTGGAGTACTTCCATGCAACGATTGACACTGTTGAGTGATCTTTTGAACGGTTTAACCAAATAGTCTCTGATACCAACTTGTAACGCCCCAGGTTATCTGAACCCGGTCCGTTACTCAAGACAAAAAAAAAGTCTCATTCGTATATTTTAAAACTTCACTTTTGACATAAACTAAAATCTCAAAATAATTAAATCTTACAGCGGAAATCATTTTATTAGCAATGGAGTTAAAACAAAACTATAAATCATCGTTTGGAGGGTAAAAAGGCAATCGACAAATAGGGAATAAAGTTTCAAACTATGGGATACTGGAGAAGTCGCCGAAGTCAAACGCTTCTGCCAGTCGCCGAAGTCAAACGCTTCTGCCGATGGATAAAGTCAACAGAAGGAGCAGTAACATGCTTCTACCGATGACGTGTGCAAACAAGGACTCCACTCGGTAGACTGCATCTACCGATGACGTCGACACGACTCAATCTGCCGATGAAGTCGACTGCATCTACCGATGACGTCGACACGACTCAATCTGCCGATGAAGTCAACACAACTTCATCTGCCGATGAGGTCAACACAAATAACGCGTCTCTATCTTCCGATAGACAAACACGCGACATCTACCGATAACAACAATACGACTCCTTCCGATAGAATTAAAATGTACACTAATCTGCCGATGGACTATATCTGCCAACAGAATGACAAAACAAGCTACATCTGCCGATAGGCAGCATCTACCGGTAGATTCAAAGTAATCACCCTAAACAAGGAACATCACTGCTTACCGGAAGGACTCGTAAAATCGGCTGAAAACCTTCAGACAACCAAATTTTCATGAAAACACTAATCAAATCAGCAAAACACAGTTAAACCATCAATTCGTCATTTCCAGTAAAATCTTAAGAAAATCATTTTTAACCAAACTCAAACCATAGTCACTAAAATACTCAGGAATTGCTAATCTGAAACCAGTATTCTCAACCTAACACATACAACCATTGATTAAACCGCCTCAACAGATTGCCCAACCAATGCATGGACGTGCTCCCCCAACCAGCCTAGTCTTCAAACTGTTCTGTAAACACACCTTCGGTAACTTCTTCACCTACATCACAAAACTCATCTATTAGCCTAATGCTAAGCAAGTAAAGCAATGGATGAAATAAATCGATGACACAATAATTTTCCCTAAACATGCAATTTCTACTTTCTCATCTCAGTTGCATTCAAATTTGTTTCTCTGTTGATCCCTCTGTACGATGGGAAAGTGGATCGGTCATCCCCCAAAGCATACATCCTCTGATCTCAATTAAGGGGCGGATTAATTCCCTTAACAGTTAACTGATCTGATCCCCCTGTAGGATTGGGAAGTGGATCATTTTTCCCAAAACCTCAATCCTCTGTTCTCAGTTAAGGGGCGGATTAATCCCCCTTAACAGTTGTTCTGTTCATCCTGCTCACACATGCCATACCGTTTCATGAAAATACATTTTCGTAGTCTTTCAAAAACATGATGCATGACAACTGAAAATAAGCATACAAACATGCATAACACCTATTGTTTTGTGATGTAGGCCCGAAGGCACAAACAAACTTTACTTACCTGGATTCTTGGCGGGTGCTCGGCTAGGAGCTTCTTCGGGACCTTTCTCACCTAGAACATAAACAGAACATTAAGCCAGTCCTTTCCACACCTCATTCTACAGCATTCAAAGAAACCTAAGGGATAGTTGGGAGTTCTAATCGCTCGGCATTCATGGTTCTATGCTAAACTCGAAACCACTCACATTCAGAATAAAATACGAAATACACAACTACAATCCTCCACGCTATTGTCTTCAGATACTAAATCAGTAGAAATCGAGGTAGAAACTCACCTAGATCCGCGAATGGGATCGGAGAGAAATCGCTGGGAGAGCTCTGGTGACTTGAGCTAAAATCCGAGAGTGAGAGTGAGAGTGAATAGTGGCGGCTACTTCCATAAATTCTTCATTAAATAGGTTATCCACTAATAAATTCTAATTACCATATTACCCTTACTTACTCACTCATTAACCTAATAATCTTTCACTCAAACTCAACCACGAAATGCACTTAATTGATTGATCAGTCATTTGATTTAAATAAAGCCGGGTGCTACATTGGGGGTACTTAACACACTTTGCTATATGTTGGTTCACTTTACTATATTTTGGTTTGTACTCTGAAATCGTGGTTTAAGGTGTCAATGATTGCACTTTTGAATCAATTTATGCTTGAGCTCATTGATAAATGTTGAGTAAATGTGATTTTTCGTATTAGTTTACATTGACTTGAATTTACTTTGTTAGACTCACACTTTGCGCACATTTTCATTCTTGTTTGATTCTATCCGTTGGTGTCACACTCATGTAGTCTATATATATCGAAGCCTAAACACGGTGAGGGAGTGAAGCTCCAGCCAAATACCATGTGAATGAGAGCATAGTGAGGAACATCTTTCTTGATTTTGCCTAATATCCTTGACTGCTAATTGAAATTTGTTAGAAATAAGAGAATGATTTAGGCCATTCTTGGACCGTTTGAGCTTTCTGAGCCTACCATGTTATGTCATTGAATGACACCCTTAGTCACCCATGTTGAATCGATTATTTACCATTCAATTGTCACCTGTAACTTAGCCCAACCTCAAACATATTTCTCCTACCTTATTGAATGAGCACGGGGATATTGACCTATTCAGGGGAAGATTAAAAAGCTGATGAATTTATTTACTCCTTTGTCATTTGAGTTTTCTTACAGCGTTAGGTCGTTGTTGTGTTTCAAAAAAAAAAAAAAAAAGGGATAATTTAGCTTGCATTCAAGTTTTTATTCTTTGAAGTATTATGTTATGTTTGTACTGATGTTGTATTATAATAATGACAAAGGAGTTGAGCTGGGAGATGTTGAGTGAAATAAGTTTGGGGGTGAGAGATTAAAAGAAAGTTTGATTGAGTTTAATGAGTGAGTGAAATTTTTGAGTGGGTGAAATAAGGCAGAATGAATGGTGCTCGGGGTATTCGCTTGATTCTATGTAATTCCCACCTTTTTAACCCGACCTTTCATTACAAGCTTACAAAGACCTATTGACTTTTGTTTCAATTTATGGATATTAGCTATTAGTTGGATGTTGGCAAAACTAATGAATGATTAGAGTGAATGGAGTGACCCCAAGTGCATTATGAGTGTATCTCTTCTCCGTAGCTACATTAGTTAATCCAACAGTTAGAAGAAATTGAGAATGAACACACACACACACACGAGGATTTCGAAGTAAGCGATAGTCAATGTACTAATGTGAATAATTCTTTTGCTGAAGATTAATCTTGGTAGTTTTTAGTATGAATTGTTCAAGCTGAGACGATGTACCAAAAACTTTGATGCGGATTGCTTACCAATATTGTGTATCGTGCATTAATATATGGGATTGAATTATATATCTGTTGAAAATTCTTTTGTTTAGTTTTATCTGCTTGAGGACAAGCTTTCAATCAAGTTTGGGGGTGTGATAAGTGTGTATTTTACACACTTTATTGTACTTCTTTACACTTGATTTTGATAAGTTTTAGTCAAGCATGTGAATGATACTAATTATTTTAGTGCAAGTGTGTAGATAAATTGAGAAATTATACAGGGTTGGAAAAGAAGAAAAGCTATAATGGAAAATGAACTATGCAAGTAGTAATTTTGGAGAGCAAACAGTGAAGTCTGCGATGGAACGCAGACTTCCAAGCGATGGAACGCAGAAACAAAGAAAAACGCAGAACTTAAAGGAGAAAACAGAAACTTAGGCGACCGAGCACAGGAGATTAGGCGATGGAACGCAGAAATAAAGAAGAAACCAGAGACTTTGGCGACCGAGCGCAACATTTTGGGCGATGGAGCGCAAGAACGAATAAGTAACCAGAGAAATCTGCGATGGAACGCAGACTTCAATGCGTTCGCACGCAAAACTGGAGAACAAAAGAAAAATAAGCAGAAACTTACCCGATGGTACGCAGAATGTTGCCCGACCGAGAGGCTAAAGCAAATAATTGATCGGATATATTTAAAAAGATGCAGCTGTTTTAATCCCAGCCGTTGAGTTGTTGATAGAGGCGTTAGATTGAAATAATTAAAGGGGAGTTAACCAAAAAACGAAAAAAAGAAGGGGAGAGACGCAGAGAGGAGAAAATTTTGGTCGACGACAGAAGACACGAGTTTTCCCTTGATTCTTTCTTCTTTCTTTCTTCTATTCTCTTGAAACGATGATTATTACTATTCATATTTATGCCTTATTTTATTTTATCATGAACTAACTTTCTTTTTTAGGGTTACGGTGTAGCCAAATTATGATTATTTAAGTTTCCTTTAATTCAAGTTATTGATTTTCTGTTTCAATATTGTGTTGAATAATTTATTCTGTTCTTAATGCTTGCGATTGCTTGATCACCAAAAGCATGTCTATAGGATTATTTTAAGATACGAGAGTTGCAAAATAATCGAGCACTGAATCAATTATCATGAAAAGGATGTTAGACTAGAGATAGCTAATACGTTTATGTGGTAATATAATTTCTCGTTCTTAACGTATTCAATTAATTCTCAGGATTAGAGACCGAGAGGTAATAATTCGTTAATTGAATAAGTTTGTCATTGCTCGAGAGAGATTGATAAATAGTTTTGTGAAATTGCCATCAACACATAGAAATAGAAATTAATGAATTGAATTAAGAATACTAAATATGATTAATTAGGTGAAATCGTAAACCCTAGAGCTTTCTCATTATATTCTCAAACTCATTTAAATTCTGCAATTTATTTTCATTATTTTATTATATTTTATTAAAGCAAAAATCACCAAAATTCTATATTCATTATAAATTGGGATTAAACTTAATTTGATAATTAGTGAAACTAGTCCTCGTGGGTTCGACTCGTATTTATACACTTTATTACTTTTGCGACACGTTCACTTGTGTAGGATTATTTGCAACAAAAACTTAAAACAATTAATTAAAACCATTAAAGCCATTAAAAACGATCGGCCAGCGAAACAAGACAAAAACAGGAGCAGAAAGGACCTTTGTCCCAAAAATGTGAGGGGCGATCGATCGCCCAAAACCGACGATCGATCGCCCCATGGCGATCACACACTGGCGATCGCTCGCCAGTTGGATCGCCCCTGGGCGATCATCTTATGCCCAGCGATCGCCATTGCCTGGCGATCGCTCGGCATGCGTTCTGGAAATTCTTCCAGAGCGCAACCAAGAGGGGCGATCGATCGCCCCTTGCAGGCGATCGATCGCCAAGTCCTCTGGAATCCGAAATTCCAGAGGACTTTGCGTCCTCTTTTCTTTGCTCATTTCTACCCTACTTAAACACATATATTTCATCAACACTTTCTTCTACAACATTAACATACAACAACCTTCACCTCCCTAAATCTTCACCAATCACTCAAAATAAACGGCTCCAAAACACATTTAAAATCTAATTTGGAGCATTTGGATCTTCATTTTGTAACTCTCAAACTGCATTGAAGTTTGGATCATCTTAATAATTATTAGCTTCAATTCAAAGGTGTCACCTGCAATTTGTGGCTTGATGATAATTAGTACATACAATACCCACTTGCGTCACGACATAATTGTTTAATCCCAGATCACATTTGGGAATAGAAAAAAATGCATGATTTGCTCAATATCTAAGATCTGTGCCTCAAAAATATGCGTGGGTATCCGGGTTAATCTGATGTAAGTTCTTTATTTTTCACTCGAAATGAAAAGTTGTGATTGTCATGGCCACATTCCATATTGCATCTATATATACTCTGCTTAAAATTGGTTTTTGAAATTTGCATACAGATGTCGGAGTCAACATAAAACAATATAACAGAGTCAACAATCCTTGATATTTGAAAGAACAACAGAGTCAACATAAAATAATATAATTACCACACCATCCCAATAATTGAAAGAACAATTGAAAATACATTATACATTTTGTCGATCTGAAACAAATGTCCATCTGTATCTCGATTCATTATGTATATCTTCCTTTAATAATTTCAAAAACTACATCCACGAGTCCATATACTCTGATTCCACATTGGAAACAGCAACGAGATATATCTCATCGTTGCCATCAATGTTGACGGCTATCAGTAATTGGCCAGGACAATAACCCTTTAGATGACAACCATCCAAACATATAATAGATCTATCACACTGCAGCAAACATGTCTTGCAAGCAGCCATACACATATACATTCTTTCGAATACACAGAACTTATTATCGACAAAGTCCACCAAGTAAGTATGTAAGCCAATATGCTATCCGGATTTGATCTATGAATTTCTTCTGTGTACAACCACAATAGCTTATATTGTTCGTCGCTATTCTCTTCATTAAGTTTTTGAGCTTCGCTTCTTGCTCTTCTGGCAAGATTTGGTATAATGTTGACATTCAAATCCTTCATCACTGTCTCGATAACGGATGGAATTTTCCACGTAGGTTGATTTTTGAACCTATCCAAATAATGATTTGCCACCCATTTTGCAGTAACGTGTCGATTCTCAAGTTTTTTTAAACAGTTGTGACAATCGTTGAAACTTTTATTTGAAACGTAAGCTCATTTTGCATCTTCGAACCATGCAGTAGCATAACACATCTATCTTCACACACTGCCATCAGTCGCCGAGATTCATTTTTAATGAATTTGATCCCATAACCATTACTCAAAGTATATTCTACTATTTCTTCTCTAATTGCCTTTAAATAACTGTAACACCCGGGATTTTTATAGAAAATGTTGTAAAAAGAAACGTTAATAAATTTTGGTGGAACTAATGGTTTTATTTAGGTTCGGGTATTCCCAGTGAGATTAAGCCGGGGGTTATAATTTAAGAACGAGATTTAACAAAATTTAAAATGGTTGAAAACACGGGAGGGCAAAACGTTAAAATGTTTTGATAGAAATGGAATTATAATTGTTATTATTATCATTATTATTATTATTATTATTATTTATTATAAAAAAATAAATAATAAATCGACAGAATGGCCGAAGCCATTCTGTCGTTCGCGAAAGCCGAAGGCAGGGGAGAGGGAGATGCACGACGCGAGCGACGATCGATGGCCGTTCACCTCCGATTTTTTATGCTCTCCGGCCAGACTCCGCGCACGAACCGATGGTAAGGCTCAGTTTTCTCCCTGTTTTTCGGTTCGTTTGAGGCTGTGAGTAACGAGCCGATTTTGACTCCGATCACCGGCCAATTTTGGTCCCCTCCGGCGTGGGTTTACCGACCCTTGGACCGGTTTTGGTCGCCTAGCCGTGATGAGCCCATTTTGGGCAAAAAACTACAGGCTATGTTTTGGGGCATTTCGGTTTTAGTGTGTATAGCTCGGGATTTTGGTTAGATTATTCAAATTGAAGGTAAGGGTGGTCGATTGGTGAGGAATTTGGTGAAATTTGATGGAAAATCGGAAAGGGGGAAATTTCCGGGGTGAAGGGCAGTTCGGGTTTGATAACCGACGCAAAAGTTACGCGCGTTTGAAGTTTTAGGTCGGTTTTTACCGAACCCAAATTAGTGGACCGTTTAGTTAGATTTTAGTTGAATTATGCTAGAAATAGTAGTTTGAGAGTAATTGGTGGATGTAGGATTGATTTTAATAAAGTTTGACTATTTGTCGTAGGTCGAGCCATAGGTGACGTGATGTGCCAAACCCAGCGAGCTAGGACGCAGGTAAGTAATGGATTGTGTGTTTTGTCGCCTTCGGGCCTACACCACACAACGGTAGGATTTATTGTTTGTTAGTGTATTGTTAGTGTTTGAGTATTGTTTGATAAATTGCTGGGTTGTTATAATTTGATGTTTGAGTGTTATGTGATGAAATTCTTGCTTGTTGTTCAGTGTTTGAGCATTGTGTAAGTAGCTTTGGTGTTTGAGTGTTGTGTAGAACGGTAGGGAATGCTTGTTTGTTTGATATGTTCGTTTATTTGCTATGTTTTAATTGTGTCGTGTGTCATGCATCGTCGTTTTCTAACTACGAAACCACGTGTTTTACATGTTTGAGTGGTGGGGATGAATGGAAAGATAAGAAAATTTATAGGCAAGATGGCCTAGAGTAGAATCACCTTATCGGGCACGTGGCTCGCTGAACACCCCGCAAGGGATTTTACTGTAGAATCGCCTTGTCGGGCACGTGGCTCGCTGAGCACCCCGCGAGGGATTTTACTAGAGATGGCCTAGTGTAGAATCGCCTTGTCGGGCACGTGGCTCGCTAAGCACCTCGCAAGGGATTTTACTGTAGAATAGCCTCGTCGGGCACGTGGCTCGTTGAGCACCCCGCGAGGGATTTTACTAGTAATGGTCTAAAGTAGAATAGCCTCGTCGGGCACGTGGCTCTTTGAGCACCCGAGAGGGATTTTACTAGAGATAAATGCAATCAGAACAAAAAAGAAAACAACAGAGTGTGTAGAAACTGCATGTTAGGGTTGATTTAAGCATTGTTGGTTGATTACTTTGTTTTGTTTGGGAATTGTTGATGGATGTACGCTTTGGGTGTATGGTGTGAACTGTACGCTGGGTGTCTCGAGTAGAATGGAATTTTACAAGAGACGTACGTCTACGATTCGGTAAATGAGAATGGATTGAGCGAAACCGAGCGACTAGAAATAGCATGTGTTAGGGTTGTGTGGGTTGTGCATTGTGCTTGTTTATATTTGCTATTCCATACTTGCTAAGCGTAAACTTATGTGTGTGTGTGTTCTGTGGTGTAGGTGACGACAGGAGTACAGGTTAGAGCTGCGAGGAAAGCTAGGATTGGGACGTAGTCGATGATGCATGTGGTATGCCGGTGCGGGCTATTGTCGGGGCGCCTCGACCATGGTCGTCGGGAATGTGAGCTTTATGATTTAGTAGTTTATTGTAAATGTTCATTTGTAGTAATGATGGGAATGTGTAGCTTTCTTTTAGTTGATGTTTTGAGAGTTATGAGATAGTTTTTTGTAATTGTTGTATATAGTCATAGTTAAGGGTGATGTGTCGCCCTATACTGTGCACTTTCTTCACTTAGGTATGTTTGTATTTTCGTTTCCCTCTTTACTGTTATTTGGAGATTTCGTAGGTTGGTTAGATGGTTGGAATATTCTTGTTTGGTTGGGATTGGATTTTATGCAGGGACCTTGCATTTTGGAGGCGCCATTTTCAGGCGTTACTTTGCCGAAATTTTCGGGAAGGACGCCGTGGTGCTTAAATGTTAGGATTAAGGGAAATTAGTGAGTCTAGGCAGTTAGGTATAACATAAGAGAGTTTTGAGAGACTTAGATTTAATTTAGATTATGTTTTAACGTGGGATTGGTTAGCAATGTAGCGCACTGAGCCAGGGTGGGTTCGGGGGCGTTACAAGATGGTATCAGAGAATAAATGGTCGAGTCGTTCAAAGGATTACTCGACAATGCCGGCCGCCATGCAACGTGTTTCACCGACTGTAAGTATTTCTTTACGTTTAGTTAGTTTAACTGTTTGTTTGGTTTAACCTCTGTTTGTTTTATGATTATAATGGAGTAGAAAATCCCGAGAGTACCGAGACAATCTCGGGGGATTCTTTAAGCCAATTTATAGACGTAAAGAACCGATAGTTCAAATAATTAGAAAGTTATTTCCCAAGGGAACAAACAAGATAACATGCATAGCATAGATAAAAGTTGGATTGAGAATTTAAAGCTTAGAGAATATTATGATGTAAATGTAAGTTTGATAACCAATGAATGTGAGGAAAGAGGTAGGGTTGGTATGAGCGGAGTGTAAGCGTTAGCCAGGTAGAAGTGAGAGTTGTTAGGAGAGACGTGAGTTACGCTCTAGCGTGAAAAGGGTGAGAACACGATGAGTTAAGTGTAACGCAAAATAGACTTTAGAATGAGGGAGATAGAAGATATAGATAACTTAGGGTGATACCTAGGAGTGTTAACCATAAGGAGATACAATATATAATAATAAGATTTGAATAGATAGAAGTTTGACCATATTTAACAAACCCTTGAAAGTTTAGGATACGATGCACTAGATAAGAGTGTGAAGTTGGAAATGAAATTTATCGGGAGATACCTTAGATCGTCGAGGTACCTTTAGTAGCGTAAGTGAATAAATGGAAATAGAAAAATGTAGACTAGTTAGATTTACATATAGTGGAAGTATTTAGATGTGGATTATGTTTGAACGTCTAATCTAAGTAAAGGATTTTTAGCACTTTTAGAGATGAGATTGATTGAGGCAAATTGGTACTTGTGGAATCTGAGTGATCATGTAGGAATGTTTATGTTAGTGAGTATCGAGGATGGAAAAATGAGAAATTTGTTTCGAGTTAGAAAACCCTTGAGGTATGGATCAAAGATTTTGAGGTATTAGGGGGTCAAGGTTAGATGCAAGGTGATACTCAAATTATAACATGATTGCTCCTTAGGGAATAAGTACCAACTTAGCGGTTTACTCAATTAAAGACTATGGGGTACAAAGGTATAGTTAGAATGGCCCAAACTAGGAGAGTAAGGATCGTGAATGCTACAATGAGGATTAGTGGTAGAGTAAGTGGATAAAGAAATCCTCATCGATGAATCATGGAGATGTCACTTCGGTATAGGTTTTATTAGAGTATATGATAAAAGTAAATAATAAAGGTACCTAATTAGTAAAGTGAAGAATCAAACAAAGGATTATATTCAATGAATACATGAATGATTGAGTGTTAGAGTATGAGGTTAGAATGATTAGAAAATTAAATGCCTTGATTAAGTAGAGCCTCTTGGATTAAGATGATGTTAGGATATTTAGAATAATGTACGCGATGTTAAGAGGTATGGTAAATCAGTGAGAGGGAGTACCATTGTAGAAATGTAACGGGTAGGAGACGTAGCGAGTAAGAAGAGCAAAAGAGAGTAGATTTAATTATTAAACTTTAGAGAATAAAGAATAAGAAGGAAAGAAAGGTCTCACATAGAAATTTTAAGAGTAAACTCTGGGAGTAGGTGGATTGTTGTAAAAGGAGTTAAGAGAGTAAAATGAGTGAAGAGTAAGAGAGAGTGGATTAGTTATGGTAGAGAGAATTTGGAGGAAATTAGATTGTGACCTTAGGTATCTGGTAGTGTGCCAATTGGCGATAGTTAATGGTCTAAGTAATGAATAACTAAATTAGGCTACGGTTGGTGGGCTTAAGAGTAAGATGTAAGTTAGAACTCAAGTAGTATAAATATAAGGTTGGCTGGGTATGGACTTTGGCGAGCTATCAATAGGATTTTCGTAAATGTAGAAGTATAACTGAAAGGAGGTGTAGGGCTATTAGTTAAGAGATCTAAATTAATAAGATGAAAGAATTTGCTCCACCGTAACAAAGTAGGTTAGTGATTGAGAATGAAAGTTTAAAGATCTACGTAGAGTTAGGAAGCTAATAGATTGTGATATTAGAGTCAAAGTTGAAGTTAGGAGTGGCATTTATCGAAAGATACTCTAAACTGTTGTAAGATTTCGTGGTTAAGGAAAATAGCTTAAGTAAGAAATAATAAGCATAAACGTGGAATGTAGCCGGGGAAGCTAGAAGGTATCAAATGTGGAAAGGGGTCACACATAAATTTTACGTGTAAGTCAGAGAATATTTAGTTTGGACCTAATGATTTGCGAGTATTTGATGATAATTGAGGTAGAAGTTGGACAAATGAAATGTAGTTGATGAATGATGAAAGAATGATGAAAACTTAGGTGCGATTTGTATGGGAAACTTTGGAGTATGAGTAGAGTGTTAGAATAATCAATGTAATGTCAAAATAAATAAGGGAAAGTGATAGGAATTAGTAAATTGGTAAATAGAGGAGAATTTCATTTTTGGATTTGGGATAAAAGACTTTGAATTGAGAAAGTTATGTAAGTGTTTGATGGACATTAACTTAGACAAGTAAGATCTAGATAAACGGAGCTCGAGGAAAGGCTAGAGGTGAGAATTCAGTTAGAAAGATTAGGGCTGTGGATTACACGATAGGTATTTCAGCCAAATGATGTTTCCTCATAGGATTTAAGTTGAGAGTCTTCAAGGGGTTGAAGACAATGGGCATTAAGGATATGTTGTACACCATTTAGAGTATTGTGTGAAGAGTTAGGAATGAGTTAGTCCTGATCTATGAATTTATAGAAGTTAGTAAACCTTGAGGAGTATCTTAAGATTACTTGATTTTGGTAGCATAGAGAGTCGTAGTGATTCGTACGTGTTTAGTAGACACAGAAGTAGAAAAAGATGAACTTAGCTAGAGAAAAAGATTGAGTTGAAAAGGTTGGGGATATAGATTAAATGACAGTAAGCGAACGTGTAAGTATTCAGGTTTGGGTAGGTGAGATGAGATGAGGACTTTGAAAAATAACAATGCCACAAATTTTGAGGACAAAATTTTTGTAAGGAGGGTGGATTGTAACACCCGGGATTTTTATAGAAAATGTTGTAAAAAAAAACATTAATAAATTTTGGTGGAACTAATGGTTTTATTTAGGTTCGGGTATTCCCAGTGAGATTAAGCCGGGGGTTATAATTTAAGAACGAGATTTAACGAAATTTAAAATGGTTGAAAACACGGGAGGGCAAAACGGTAAAATGTTTTGATAGAAATGGAATTATAATTGTTATTATTATTATTATTATTATTATTATTTATTATAAAAAAAATAAATAATAAATCGACAGAATGGCCGAAGCCATTCTGTCGTTCGCGTAGGACGAAGCCAGGGGAGAGGGAGACGCACGACGCGAGCGACGATCGACGGCCGTTCACCGCCGATTTTCGATGCTCTCCGGCCAGACGGCGGCGACGAGTGGTTTCCGGCCAGACTCCGCGCACGAACCGATGGTAAGGCTCGGTTTTCTCCCTGTTTTTCGGTTCGTTTGAGGCTGTGAGTAACGAGCCGATTTTGACTCCGATCACCGGCCAATTTTGGTCCCCTCCGGCGTGAGTTTACCGACCCTTGGACCGGTTTTGGTCGCCTGGCCGTGATGAGCCCGTTTTGGGCAAAAAACAGCAGGCTATGTTTTGGGGCATTTCAGTTTTAGTGTGTATAGCTCGGGATTTTGGTTAGATTATTCAAATTGAAGGTAAGGGTGGTCGATTGGTGAGGAATTGGGTGGAATTTGATGGAAAATCGGAAAGGGGGAAATTTTTGGGTGAAGGGCAGTTCGGGTTTTGCCAGTTTTGACCTAGCTACGGTCGTTTGTTTTAAAATTCCTTTTGGCAGGTTAAAATAGTATTAGAGGAGTACGTGGCCGCTAGAATCGTTCGATTCCGATAACCGACGCAAAAGTTACGCGCGTTTGAAGTTTCGGGTAGGTTTTTACCGAACCCAAATTAGTGGCCCGTTTAGTTAAGTTTTAGTTGGATTATACTAGAAATAGTAGTTTGAGAGTAATTGGTGGATGTATGATTGATTTTAATAAAGTTTGACTATTTGTCGTAGGTCGAGCCATAGGTGACGTGATGTGCCAAACCCAGCGAGCTAGGACGCAGGTAAGTAATGGATTGTATGTTTTGTCGCCTTCAGGCCTACACCACAGAACGGTATGATTTATTGTTTGTTAGTGTATTGTTAGTATTCGAGTATTGTTTGATAAATTGCTGGGTTGTTATGATTTGATGTTTGAGTGTTATGTGATGAAATTCTTGGTTGTTGTTCGGTGTTTGAGCGTTGTGTAAGTAGGTTTGGTGTTTGAGTGTTGTGTAGAACGGTAGGGAATGCTTGTTTGTTTGTTTGTTTGATATGTTCGTTTATTTGTTATGTTTTAATTGTGTCGTGTGTCATGCATCGTCGTTTTCTAACTACGAAACCACGTGTTTTACATGTTTGAGTGGTGGGGATGAATGGAAAGATAAGAAAATTTATAGGCAAGATGGCCTAGAGTAGAATCGCCTTATCGGGCACGTGGCTCGCTGAGCACCCCGCAAGGGATTTTATTGTAGAATCGCCTCGTCGGGCACGTAGCTCGCTGAGCACCCCGCGAGGGATTTTACTAGAGATGGCCTAGTGTAGAATCGCCTTGTCGGGCACGTGGCTCGCTGAGCACCACTCAAGGGATTTTACTGTAGAATAGCCTCGTCGGGCACGTGGCTCGTTGAGCACCCCGCGAGGGATTTTACTAGTAATAGTCTAAAGTAGAATAGCCTCGTCGGGCACGTGGCTCGTTGAGCACCCCGAGAGGGATTTTACTAGAGACAAATGCAATCAGAACAAAAAAGAAAACAACGGAGTGTGTAGAAACTGCATGTTAGGGTTGAGTTAAGCATTGTTGGTTGATTACTTTATTTTGTTTGGGAATTGTTGATGGATGTACGCTTTGGGTGTATGGTGTGAGCTGTACGCTGGGTGTCTCGAGTAGAATGGAATTCTACAAGAGACGTACGTCTACAATTTGGTAAATGAGAATGGATTGAGCGAAACCGAGCGACTAGAAATAGCATGTGTTAGGGTTGTGTGAGTTGTGCATTGTGCTTGTTTATATTTGTTATTCCCTACTTGCTAAGCGTAAGCTTACGCGTGTGTGTGTCTTCTGTGGTGTAGGTGACGACAGGAGTACAAGTTAGAGCGCCGAGGAAAGCTAGGATTGGGACGTAGTCGATGATACATGTGGTATGCCAGTGCGGGCTATTGTCGAGGTGCCTCGACCATGGTCGTCGGGAATGTGGGCTTTATGATTTAGTAGTTTATTGTAAATGTTCATTTGTAGTAATGATGGGAATGTGTAGCTTTCTTTTAGTTGATGTTTTGAGAGTTATGGGATAGTTTTTGGTAATTGTTGTATATAGTCATAGTTAAGGGTGATGTGTCGCCCTATACTGTGGACTTTCTTCACTTAGGTATGTTTGTATTTTCGTTTCCCTCTTTACTGTTATTTGGAGATTTCGTAGGTTATATTCTGGTTTGGTTGGGATTGGATTTTATACAGGTACCTAGCATTTTGGAGGCGCCATTTTCAGGCGTTACTTTGCCGAAATTTTCGGAAGGACGCTGTGGTGCTTAAAGGTTAGAATTAAGGGAAATTAGTGAGTCTAGGCAGTTAGGTATAACATAAGAGAGTTTTGAGAGACTTAGATTTAATTTAGATTATGTTTTAACGTGGGATTGATTAGCAATGTAGCGCACCGAGCCAGGGTGGGTTCGGGGGCGTTACAATAACTATATTTTTTTCTAGATAAAATCTCATCGAAGCTCATTGTCTAAAGTTTTCGACGTCGATTGTACCTCTATTTCTTCATTACCTTCAAGGTGATCGAATGCATAAAGATCAACATATATGGGCGTGTAGTACAAATATCAGTCTATATTAGCATCATAAGTTGTTGTCTCGTATAAATCAACTGATTTACTCGAATAAGAATCTATCGACGTCGCTAATATAGAGAAAATTCGTCGGAGCAAGAAATAGTAGATGTTTGAGAGTTTTTTTTCTAGCAAAAGGTGAGAATGGGGGGTATTTCTTTATATAGTGTCGAAGATCGGCCCCCCCATTCTTGAGAACGGCCCCCCGTTCTCAGGCGAAATAATTGAGATCGAGAGGCCATTTTGGGACGGCGACCTCCTGTTCTCAATCTTACTAAAAAGTTAGGGCCAACAACGGGGGCCGATCTGGGGCAGTGACCCCCCGTTCTCGAATCACGTGTGGTGCACGTTGAAAGGGGGTCTCCACGCCCACATCGACCACTCGTTCTCAGGCAAATTAATTGAGATGAGGGGGCTGGGCCAGGACGACGACCCCCTATTCTCATACCTCATTTTGAGAACGGGGGGCCGATCTGGGGCGATGACTTTTCGTTCCCGAGAACCTTGAAAATGGAGAGGCAGGGAACGGGGGGCCGATGCGGGGTGATGTCCCCCCAATCTCGAGTCATGTACAGTGCACATTGAACGAGGTGTCTCCACCCCCTTCACCAATCGATCCTCTGACCCAATATGTCCAGTGCCATATATAACACTTGACAGATCGGAAGGCCGTTCCATTTAAATCAGCCGCCCAATCTAGGCGTATATTGAGAACGGGATGATTGGCTCCCCTCAAAAGTTTGATTTGTTATATTTTAGATAGTTTAAGGTTTTAATTGTTAAAATTTTTAGTTTAAAGGTTATTTTAAATTAAAACATTCTTTAGGGATTAAATTGATTTTTACCAATTTACAAATATATCACTTCAAAGTTCAAATGTTGCCGTTTCTACTAATTTGCTCACTCCTCTCGAGAAATCCCTCGATCCCTTTGCCTTGTCCGATTCCTGTGTTGGATCCATCTCCCCCAACTCAAGTAAGCTTCACTTTCCTCTATCTCTCTCTCTAGAAATACGCCATGTTTCAAACCATTGGAGTCCGTTTGTGTTTGCAGCAGGGTGAGATTCTTTCCATCTCGGCATTTCAAACAACACCAATCCTGAGCCGGGGAGGTGTCGTAGAACCGATGGGAAAAAATGGCGGTGCTCTAGAGATGCTGTTCCAGACCAGAAGTACTGCGAAAGGCACATAAACAGGGGCCGCCATCGTTCAAGTATGCCTGTGGAAGGCCAAACTGGCCACACCCAAACTGGGATCACCAATTCGAAGCTGCTGCCGATGACTTCGACAAGCAATGGCACCGGCGGTGGCCTTGGTGTTAGGATTAGACGCCCTAATCCACCTGTACCGAACGATTAAGAATGCGAAAAGAAATAACACACAGATGTATAGTGGTTCACTCTCGTCATGAGAGCTACGTCCACTGGCCGCTGACAGATTTCACTAAGATGAAAAACCGGAGTTACAACAGTTGTTCCTCACACACTCAGACACTCTGTCTCTTTCTGTGATGATTCAATAACCTAAACACGCCTTTATATAATAGACGATTTAGGGTTACAGAATAACAGGGTAATTATTTGACCATAATACCCCTAAACCTAATTAGACTCCATAACTCAACAATCTCCCACTTGGAGACTAATCACATCATCTCTCCATCTTCAGCGGCTTCACTTCAATGTCTCATCCAAGAAGTCCAACTGAAGTTGCGCACAACTTCAGCTTCTCACTTGTCACAGCTTTCGTCAACATGTCAGCTGGATTCCGACTCCCTGGGATCTTCTCAAGCGCTAATACTCCATCTTCTAAAGCAGATCTGATAAAGTGATAGTGTACCTGTATATGCTTTGTCTTGCCATGATAAACTGGATTCTTTGCCAAATGAATGGCACTCTGGCTGTCACAATGCAATACACTCCCATCGTAGTTTTGGCCTAACTCGCGTAGAAAAGGCTGTAACCACACAGTTGTTAGGATTAGACGCCCTAATACTCCTGTAACGAACGATTCAGAAAATCCGAAAAAGAAAAACGAGAAAATAATGGACACCGAATTTTACGTGGAAACCCTAGAAAGGGAAAAAACTACGGGCAGAGGAGAGAATCACTAATATCAATTCGGTACAATGAGTTTTGCGACTCAAGCATCAATATATAGAGAAAACCTAAAAAACCCTAATATTGATAATGGGCCCGACCCGGCCCACTAGAATTCTGGTCACACCAAATTCTAACAAACTCCACCTTGACACGAATTCCACAAGAGAGATCCAACGGGCTACTCGGCCCAACAAAACCGAATCCAGAACACTGAACTCTGACAATCTCCACCTTCAACGAAATTTCGGTGCAAGGAAACAAATCTGCAAAACACCATTAAAAAGCTCCTCTACCACAAAGGCCCCAGATGGGCCAACTCAGCATCCGATACCGATCAAGTTTAAGCCCCGCTTAAACTTGAGAGATTTACTTGAGAAGAAATCACATCTCCTCCTCCTTGGTATCACTGAACTATCAGAGTTGCTGCAACGAACTCTATCTGAACATGTCGAAGACTCCACACAGGAATCGTTACCCTCGAACACATTCAATGCATAACTCACAGTTTCATCATATCGTCCCGAAGTTTTAACCTTTCGCATTGTTCTGCCTTTGACGATACTATTCTGACGTGAAACTGAACCTGATGACTGAACATCTGTAATAAGCTGACTCACCGGCTCTGATGTACCCTCAGATTCCAACCTGAACTTCACCCGAGAACCTGACTTCTTCCGAGTCTTCTCAACTTTTCTCTTAGAAGGTGAATTCACAAATTTTGCAGCCTTATTACCCATCACATTGACTGTGGAACCCGCGATCTTCGCATGCATCACATATAATGAGGAGTATTTTTCTCCTCTTGCCACAATCAATGAACCTCTGGTAAGCTTCCATTTTCCGTCACGAAAAGTGTTGCCAAACCCTTCGTCGTCGAGCTTGCCAGTCGAGACCAAATTCTTGCGGATATCCGGGATGTGCTTCACACCTCTCAATACCAAGGTGTTGCCGATGTTGGTCTCCAAACACACATCTCCCATACCAATGGCTTTTGCAATGCCACCATTTCCCATCCTCACACTTCCAAAGTCACCCGAAGTGTAGGATGTAAAGAAATCTCTCCGCGAAGTGGCATGTATTGAAGCGCCACTATCGATCACCCAACTCGTATCTTGGCAATCAGAATTTACAACATCCTCGTTGTACACACTAAAGGACTCCTCGGTGGCTGTGTCTGCCTCCTCGTCTATGTCACCATCTTCGAACATCTTTTCCTTTCCTTTGGCAACCAGATTCTCCCGAAGAAACTTGTGACAAAATCTCTTTATGTGTCCTTTCTTACCACAATGATAACACTCAAAGTTGGCGTGTTTTCCAGACTTCCTCTGATTTCGATTTCTGTTGCCCGGACCCTTTCTTTGATTTCTGCCCTTATTTTCAACATTTAGAGCTGAACCTATCGATGTTACACTAGAATCAATCTTACGATCCTCCTCGGCAAGAATACGATCCCTCACATCGGTAAATACCAGTTTAGCACTTCCAACTGAGTTACTAACTGCTGCTCTCATAGGTTCCCAACTATTCGGTAGAGACGCCAACAAAATTAGGGCACGAACCTCATCTTCAAAATCAATTTCCACAGATAGCAATTGATTCACAATAGTATTGAACCCATTCAGATGCGCTGCGACAGAAGCACCATCAATCATCTTCAGATTAAAAAGCTTCTTCATAAGAAATACCTTATTATTCGCAGACGGTTTCTCGTACATATCAGACAGAGTCTTCATCAGACTCGCGGTGGTCTTCTCCTTCGTCACGTTGTGAGCAACGCTTTTGGCCAGCGTCAATCGGACGACTCCCAAAACTTTTCTATCAAGGAGATTCCATTCACCGTCTTCCATCTTCTCTGGTTTCGCACTCAAAGGAAGATGAAGTTCCATTCCGTACAAGTAATCCTCAATTTGCATTTTCCAGAATGCAAAATCTGTCCCATCGAATTTTTCAATACTGGGTCCTGTGCTATCGTCGTCTGTCATTGTTATCAATAATCAATACCCAAAAAACAGATATTTTCAGATTAATTATTCAACCCAATAATCAATCTCCACAATGTCAGTAAATCTGCCAAAAATTTTCCGAGCCCAAAAATATCTGAATCAACAACCTTGCCCAAATATTTTCCAAAAATTGCTCCCCTTTTAAAATCAGAATAAATCTCCCCAAATATTCTGAACCACCAGAATCGCCCAACAAACCGATAATTTTCCGATTAATTATTCAATCCAATAATTAATCTCAAGTCTGCCCAACAAATTTTTCTATCACAGAAATTTTCCAATCACTTACTTAGTCCAAAAATTCCCAAATTTTTGCGTAATGTCCACCCCAAAAATTATCAACCAATATCTGAATAATAATTCAAATCCCAGAAGAAAATTAAACCTTTTTCTTCTCTGGCTGTGGACAGGAATGGCGCGACCAAAGGCTTCCGTCTTTCTTCTTCACAGGCGACAGACAGCGTTCGTTCTTTGCGGTGATTGGTGAACAACGAGTTCCTCTTTGCTTTGCGAATTTCTCAACACCAACAGTACTAGAAAAAATTCCAAAACAATTTCTCTGCTTCACGAATTTCTTAACTAAAATTCCAAACAGTTTCCTCTGTGAAACTTTGCAGAGAGCGCAGGCAGTGTAATTGGCGGCGATCGGTTTGGGCGGCGGAAGGTTTGCAGAACGGCGACGAGCTTCGTGGTCTTCGCAGACAGGGTACTCGGCTTCGGGTCGCGCTGCGCTTCTCGCAGTCGGCGGTGGCAACGACGGCGGCTAGGGCTCGGAGAGACGGCGGCGGGCTTCTCCTCTCTCGGCGCAGCGGCGGTGCTCGGTGGAGAAACTCCCTGTTTCTTCTTCGGCTCGGGCACTCCTCTCTCCCTCTATTCTTCTCTGTTCTTCAGTCTGTCGAAGAACAAAACAGCATAAAATCCCTTTTTTTGTTTTTATTTCCTCTTCTGTTCTTCACGGCAAAAGAACCAGCACCAGAAAAGAAATTCTTTTCTATTTTCCTTTTCCAACAAAATTGCAAACTTTATCAAACCAAATTTGCAACCTCCAAAATTCGTTCGATACCTTCGAACAATCAAAATCCTGATTTTCGAAAAATCACTTCAACCTCGAAGCTCTGATACCAGTTGTTAGGATTAGACGCCCTAATACTCCTGTAACGAACGATTCAAAAAATCCGAAAAAGAAAAACGAGAAAATAATGGACACCGAATTTTACGTGGAAACCCTAGAAAGGGAAAAACCACGGGCAGAGGAGAGAATCACTAATATTAATTCGGTACAATGAGTTTTGCGACTCAAGTATCAATATATAGAGAAAACCTAAAAAACCCTAATATTGATAATGGGCCCGACCCGGCCCACTAGAATTCGGGTCACACCAAATTCTAACACTTGGAACTCTGCCGCACCAGTTCAAGAGCTTACAGTTTTGTAGGTCGTCCTATGATTCTGCAAACGGCAATAGTAACAGGTAAGAAAGCTAGATCTCACATTAATTATCGGTCAATTTTGAGAAATTTAAAGATGGTTTGGTAAGCTTAATGTTATTCTTTTTAGAGTAGGATTTAATTTAATGTTGTACTTCCAAATCAGACTGCTTAAAAACCAACATGGCCTGTGTTCCATGGCTACACAAACCTTGGTTCTTACGAAGGCAGAGATCTGAAGATCAAACAAGAGATTGTTTCACAAGAATCAGCTCAATCGGGATAAGGACTTGTTTCGACTGATTCGAAAAGATATGGTTCATTCTTGAACTTTAATACCCAAGATCAACATTCGCTTTATGAACTGATCGGCCAGTATACGAAAGACTATCGTAGTAGTGGCTCTGTCGTTACCTGGCCGGAAGTGATGAAATCGGATTGGACCCAGCTCTCCATGTCCTCATCCTCATGCTCACCTGCACAAGAGAAACATACCCTTTCGCACCTCCAGTTAACTCACGAAATCGAGCCCGACCAACTGATCCAAAATCATAACAAACACACCCAGAGGCAAGCAAATCGATCACCGATGGCTTGGGAGACACTAATTGGAGGTCCTTTGGGTGAGGTTTTGAAGAACAGTGGTAGCTCTTTGAAGTCTTGGGATGGCGGTCCTCGATTCCGGTCGTCACCCACAGGAGTCCGTCGAAAGGACATATTATGCTCGCTTCAAACAGTAGCTCTGGAAGCAGCCCCAGAACTGAGAGTAGAATCCTTGATGGGGCTACTACTTTATTCGAAGATGTTTTCGGATCGACATTTGGCAGTTTCTCAGTTCCATCTCTACCACCTGGTTCTGACTATAGTTTGTAGAAACAGATAATGACAATGGGAGGAGGAAGCTTTGACTAACATTTTATGTTCTTCTCTCTAGAGCATATGTTGCTCCTCCTCTCTGTTTTTTGTCATTTTCATGGCTAAGCTCAGCCAGCTTTGACTAGATTGGATGCTCTGTCTGACTTGGATGTACTGATATCTACTTATCATGCTTTGGAATTTCACGCGTCTCCTGTTATAAAGTTTATCCTTCGACTATCTAATCCAGAGAATATAATGCCCTGAATCAGCTGCAAAAAAAAAAAAAAAAAAAAAAAAAAAAAAAAAAGAAGAGGCAAATGGCAAGAGCAACAATCAGGTTGAGGAACAGTTAATCAGCAAACTAGGGAGAGAAGACTAATCCTAGTGGGAAACTAGGAAACTCACGGGTGGTTGTGAAACGCACGGAAGATGAATAATTGAGAATAAATCAAGAACACAAAATTTATGTGCTTCAGACAAACGTTCAAAAACTCTATCAACGAAGTAATTTTAGAGAACCAAGAAAATAAATATTTGTGGAATACTACAGCAACGCACGCAACCTCACTTGAGATTACAAGAAAAACAACTCTAAAATTCCTCTAGTCAATTTCTCTCTTATTTGTTAAGATTTGATTCTCTCTTCCTTTTATTCTGCCCTATCTTTTTGGTTCGTCTATTTGAAATATAAAATATAAATTTGAAGAGGATGAAAAATAACAACGATACAAATCTCAAATCTAATTATAAAATTGTGGAACCAGTCTTTACCGTGTTGATTAGTGATTATAACTGAGTTTGACTTGGCCTTTCATTGTCATTTGGCTTTCTTCCTGGTGAGAATCACTGGATCTATTTGGCCTTTCATTGTCATTTGGCTTTCTTCCTGGTGAGAATCACTGGATCTATGGATAAAAAAATCGAGTTAATTTGGATACGGTACAGAGAAACAATAAATGGGTGATGGTGGATCTTGACAAGTGAAACAAGACTGCCGTAAATGTAGTTCCAAATATCAAAATACGATGCAAATTCCCAGATTTGGATCATCTTTTACATAGAACTGTAAGTTCCGGACCTTAAGAACTGGGTTCTTTTCTGTTCAATAAACTAGAACTTGAACAGAGATTTCGAGCTGCTGCTACAGAAATTCAAATGTTTAAACGTCCATAAACGAAAAGGACAGGAAGATCAGAAATGAGAAAATTTAATCTTAAGCATCGCCTTCAAAACTGAAACAAGATTATAATAAATTACAACTGTCCGAATCGCTCTACGACGCCAATTACTAATAAGAAAATCAGAACTGCACTGGTAGAGCAGGGTCAGCGAAACCCTAAATTGGAACACAAACCTAATTCGTAAGAATTTTAGGGCTAGGCTTGGATATATAATAAGCCCAAAACAAAACTCTTTCAACAGTTGCTTAACTGAAACTGAAAATGGTTTTTTTAGTAGTTTCTTTTAATGGTTTTTTTTCTCCTACGCTTTATTTCTATTTTTTTCTTGAACTTTTCTCTTACACAGATTTTCTCCTGCAGTTATATTTCTTTTTTCTTCCTGTTCTTTTTTTCTTACCCTTCATTTCCAACCTCCGTTATCTCCTACACTAATGTTTCCATATTTTCTCATTTCTTCAGACGGCATACATCTAATCAATCATCATTTCTTCGTGGGGAATGAAAATTGCAAACTACGTATCCTCATTTCTTCTGCTGCATTCATCGAACGATTAGGTTGCCTTCCATCTCTCTGTTTTTCCTCTTCTCGGTGTGGTATGGTGTGGTGTTCAACTTCAGTCTCATTTCAGCTTGCATTTTCTTCTCCCTCTGTTATTTTTCTCACTTTTTTCGTTCTATGCGTCTTCTCAGGTGTGCCGATTTCTTCTCCTTCATTTCTTTTCTTCTCTTCTCGGTGTGGTCGATGGTGGTGTTTCTTCGTTGGCTTTGTCTGTGCTCTCTTATGCATTGGTGAGTCTCTCTCCACCGCTTTAGATGCCTTCGTTTTCTCCCTACTATTTCCCTGCCTGGGTTTTTTCTGGCTGCATTTCTCCTCTTCGATTATGCTTTTGTCAATTTTTTCCATTTCATTTATGTCTCTGTGGTTCTCGTGTTTCTGTTTCCATTTTTGTGTCGCTTCCTATTTGTTCTATTTCGTTAGAGATTTGTGTTGGGTTCTATGGATTGCACTCTCAGAAACGAGACATGTTTTCTTCTTGCCGATCAGGGTTTGTTTTTTGCTTCATTTCTCTTTGATTTTTTGGTCTATTAAATTGATATAGATATAATTAGAGAAAAGTTCAATTTAGACCCTAACGTATGGGGTCAGTGGCCATTTGGTACCTAACGTTTTTTTTTTACTCAATCAAACCCTATCGTATAAAACGTTTGCAATTCAAATCCTACTGTCAATTTTTCAGTTAAAATTAACAGATGCCATTTTAAAATTACCAAACTACCCTCTCTCTCTCTCCCTCCCTCCCTCCCCCTCCTGCTGTCTGCACTCAGATGTCAAATCCATACATTTGCATCTGCTTTTACTTCCATGATCGTGCTGCATTATCGCTCCCAACAAAAAATTCGACAAAATCTACTTCATAACAATAATTTCTTTCTACAATTCTCGCCTGAAATCAAAAGTGATTTCGACACTCACCCGTAAAAATTGGCAATGATAGACAAAGAAATAGCAATTGCAGAAAGCTCCAAATCTCCAATATGGCCAACAAAGATATTGGTTAAAGAATTAATCTCATAATTGCACAAAATATTGAAAGCAAGAGCTGCAATTGCCCAGAGCTTGGTGGATTCAACGTAAACAACATATTTCACATCCTGAAAATTAAGAACCGGAGAATAATCTCCGACGTAAGATTCTATAAATGTCGACGGGGCGTGGTGGAGGTCAGTCGTATCCATTTCTGGCGTCTCTGTCTCATTTTTCCGACTCAGAAAATGAGACAGAGACGCCGGAAATTCTCACCCGGCCGAGGAAATTCTTCGTTGTTCTCGAGCAGAACAGAACAGAGCATCTGTTCTGAGAGGGAGAAAGAAGAAAAGAGGAAGAAACAGAGGAGAGGAGGCTGGAAATCGTCGACGGCGGCGTCGGCGTCGGCCTGAGTTCTTTGTCGCCTGGAGAGAACACGCAGAGAGGGAGAAAGAAGAAAAGAGGAAGGAGAAAAAGAAAATAAAAAAAATAAAGGGAGGAGGGGTATTCGGAGGGGGGGGAGGGAGATATATATATATATATATATATATATATATATATATATATATATATATATATATATATATATCGACGAGAATCCAGAAGATAAAGTCTAAAATATCATAAAAATTTAGTAGTGATATTGTACACAGACCTACACAAGGATAGAAAAATAAACTTATTGGAGATATCAACTCATCATATTGGTAAATCAAATCATCGTATTGAGAAAAATAAATCATCTTATTGGTTATTATTCATATCAAATTAAATTAATAAGATTATTCCTAGAACTGATTACTTAGTTCATAAATGAACTAACAAAGTTCTAGCCTAATGGCTCTGATACCATGTTGCGGAAAGCGAGAGGAACAAATTAAATTATCTACAGAAGGAGTAGAAGTATAGATAATGACAATATAAGGATTTATATTAACAAGAGTTTATAAAACTTACAAGTAGGAGGATACAAACCGAGAGAGTTTTTCAGATGAGAATCAAACCAGGGTTGGAATTGATCTTGAATCTTTTTTGGTAAGATAGCAAATTCCGGAGAGTGATTTTGCCACCAGTGTAAGAACCAGTTTGGAAATTGATCTTCAGTCTTGAGAATTTCTGGATTCATAGTAAAAAACCATGAATGATTTCTCTTGGGATTTTGATAATAAAACATATGAGACCAAGCCTGAACATAGTCCCAATAGTTGTAAGTTTGAGAACTGTTTTTGGTAGTTGTAGTTCTTGGGTTGAAAACATTCAAACCCCATTCCTGCGGATGAATGACTCTGATAATGTAACACTTTGAATGAGTCATTGTACTTTTGATATTTCCCTCTTCAACATAATGATGCTGAATTTGGACAGAATTTGTATCGAGCAGAATTGCTTCATAGTAAAATCGAAGCTTTCCCTCGGTAATTAGATAATGTTGGCTTCCCATATATCGCTCTTTGAAAAACCAAGCATCTTTGTGATTGAGAACAATATCTCTATTGGAAAGTGTGAGTAAAGACTCAGCCACTGATTTTTTGATAAGAGGGGGTCCACTTTCAAGCAGGACCTCTTTTGCAGTTTTCTTTGAATGTTCCTTATCCGGTTGCGCGGATGAGGTTTCCCCTAAAGTGGGAAATTCCTTTTGAAAATTTGTATTGGAAATACGATGGGTATTGGTAAAACCAATACCTCGACCGCGAGGTCGCCCTCTAGGTCTACCCCTCACTGGGGTGAACATCCTGCAAGAATTCTCTGGTTAGAAAATCAGGAAGAGAATTATCAATACCTTTGATATATTCGATAGTAAAATCGAAAGCAGATAACTCAGATTGCCATCTGGCAAATATTTGTTTGGCACGTTCGGCACGTTCGGCAAATTGAGGAGGTAATCCCTCAATAAATTTGGATTTCCAATAAGGAGAATTTGCATCAGGTCTTTGGAAGACTTTGGTAATGAAAACATCTTTATACCAACCAAAGTTGGTTAAAGCTCCACATTTGAGATTTTGTAATAATTCGGTGCCTCGTTCCAGACGCTGGTCAACCGAACCAACAAAATAGTAGATGATGGATTGGATGAGTGTATAAACACTATCCTGTTGAGGTTGGGAAGTAGATGGCTGTTCAATTTTAACACCATTGAGAATTTATTCTCTTTGAACTTGAGTGAGAATGTTATCCCACCAACCTTTGAGACTGCCAATGAAACCACTAATGATAAAAATGGCAATATCTTTGTCATTGTTATGTGATGCACGACAAATACTGGCATACATCATCATTTTGTGAAGGACTTCGTAAATCTGATATTCAGATAAACCATCTATGTTCCATTCATAAATAGTTTTGGCTGAATAGGCAGTTTGACTTTTGAAGAAATTTTCTTCCCAAAGCATATCGGGAGGAGTTGGTCTTGGATAATAGACACGACGGAAAGTATCTCCACCTAAATTGTCTTTGTATTTGATACGATTTAGGGATAAATTTTGGACATTAGATGAAGAGTTGTCAATCAAAGGGTCTTCATACTTTGGAAAAGTAATTTGCATTTGGTGAATTTCTTCAAGATCAGAATCAGTACTAGACTCACTAGAAGATTCAGTAAAAAATTCATTATATTTGGTAATGGGAGATAAGTTAACAGTTTTTAACCTTTTAACTAATTCATCCATAAACTCGTTATCCTTATTGGGATTTTTGAAATTAAAATTGGATAAGAATATTGGAGGCTTTAGATCAGGTTGACTAATAGTTAAAGCTTTGGAAGATGAAGCTTCCTTAGAATCCTGGGATTTGGGAAGTTCTTTTGGAATTTCTTTTTGTAGTTTATCCAATTGTTTCTCAATTCTTTGAAGTTGGTTGCCAACTGTGTTGAGATTTATATTTGTATAATTCAGTTGTTTATGAATGGTGGATTCGATAATGACCTCTTTGTCCTTGGAAGAAGTATCTACTAAAAGGATTGCTTCAATAGTAGAACTTTTATCTTGGCTGATTAACTGAATTGGTTCTAAAGGGGGATGGACAGACTTAACATCTCCTGTTTTAGTATGCCAATTGATTAGAAAACTGTCATATTGATCTAATACATCAATAGATGAATTGTAATTTGGAATATAGTATTCCCAATACCATTTTGGAAAGAACATAAACGTTTGTTCTTTTTGAAGATAAGAGTAGAATTGCTCTTTGATGATTTGGAAAGGATTCCCAGCATGCTGGTGATGAATCCATTGGCGAAATAAAGAATTGGAAAGTTTTTGGTAATCTTCATTAACAATATCCCTAATAAAAGATCCTGGAGAGAAATCCATTAGAGATTAAATTGCATTTCCGATGCAGTTGGAGAATCATCCTTTTTGTTATCTTCTTGACCAAATGTAGGATGTTTGTAAATTCCATGAGGAATTTGTTCTTTGAAAACCTGAATCTCTTCAATGTTTAGAGATTGAGGTAATTGGGAAGTACTAGAAATTGAATTCCGGGAACTAGGATTCTCGATTGGTTTGAAGGGAGAGAAACTAGATCGATTTGACATACTCCTAGATAAAGAAATTCTTTTAGAAATTTCAGGAGTAAATTGGATTTGAATTTCTCCATCCTCTGTTTGAATAATTTGATCAATTTGAGAATTGATACTTGATCTTGGAAGTATGGCTTGAGGAATTGTCCATGTTGTTGGAAAAGTAACTTCTTCCCAGTCGATGAGACGAGGAATAGCTATATTGGTAGATAATAGATTACTTTCTATTACCATGGTTTTGCCAGAAATTTCTCGAATGATGGCATTTGGACACAAAGTGTTCATTAATTTGTAATTAATACGGTAGATGACCGCAATGGTTTCGGATCCTGGAAGGAAATCATAACCATGAGTTTGAATGTTCAAGGTGATAGCCTCAAACAGATTGGGATCTGTCAAAGACAGATTAAGATTTGGATATACATTAAAGTATATTGGACCATGACATAAACTTGTTTGAATAACTCCCATAAGAGAGTTTTTCCAATTTTGATTTCTAGCATCTCTTAGATTAGCTAGAATACTGGCATTTAACCCTGGAAGAGTTAAAGGTTTAAAAGCAATTTGAATTAATCCTATGTGGATATATTTGAACTTTTTGAAATATTTTTGGATATCTTTTAAACTTAGAAGTTTAAGAATTTTGTCATTAGAATCTAAACAAATAGTTTGTTCAGAGATTTTGATAGCATTTTTGAATAGAAATTCAAAAGTTCCAACTTTGTAAATTTCTTTGGTTTCTATTACTGGAATAGACCATTGATTTAGTAAAGAGTTTTGAGAAATCTCTACGATTTGTTCATTCTTAGTAGAATTGGAAGATATATTGGTAATATCAGAAAAATTCATTTTAGAAATTAGTTAATTCATTTATGCAAAAAGTAAATCTTTTCTAAGCTCAATCTTTTAACTTTAATTTGAAATGATATAATAAACCTTATTGGTGATCACTTTTTCTCGTATTGATTTATTGAAATACCTTATTGAATCATTAATAACTCCGTATTGTTCCATTCAACCTCCTTATGACAACTGTGATTTACCCATATCAAAACAATCAATTTCTTTTCATAATATTTTAGAATCAATCCTCAAATATCTCGTAAATGGGTGTAAAAGCCTAAACGCCAAACCACGGCTAAAGCGGCAACAACCCCGACGAGAATCCAGAAGATAAAGTCTAAAATATCATAAAAATTTAGTATTGATATTGTACACAGACCTACACAAGGATAGAAAAAGAAACTTATTGGAGATATCAACTCATCATATTGGTAAATCAAATCATCGTATTGAGAAAAATAAATCATCTTATTGGTTATTATTCATATCAAATTAAATTAATAAGATTATTCCTAGAACTGATTACTTAGTTCATAAATGAACTAACAAAGTTCTAGCCTAATGGCTCTGATACCATGTTGCGGAAAGCGAGAGGAACAAATTAAATTATCTACAGAAGGAGTAGAAGTATAGATAATGACAATATAAGGATTTATATTAACAAGAGTTTATAAAACTTACAAGTAGGAGGATACAAACCGAGAGAGTTTTTCAGATGAGAAGGCAAACTCTAAAAACTTGAGAAGAAAAGAAAACAAAGGCTCCTTTATATAGAGGAGGAGCTTACAAACAAACAAAAACTAAATCGTCATGAATGACGCACCAAAACACTAGCTAGTGGAGCTAGTGGATGTACTATTAGTGCTAGTGGAAGCACTATTTGCACTATTTGAATTAGTGGATGCACTGTTGGGGTCCACTACTTTTGGAAATGTCTGGCACCAGGCTGACTTTGGAAACGGTGGAAACTCATGAGCTGGATTCCACTCTAACCACTTAGTAGCTTCAATTTTACCACTAGAACCTTCGGGTAATTGAAAATTATTTCGTAGGGTCCAT
The DNA here is from genome assembly GCA_022432975.1 of Begonia masoniana. Classification (NCBI taxonomy): domain Eukaryota; kingdom Viridiplantae; phylum Streptophyta; class Magnoliopsida; order Cucurbitales; family Begoniaceae; genus Begonia; species Begonia masoniana. The sequence continues at coordinate 6,734,793 of CM039507.1, forward strand.
TCGGAAGGAGGTATTGGAATAGGACTTAGAAATTGATGACGAAAAGTCCTTTGGCCACCAGTCATTAGGTATGGATTGGATTCTTTCTTTGATGGACCCATAACTCATATTCTTCGGGGGTCATTTGCATTCTTCTGGCAAGATCATTTTTGTATTCAGCATAATCATCATGATTTTTATTATGCTTTTTGCACCACTTATTTCTCTTTTTGCACCATCTTCGATATTTTCGGAGACTTTTAGCAACATTAGCTTTGATTTGATCCAAAGCTTCTTGGACCACTCGATTGGGCCTAGGATGAGCACCAGGCCATGGTCTCCATCTAGCTAACTGCTGGAGAGGTGGAATATAAACATAACGTCTGTTATGATACTTGGAAATTGGGAAAGGTCTTCCCCAAGGTATTCGAGGAACTAGAGCATCAGCTCTTTCTTGTTGGAGAATAGCAGCATCCCAAGGGTCAAGCTGAGCTTGCTGTTGATGATGAGCTGCTTCTATTTGCATATTTTCTAAAATGGCATTTTCTGCATCCCAATGAGCCATTTATAGAATCTTATTTTTTCCTTTAGTAAGTGAATATCGATATTGGGAACAATCGATAAGAGAATTAAAAAGATCCTCTTCAGTTGGAATAATATCCTCGGGATTTTGAGATTCGCCTGGTAACACCTGAAGGCGCTGTGATCCTGAATGCATAGAGAAATCAGAATCAGAGTTAGAAAGATCTTCGTCTTCTTCATCAGAATCATCAAACATTTGGCTTTTTAAGGACTCCAAAAGTTTAATGTGACGTTCTTCTTTGGACATTGTTGGAAACTGTAATTTGATTGTTCTGCGCATTTGTTTTACTGTATGCACAGATTCTTTGTGTGATTGATTAGAAATGTTGGTAGCAACTTTTGCTTTGTTGAATTTGATGGCTTCAACAATTTTGGAAAAGCATTGGTCCGTGTCATATCGTGACCACCATTTGACAAAAAAGTTCCTTTGTAGCTCAGGGATATCAAGATGATCTGTATCCAACTCAAGATTCCATTGCCAAATCCAATTAATTTGGAATTCAGTGAAGAACCATAACAGACCTTTGCCTTTGAACATAAATCTTTTATCTTGGAAATCTGGATGAGAATCAAACCAGGGTTGGAATTGATCTTGAATCTTTTTTGGTAAGATAGCAAATTCCGGAGAGTGATTTTGCCACCAGTGTAAGAACCAGTTTGGAAATTGATCTTCAGTCTTGAGAATTTCTGGATTCATAGTAAAAAACCATGAATGATTTCTCTTGGGATTTTGATAATAAAACATATGAGACCAAGCCTGAACATAGTCCCAATAGTTGTAAGTTTGAGAACTGTTTTTGGTAGTTGTAGTTCTTGGGTTGAAAACATTCAAACCCCATTCCTGCGGATGAATGACTCTGATAATGTAACACTTTGAATGAGTCATTGTACTTTTGATATTTCCCTCTTCAACATAATGATGCTGAATTTGGACAGAATTTGTATCGAGCAGAATTGCTTCATAGTAAAATCGAAGCTTTCCCTCGGTAATTAGATAATGTTGGCTTCCCATATATCGCTCTTTGAAAAACCAAGCATCTTTGTGATTGAGAACAATATCTCTATTGGAAAGTGTGAGTAAAGACTCAGCCACTGATTTTTTGATAAGAGGGGGTCCACTTTCAAGCAGGACCTCTTTTGCAGTTTTCTTTGAATGTTCCTTATCCGGTTGCGCGGATGAGGTTTCCCTTAAAGTGGGAAATTCCTTTTGAAAATTTGTATTGGAAATACAATGGGTATTGGTAAAACCAATACCTCGACCGCGAGGTCGCCCTCTAGGTCCTGGGGTGAACATCCTGCAAGAATTCTCTGGTTAGAAAATCAGGAAGAGAATTATCAATACCTTTGATATATTCGATAGTAAAATCGAAAGCAGATAACTCAGATTGCCATCTGGCAAATATTTGTTTGGAAACTAGATGTTTAACATCTTTTGTTAAAATCTGTTTTGCAGAAGAACAATCAACTCTCAAAACAAAATGTTTATTGAGTAAATCATCTTGAAATTTAGTAATACATTTGACAATTGATAAAACTTCTTTTTTGACAGTAGAATAATTTTGTTGAACTGGTTTCCAAGCACCTGAAGTAAATCTAACCAGCTCTTCCTTGGAAGTATTAGGGTTTAATTGTTTTAGAATACCTCCATAACCTATGTCAGAGGCATCTGTTTCTACAATTTTGTCCCATTCGAAATTTGAAAGTGCTAAACATGGTAATGTTTGAGCTTTTACCTTTACCTTTTGAACTGCTGCAGTATGAACAGGTGTCCATGGCGAAGGATTTTTTCTTAATCTTTGATAGAGAATTGCAGTATCCTGGGCTAAATTTGGATAGAAATCACCCAGATAATTTAGACTGCCTAAAAATCTTTGTAATTGTTTTTTGTCAGTAATTTCATCAGGAAATTTAGAAGCAAATTCAATACTTCTTTGAATTGGAATGATGGTACCTTGATGCACATTATGACCAAGGAATCTTACAGTAGTTTGGAAAAATTTGAGTTTAGGAGCTGAGACAACTAAACCATTTGTTTTCATAGCATCTTTAATGATTCGCAGATGTCTAAAATGTTGGTCAATGGAATTGGAAAAGACAAGTATATCATCTATGTAGACGATACAAAACTTAGAATATTTGGAAAATATATCATTCATAATATGTTGGAATTCAGAAGGGGCATTTTTGAGACCAAATGGTATTACATTCCATTCGTAATGACCAAAAGGAACTACAAAAGCAGTTTTGTAACGGTCTTCCTTAGCAATTTGAATTTGCCAGTAACCAGATTTGAGATCAAATTTGGAAAAGATTAAAGCAGATTGTAATCTGTCTAACAAATCTTTTTTGTTTGGAATTGGATATCTTATCCATTGGAGAACATTATTCAAGGGTTTGTAATTAATGACAAGACGAGGAACTCCTCGTTCTTTCTCAGCATTTTTATTGACATAAAAAGCCGTGCAACTCCAAGGAGATTGGCTAGGTTGAATTAGCTTTTTCTCCAATAAACTTTGAATTTCTTCTTGACATAATTTGAGATATTCCTGTTTCATTTGACTTGGACGAGCCTTTGTAGGAATAAGATTTTCGTCAAAGTTTGGAATGTAGGGTAAAGAAACTATATGTCGTTTTCTTTCCCAGAAAGCATTTGGAACAGTATGACAAACTTCAGTTTGAAATTGATTTTCAATAACTCTGATTTTTGAAGAGATTTGAAGATCTTTTAATTGTTCTTCTATTTTGAAAGAGTTAATTTCTGATTTGAGAAAATTCAATTGCTGAGTTTTAATTTGAGAAAAGTTTTTTAATTCATTTATTATCTTAACCACAGGGTCAGATACAAATGGATAAAGAACTGGAGTATTTTGGACAATAGCCATAATGCCACTTTCATTGATAGTGATTGGCATTATCTGTTGGAGAAAAGGATTCCCTAGAATCACTTTGTGATTTAGATCTTTAACAAGAAGAAAAGTTGTTGGTAAACAACTTTGTTCATTGCAAATAGTTACATTGGATAATTTGACAAAAAGTTTACTGCTACCTACAGTAATCAATGTTTGAGAAGTTTTTTCGAAATACTTAGTAGGAATGAATCCTTCTTGGATACAATTGACGTCTGCTCCACTATCCACAAGAGCAGTGATATTGGAAATTTGGTATTCCTTTTGAATTAGTAAAGAAATCTCAACATACCATTTCTGACTTAGAATATGGCTAATATGATTGAGATTTTCAGCTTGGAAAGGAATAGAATGATCTATTGTGTTGGAAAGAGATTCTTCGATCCTACTAATTTTGGCATCAGAAATTAATTGATTATTTTTGAGGAATTTGATTTCTTCCTTAAGATGATTGACTTCTTTTTGTAAATCTTGGAGAGTAACAGGAGTAATTTTTTGCCTCTGATCGATCCTAGAAAAGACTTCCTGCATAGTATAATATCTAGGTTTGAGAATAGACTCAGGAACAGTCTGTTCATTTAAAACTGGTTGGGACTGATTGATCAATTGGGAAACAATTTTCATCCTAAAATCAGGATCAGGAATTTGATCAATGTTTTTTAGAATATCCTCTTGTACTTGTGAAAGCACATTAATTGATAATTTGGAAATTTGATTGCAACATTTGTTGATGCAATGTTCTTCGAAAGATGATGATGAGGATATATCATCATGACTTGGAAAACTTTCTTCTGAATCAGAAGATGCTAAAAAGAGTTTGGAAAGTTGATTTCGTGTTTGTTCATCATGAACTAACTCGTTTAACTTTTTAGCTTTGAAACATTTGTTTGCATAATGTCCTAGTTGTCCACATTTGAAACATTTAATTTTGGATTTAGGAGTTCTTTGGGATTTTCTCTTTCTCTTTGGAAAAGAAGATTTAGGAATGTTTGACCATTCTTTAGCCTTAAGCTTTCTTTTGGCTTTTTGATAATTTTTATAATTTTGAGATTTGTGATGTTTGGTTTTATCCTTTATTTTCTTAGGATACTGGATTGGCATATCAAAAGCAAATTGTTGACAGAATTCACCTATCTCTTGTTTGCCTGTGATATTTTGTTTCTTGATTTGATATTGCAACTTCATGTCATTACATAAGTTGATTCCTGTTTGAAGACAAATACTAACAAGATGGCCATAGGTTAAATCATTCCAAGGAATATTGTGACCGTTTTGGGTAGTACTTAAAGCTTATTTGACACGTTCGGCAAATTGAGGAGGTAATCCCTCAATAAATTTGGATTTCCAATAAGGAGCATTTGCATCAGGTCTTTGGAAGACTTTGGTAATGAAAACATCTTTATACCAACGAAAGTTGGTTAAAGCTCCACATTTGAGATTTTGTAATAATTCAGTGCCTCGTTCCAGACGCTGGTCAACCGAACCAACAAAATAGTAGATGATGGATTGGATGAGTGTATAAACACTATCCTGTTGAGGTTGGGAAGTAGATGGCTGTTCAATTTTAACAGCATTGAGAATTTCTTCTCTTTGAACTTGAGTGAGAATGTTATCCCACCAACCTTTGAGACTGCCAATGAAACCACTAATGATAAAAATGGCAATATCTTTGTCATTGTTATGTGATGCACGACAAATACTGGCATACATCATCATTTTGTGAAGGACTTCGTAAATCTGATATTCAGATAAACCATCTATGTTCCATTCATAAATAGTTTTGGCTGAATAGGCAGTTTGACTTTTGAAGAAATTTTCTTCCCAAAGCATATCGGGAGGAGTTGGTCTTGGATAATAGACACGACGGAAAGTATCTCCACCTAAATTGTCTTTGTATTTGATACGATTTAGGGATAAATTTTGGACATTAGATGAAGAGTTGTCAATCAAAGGGTCTTCATACTTTGGAAAAGTAATTTGCATTTGGTGAATTTCTTCAAGATCAGAATCAGTACTAGACTCACTAGAAGATTCAGTAAAAAATTCATTATATTTGGTAATGGGAGATAAGTTAACAGTTTTTAACCTTTTAACTAATTCATCCATAAACTCGTTATCTTTATTGGGATTTTTGAAATTAAAATTGGATAAGAATATTGGAGGCTTTAGATCAGGTTGACTAATAGCTAAAGCTTTGGAAGATGAAGCTTCCTTAGAATCCTGGGATATATATATATATATATATATAAAACTAAAAAATTGATGGCAGGGTTTGAATTGCAAACGTTTTATACGATAGGGTTTCATTGAGTACAAAATATATATATATATATATAAAACTAAAAAATTGATGGCAGGGTTTGAATTGCAAACGTTTTATACGATAGGGTTTGATTGAGTACAAAAAAAATGTCAGGTACCAAAAGGTCACTGACTCCATACGTTAGGGTCTAAATTGAACTTTTCCCATATATTTAATATGTGTTACTTTTTCTATCTGAGTTTGGCAACAATTGTCCACTATTCACATATTCAATGAGACTTTATAGGCCCTGTATAACAATTGCCCACTTAATGGAGTTTGCTAACAATTGCCCACTATTCACGGATTCAATGAGACTAACGAATTCGAGGATCAAGTTGGACAGGTAGTACTTGTTTATTGCTCTCTTAATGAAACGCTTCAAAGTTTTAGAAGATGCAGTAAATTATAATTCTGTTGTTTCTGTCAATTCAGTACTTATTCGGCCTCGAGAATACCAACCAAGAGCTAAAAGTGATTTGAAGGATCTCTCCATTTATTCAGCAAAGTATGATTCTTTTTTTCTGAAGCCTATATCTTTTCAAACTTCTCGTCTCTCTTTTCTTTGTTTTACAACTTTTATACAGATAACAATCATTCACCATTCATTCCACAACCAACTTGATATTTCAGGAAATCAAAAGTCTATTGTCAATCTATGTGCCTTACAGATTTAAGAAAGCTTTCCGCAAGACTCATCTGCGAATTCGTTTTTCATTATTAATTTAATTGATTTTCTTAATTATAATTTTTTTATTGTTTTTCATCGCATATGTAAAACTGGATCTATATTAAATTTTGATGTGACAATATTGATCTAAATAAGTATTTATAGTGAATATTCTTATTATGTTCATGTCCTAATTCCTCAATGACTTAGTTTTTTCCTATGCTAGAATTTGAGGCGATAGAATTTCTTATTAACACAAGTAGCTATGAAAAATATTGTACGCACCAGAATGATTGTAGTTGCAGTTTTGAAGAGGATTTTCTTGATAACCCTGCGACTAGAAGAATGTGAACACTCATGGCTTGCCGTTAAAAAAATTTAGGTAGATATTGTTTACTTGGAATTTTTATTAAATTATTATTCTTTTATTATTTCCAACTTATAAACTGTATAACAAAAGTTATTGGTTTATAGATTTTCATAAAGTGTCTTGTCTTCTTGTCTTGATTATTGTCGTTGACTGAAAGTTTGGAGTTATCTGTGAGATTTCATGGAATCTCCACGTTTCTTCATCTCCACAGATAGCGTGTACAATTGGTATAATGCAACCATGTAATGTAAACATAAAAGGGACAATTTTACTTTTATATTTAATGCAAATTCTATGAGAATCTTCCTTTGTTCTTTTGTTTTGTTTTTGTCATCTACCCTCTGTTAAGCCATGGACGTTTGTATGAACTAATCTAGCATGTCAATCGGCCGGGCAAATATAATTTACTTGTAAGGCCATTGTCGAGATTTTGAGATTTAGCCATCCGGTACGAGAACAAAGAGAGTATATGTGTGGACTATATAGATTTCATTACAATTTATATTTACCGCGAAAAAACGTGACATATTTTTTCACTTTTTATTTTATTGTTATTACAGTGAATTTGATTAAAGTAACTACCAACAAAAATACTTCAATTGTAATATTAACCTTGATGGGCATAGTTATTTTAATAATATCATATTGATATTAACTTAACTTGAGAGTTCAATTATTGAGAGAGTGTAAAAGTGTTCATTACTATTTTTCAAACATTTATTATTGTATAACGGTAGACGAGTAAAAGGTAACGCCCTAAGCAAGATTCAAGAGTTAGACATTAGATTAATGCTCGGAAGTTCAATTTATTGAACCACAAATTATAGTTTGAACGAAATCTTCAAAGAAGAGCTTTGAAGCGCACATAAACGAGATTTGACGAATTGCGTTAACAAATTAGTTTGCATTCTCTCTCTCCTGTCTTTTATTACAGTGACTGTGCTTTGATATTACCTTTAGAATTATCAAATTAAAAGAGAAACCATAATATCTTGTGCTTACAAACTAATATAATTTAAATTATGAAATTTTTTTAATAAAATACTCTTAGGTTAATTAGATTCTACAATTGATATCAAATGAAGGTTTTTAAAACTTTTATTCCGATTGAAATATTGAATTTGATCTATGTATATACACACAATATGAACTCTTTGAATGGAGGGGGGCAATTTATTTCTAGACTTCCTTTTTTTTTTTTTTATTGAAATGACTATGTTATTGAAAACATAGGATAAAGATTTACATTCAATCTTTGTAGTTGATTGTTGAAAATGGTCCTTTTATTCCAATTAAACAAGAAAATAATTTGATTGCGTTGAAGTCACTTCTAAGGTTCAATGATAATAGTATGCGTAAATTAAGTGTAAATGCTAAGGCAATGAATACTATTTTGCACTAAATAGAGTTGAATTTTAATAGAGTACTAATATGTGATAATGCACATGAAATTTGAAAATTACTTGAGATAACACACAAAGGCACAAACCAAGTCACAAAAAGTAAATTGAGTACGCTTGTTCACGAATATGAATTGTTTTCCACGGATAAAGATCTAAGTGTTTGTCAAATGTTTACTAGATTCACTAAAATTATTGATGATTTAAAATCTCTTTGTAGAATTATCCTCATGAAGAGTTGGTTAGAAAGATTCTCAAGTGCTTATCAAGATCATGGCAACCCAAGATCATGGCAATCCAAGAAACATGTGGCCTTAAGGTACTTAAGATGGAGGAGATCATGGGATCTCTCATGACTCATGAGATTACAATGAAGGCTAATGTAAAGGAAGAGCGAAAGAAGAAAGAAATTTCTGAAAAAAATGACATTGTTCCAAAGTCTTATCAAGCAAACAAGTGGAAACTGAAAAGGAAAAAAATGATTAGGAAAAGAATCTATGCATGTGACGTTTGATTAAGCAATTCAATCGTGAAATAATTTGAAGTTGAATGAAAACCTTGTAGGGGAAATTGAAACCCTAAATTTAGGAGAGAAGAATTTTGCTATTCAAGAGAGCACTCCTCTTGATATCGATTCTATGGTGTTAGAAACAACTTCAATCGAGAATATTAATGATTATTTATCCAAAGATTGAAGATATGTTAAGAGTCATCCTATAAACAATTTTTTTGGTGATCCTACCTTAGGAGTCAAAACTAAATCCTTCATTAGAAATTTTTGAGCAAACATAACCTTCATATCTCAAATAGAGTGTGAGAATTTCAATGAAGCCAAATTTGATGAGAATTGAATTATGGACATTCAAAAAGAGTTAAATCAATTTGAATGGAACAATATTTGAGAGTTTGTTCTAAGGCCAAATGAACACTCCATTATAGAAACCAAATGGGTTATCAAAAACAAATTCGATGAAAATTGAGTGGTTATTAGGAACAAAGCTAGGTTAGATGTTTTATGCTTTATGCAAATTTGAGTGTAATTTTTTGTTGTTTCCACATTGTCATAACTCTCATAGAGTGTCATCAAAACCTTCCATTTTCGATTGACAATCATTTGCAATCATACTGAGGCAACCTCTGCTGATTAATTCATTATTTTTGTTGTCTTCAATCTCTCTTATGCATTTTGTTGTTGGTCATCTATGGGGTAAACCACAATTTACTAGCTATTTGATTCTCTTTCACACCTTCTCTTATTTCTCCAAGTTTTGTTTGTATTTTAATGCTTATCTGTTTTAACCTCTACCTATAGGTATGCAATAGTTTGTGATCTGAGAAACCACTCAGCTATTTAATGCTTATGCAGGTAAACAATATTTTTTTTCTATTCTGATTCAGCATCTTGATTGTTCTCTCTCACTTTTTAACTACTGTTATATTTATTTCAATTGCATAATCAAGAATATAGAAACTTCAAAGGTAAGGAAAGCCGTTGGTTTTTTTTTTTACTAGGAATGTGCTTTATGCATAAGCAACATAGTGGAACGAATGCTTATTCTAAAATGATGGCTTACCTTCTTTCTTTGCTAACGATTGTCTGCTTCTTTGGGACACCCTCAAAGACTGAATTACTGATTATGTCAACCATTACTACGCCGACAAGAGTGCGCTCCTCTCTGATGAGGAGCTTCAATCATAGTGGACGAAGATAAGAGCAGTAGGCCACGAGAACAAAAAGGACGAACCATGGTGGCCGAACCCAACTCTCCTGCTGAACTCATTGGAATCCTCACCACCATTGCCTGGGTCGCCTCTGGCCACCATGCAGCCGTGAACTTGAAGCAATAGTTACTTTTTTTTTACCTCTAATATGACAGCTTGTGTGTAATGTTGCTATAATTATTTTGTAAGATGTTAGTTTGTGTCTAGAATTATTAGATGACAATTCTTTGCCCAACTGTTTGCTGTCATGGTTTAGTATATTGTTTATGTTTAAAATGTACACAAAAAATCTTAATATTTAGAAACTAGCCACAAAGTTATGTGTCACAAACAAACCAATCGTCATTAGAACCTTACTTATAAAGAATTTTCACTACATGTAAAGAATTACAAGTTTAATAATTAATTCATAGCATCCAGTACAAGATTGTCTCCGTCAACTTTTCCATGAATCGTGCTTGATGGCAAAATCACCTTTTTCGAGAAAACTTTAACAATTGTTTCATCTACTTATTCTACCTCATTAGACACCATTAATATTTGATCTCTTACTATAACATTTTCAAGAGTCTGTTAGACAAATAAATTATTAGAAAATTAATAATAAATTACAGAAAAATAAAATCTAGAAAACAATAAATGTACTTACAATGATTATAGTTTTCTTCACTCATTTATTTTTTTCTTTTGAAAGACGGTCTACTTTTACTACGAGCTATAAAAAGAGTAAGCACACTACAACTTTTGGTCGTTGGAGGGTCTTCTTTTAGGGCTAACATTGTTGTCTTGCTAGAAGACTCCCTTGTCTTTAATCTTTGGATCAATTCATTTATCCAATCCATAGCTTGCTTAGTCTTATTTTTTAAAAATAGTTGTTAAATCTGCTGCTTGATGAAACATAGAGCAGAATCTGTCAAACATTCATTTTCTGGATTTATAAACCAATATGAATAGCAATTTTTAACCTTTGTGTGAGATCTTTTGATATATTTCCTCAATTTTTGAAGAATGTATTCTTCAGGGATTGCCTTAATTTTATTATGAATTAAGACTGTAATGGCATGCTTACACAATACCCCTCCAAATACAAACAAATGACAACTCCATTCTATTTTGATTTCATTGGTCATGAATTGAACTTTAAAGATGCACGATCGATTTGAATCTTCAGTAAGCTTCAGATATTGTATAAACTTCTAAATAATATTCCCAAGATTTTATTTCACAATAAAGTTTTCTTGATAGCTCATCTTGAAACTTCTTGACCTTTGTTGTAGAGTAAAAATCTTGGTATTGCTTCTCGATTTCATAATGACTTATACAAAAAATTCTAGCATTGATTGATTTATAATCCATTTGATTTTCTTTTTTCATTTTACTTCATTAAGCGTTCTCATCTTCTCTCAAATTGCTTTAATGTTGTCTTTGAATTCACACTTCGTTGAGTAGTAGACATTCTTGTCCAAAATGTATATTTCACAAATTTTGTGAAAAAACCAGTATTCTCAAGTAATTAAATTTCACACATTAATTTTTCACGTTAAGAATGGTCAACAGCCATGAGTGGACCAATTTTGTCATTTAACAACTGAGTCAGATTTTTCAATCAATTGGTCAAAATCAATAATTTGAAAAATTACCGTACAGTTAATTTGAGGATATTAAAATTTGGTAATTTCAAATTTACTTTGAGTGGAGATTTTTAGAAACGTTTGGAGTTGATGAATAAGAACATAAAATATTATATTTTATTTAAATTATATTTATTTTAAATTAAATAAATGAAATTAAATGGAAGAAAGAGGTTTAGTTTATAAAAAGGTTGGGGAAGACCCTTTCCCTCATTTTGTCTAGCAGCGCCGAGAGAGAGAGAGAGAGAGAGAGAGAGAGAGAGAGAGAGAGAGAGAGAGAGAGAGAGAGAGAGAGAGAGAGAGAGAGAGATGGGTTGTGCAAATTGTCACGTTCCGAGGCCGAAGAAGTGATCGTTTGATTTCATGCATTAACTCTTATGAAAGAATTTCAAGTGTTGGTAAGTTTTTGATCTTTGGTTTTGTGTTCAAAGATTAGAGTTCTTATGTAAATAAGATTCGAGTTTGGAAAGTGGAATGAATGAGATGTCTATGTGTTATTTGAGTAGATTTAAGGTTTGTATAAGTTTGTCGGTTGATTGGAAGTGAGAAACGGTGAGGAAAGGTAATTTTTGCAACTTTCTATCACTAGAAGTCAACCAATGATCGACCACTGTGGATAGTCGGTCGACACTTCATACCTTGCTAGAAACAGAGACGTATCAAGTGTCGACCGCTTGAAGAAAGTGTCAACCGTGTACATTTTTATTTTCAAAAGGATTCGACACTTCAGAATGAAGTGTCGAACGCTGTGTATTTTCGGCTAAAAATCGAGAGGTATGAAGTGTTGATAGCTAGGATGAAGTGTCGACTGCGACCAAACATGAGTGTTGTAAGTGTTGACCGGTAGGTCAACCCCCACTTATAAGAGTCGACCGACCTCTCCTAAAGTGTCGACCGCTAAAATGAAGTGCACGACCGTTTGTAGTGTTCTAGATTGAGTTCTTAATCCTGGTGTAGGACTCATCTTTGTGTCTTCCCTTAGTGTTGAGTAAGATAATTATAACCTTAGTTTTGTTTTAGGTTTAGATGACTTTGAGGATTTCGAGTCAGTTACTAAAGTTGCACCTCCAGTTGGAAGGAGTGTTCGGCGTAAAGGTAGGAGTTTTAGATTATTTGCACATTGCATCATTGTTTTCTAAAATCCTATTTTGGTGAGTTGTCACCTATAGAAAATCTGGCAAGACCTTGTCGCCAATACATCAGTATTTTTACGTGTATGTATGTTGTTAACTTAAAATGAGTTTAAGATTATAAGTTTTGATGATGTTTAATTATAATGTTTTTAACAAAAATATGTTTTTGATAATGATGGATGATAAAACTTAAGGAATAAATATTTTTGCAAATACCTAAATTGAGAATGCCCTTGAAGAAGGATATTTAGAACTAATGAAGTTAATCAAGTGTCTAATAGCTAAAAGAAAGAAAAACCAGTTCGGAGTGCTTCAAGTGTCGACCAGGAAATTCAAGTGTCAACCGATCTTGTGAAGAAATGGAAACAGAGCAGAATCGAGTGTCTACCCCAAATACAAATAGAAGAAAATCAAATGTCGATCGAGAAATTCAAGTGTCGAACGAACTTGTGAAGAAATAGAAACAGAGCAGAATCGAGTGTTGACCCCAACTGCGAGTGTCGACCACAAATACAAATTGAAGCAAATCAAGGGTCGACCGAGAAATTCAAGTGTCGACCGAACTTGTGAAGAAATGGAGACAGAGGAGAATTAAGTGTCGACCCCGAGTGCAACAGACTAATCAAGTGTCGACCTGATTTTACAAGTGTCGACACTTGAATACAAAGAAGACTAAAGTGTCGACCACACTTTAGAAGATTTCAACTTAAACATATTTCAACATCTAAATCAACTAACCCCAACGGTAACAAAGTGTCTACCGGTGTTCCAAGGTGTCGACCGGTTCTATTCATAACAGCCTTTTATCTACGCTCAAAGGTAACAAGGTGTCGACCAATTCCAAGACAGGTCGACCACTTGATGACAGAATTCAAAAGGAGTATAAATTGAAGAATGAAGATTAAAAAAAATAGAACCTGCTGATCAAAAAGTTTCCTCTCAAATTTCAAGAGCGTAAATTTGCGATTATTCTTCAATCCTCCACTTCTCTCAAAGATCAAACACTTGAGATTTCTTTACTGAGAGAGTGTGTTTGTAACGCCCCGAGTTATCTGAACCCGGTTCGCTACCCATAACATTATCATGACTAAGAAATTTTGATAATAAATTCAAAGCTTCACTCGACAGTCAAGATTAGACTTCTCAAAATATTTAAAACTTGCAGCGGAAATTCTTTTTGAACAACAATGAAGTTAAACAAAACTGTGAAAAACATTATTAAATTAGTCATTGGGAATGTTAAGAAATATTCAGCCGAAAGGAATGAGAGTTTAAGGCACGAAATACTCTTTCGGTTTTAGAAGACAACGCATCTGCCGACGACTAAGTCAACGGAAGAAGCAGGAATAGAAAACCGAAGACTCCTGCCGATGACGTCAGCCGGAAGGAAGGAAAACAAAAGACATCACTCGGTAGACTTCATCTACCGATGACGTGTACAAACAACGCAACACCCTCCGCCGATAATGCCAATACAACTCTTTCCGATAGAATTAAAATACACACTACATCTTCCGATCAATTAGACTACATCTGCCGACACGTGCTTCACGCGTGACTCCATAAGACATCTACCGGTAGACTTTCATCTTCCGATAGACTTACACACCGCATCTACCGACAGACTTTCATCTTCCGATAGACTTACACACCGCATCTACCGATAGACTTTCATCTTCCGATAGACTTACACACCGCATCTACCGATAGACTTTCATCTTCCGATAGACTTACACACCGCATCTACCGATAGACTTTCATCTTCCGTTAGACACCAAACCACAACTCAATACCTGCCGATAGGCATCACCTACCGATAGAAACAGAGCGACATTCCGAATACTCTTAACTATACCTATACGACCCCATCTAAGAAGAGAACCTGTTTGCTCTACTGAAATCGCTTTATAAACAAATCAGACCAATGCATCACTCTACATCCATCAAATAATAAATTTCAAATTTCCAAAAAAAATACCAACATCAGAAAGTAAAACTCAATTTGTCCAAAACGCTGAAATCACTACTGTTATGAAAACTCGATCCATCTAAAATAAAGCATTGATAATAAAACCTTCACTCCACAGACATCAATTAAACTGCCCCATCAGCTGCCAGAACATTGTGTGGATGCACTCCTCCAACCCAATTAGCCTTCTGTGAACTCAGTAAACACACCTGCTAAAACTTCTTCACCTACATCACAAAACTCATCTATTAGCCTAATGCTAAGCAAGTAAAGCAATAATGCATGAAAAGCTGAAGACATGTCATCCTAGCATGCAGTTTCTACTTTTCTCATCTCTGTTACATATTCATCGTTATAATCGGATTCCTCTCTAAATTGGGAGTTGAATCACTTCTCCCAAAGTATGAACATCCCTGTCTCATTAGGAGTTGGATTAATTCTCCTAACAGTGAATATATATATACTGATCAATGTTCAGATCCACTTCGAAATTGGGAGTTGGATCAGTTTTCCCAAAGTATGATCCCTGGCTCATTAAGGGTTGGATTAGTTCCCTTAACAGAAAATGTTTCACATAAATCACTTCAGAATGTTCACTTCCTCACTATATCAAAACATGTAAACTCATTTTCGTATATTTTCAAATATATGATGCATGAAACAGGAAAATATTCAAACACACAAAAATCCTAATGTTCTGTGATGTAGGCCCGAAGGCACAAGCAAACTTTACTTACCTGGATTCCTAGCAAATGCTCGGTTAAGAGCTACTTCGGGGGTTTGTTCACCTATATTCATAAACAGAATGTTAAACCTTAATCTAAGCTATTCAGAAATCTAAGGAGTTAGTTTGGGAACACTACTCATAGAGCATTCCCGAATAAACTCCAAACCCGAACCGCTATTTCTCTCAACTTTTCCAAAATACTCACATTGTCCTAATTCGGTTATCTATTCGTCAATACATGAAGAAAACTAAAGAACTTACCTAAGTTGAAGGGTATCGGGAAGGGAAATCGTCTGGAGAGCTCTACTGGGTTGAGCTGAAAAATCGAGAGTGAAATGAGCATTGACGGCTATACCTCATTTACTCTTTCCTTAAATACGTTATCCACAATATAAATTGACAATTACCCTTATGCCCTCACTTAGTTACTCATTAACCTAATTGCTATTTCTCCCTATTTCATTCTATAAAATTCACACTTAGAAGATTAATTGGTTATTTTAATTCTAATAAACCGGGTGTTACAGTGTTTTAAGCTTTACTCAAAACCTTACTTGAGAAGTTGTAAAAGGGTGAATCTCTTTGAGTGGGATTGTAAAGGCAGTTGATTGATGCTCATGAAATTCAATCAAATGTGTAAAGGCAGTTGATTGATGCCCTTGAAGTTCAATCAAAGATTATCTCATAAGAGAAGAAAAAAATCTTCAAGGAGAGTCCTTGGAGCGCGGACGTAGGCAAGGTTAGCCGAACCGGGTAAACAATCTCGATGTCAATTTCTATTTTCCCTTATCTCTTTACTTGCTTTTGATTGCATTCATCTTATCAACTCAATTTGATATCATTAAGTTTATATACTTTAGAGTAAATAATTAATTTGATTGTGATCAAAATTAATAAGAATTATAGGAAGTGGAAAACCTAATTCACCCTCCATCTTAGGTAAAAACGATCGTACATGTATGATTTACACGCTAACATTTATGTACAATTTTTATATTGTTATGATGAAAGATTGATACTCGTTATACTTTGAACGATCTCGGTGTCAAAGTGTAACACCTGGGAAATTTTCTCATCGTGAATCGCCTTAGATTAGAGTATGTTATGGGAACATAACAAAGACCTTAGAATTTGTTTTAGGTATATGAGCTAGAAAGTGGAGATGGTAGAGAAAACAAAGGAATTAAGTAGTTGTTTGGGGTATTGTTATTTAATTAAATGAAAAGAAATAAAAGAGAGGGAAAATGAGATAGGAAAAGAGTGAATGAATGGTGGCTTTCACATGAGAGGAGAAGAAGTGTTAGTTGGGGGAAAGGTTAAAGTAGAAATTTCATTAATTGAGTGGTAGATTTTAGAAAGGGTAAAGTTAGGGTTTTAAAAGGTGAGAAACTGGTGGAGTAAAAGACAAACTCTTTTTTTCCTCTCCCTCTCCATTTTGTGGCAGCCATGGGAGAGTTTTTCTTTCCTCCTTTCTTAAAATGTCATCAAAGATCAAGGTTAGTTTTGAAGGGTTTGAGTTATTTATGCATACCTTGGTGATTTTATGCAAGTGTAGTGTGTTTTTGGTTGAGTTTTAGTGGAGTTTGGGAAACCCTACTGGGGTATTCCGAAAATCCCCTTTCCTTGATGGATTTTCATGCTAATTTAGAGGTTTAAACCTTAAATAGGGTGGTTTAGGTTGATAGTATAGATAGATTAGAGATTTGGTTGGTTTTGTGGAAAATCGGTTTTGGAGAGAAAGATAACCGATTCTATTTGGTGGCAAATCCGATCAGCCATGCATGTTGGTTTTGAAAAATGGTTAGAGGCATTGGATAGTAGACGTGTAGAGGTTTACAGAAAGTATTGGAGCGTTTAAATCTGATGAAAAATGAGTGAGTTATGGCCTATTGAAGTTTGGACAATGTAATTGGGTAAAATTCGAGATTTTGGTTTAAGGTTGGAGTGTTAGCTTGGTTTAGGGCTAGAATTAGAATAGGCATTCCTTAGAAGTTCTTTGATGCTTATTAAGTGATTTTTCCCCTTAATGTGTTAGGTTATCGAATGAGCAATTGACAAGCTGGTGAGTACGTTGCGGGAATCTGAGTAAGTAGTGGTTGTTTGTGATTTTGCCTTCTGGCCTACACCATAGAACGGTAGGGATTGTTTGATTTATTCGTTGTTGTTTTGTTTGTGGTTGAGTCTATGTATTGACATGCATCATTGTTTCCGAATCACGAAAAATGAGTTTTGAGCATGATTTTGAAATGTGAGCATGAAACGTAAAAAGATAAGAAGAAACGTAATGTGAACTCGAGTGAAGTTGCCTTGTCGCGTTAGGGTGCTAGGGTAGCACTTGCAAGGGGCTCTACGAGAGATGCACCGCTGAAAATACGTAAGTTATCGTGAGTATGAACGCCTCGTTGTTAACGTGCGAGAGAAAGCACTAGAGGGTTCTATAATCGATGTGGAAGTAGATTGTGTATGGCCGTCCTAGACGGTTATGGGATGTGTGCCTCCGATCTTGCTCTGCTAGGTCAAGGTGTGGTTGTCTTAGATGGTTATAGGATGTGTGCCTACTTGATCCACACGGCTTGCTAAGTGAAAGATTAATGAAACGAAAATGAAATGAGAACAACAGAGCGTGTGGAAACTGCATGGGTTAGGGGTTGAGTATGCATGGTTTTTACATTCATTATTCCCTATTTGCTAAGCATTAGGTTTACGTTTTGTGTTGATGGTGTGAGTGATGATAAATTTTCAAGTGAGCCCTATGAGCGTGGGGTGGATGAGGATGGCAGTTGGGGACGCGCTTGTGTGTGCCGGTGTTGGCAACTTGTTAGGGTGATTCCGACCGAGCACTGTATGTGCTTTGTGTAGAATAGGTGTTTTGATAGAGAATTGATAGAAAGATTCTTGGATAATTAAAATTGTGGGTTTTGAAATGTATTAGAGTTCTTTGGTTGTTGTACAAAATGGTTGTTTTTGGGTTTTGGGTTTTTAATAATTAAACGTTATGCTGCTCGAGTTTTTTTAGAAAGAAAGATTGTTCGTTTTCAAGAATTTATACGTTCCGCTTACATTTTGGAGTCGTATTTTTGGGGTTTTAACGTGTCGAGGGGTGAAAAATATTGGAAGATGGTTTAGGTATGTTTTTATGTGAAATGTAGGGGTGAGATGTGAAGAAAAATGGAGAAAAGTGGAAAATGGTTGAAGTGGGTCCGATAGAGCGAGCTTGAGGCGCGCTGGCACAGGAGGAGGCGCGTAGAGTTCGGGCGTGGTGCGCACAGCAGGCGCTCAGTGTGCGCTGCTGGGGCGCGCCCAGCGCCGATCGATCCGGCAAACCTGAGAGGGTGCCGATCGATTTGCCCTGGGGCGCGCTACTGCGCGCGCTCTTCTTGGTCCAAAATTGTATTTTTCAAAATTTTAGATTTTCAAATATGTTTTAACCCGATCTTTTCCAACGCCTTTTGTACGTATTTTACAAATGTTTTCCACCTATTTTCAAGTGTTTGAAAAATCCAAAAACCGAGTCAAAATTTTATCTAAAAACTATTTAATCCTCGTTTAATGATTTGTAAGAGTGAGCAAAGTAGAGACCCGAGTTTGGGGGAAAACCCGGGGCATTACACAAAGTATCAAGAGGACATCCCAATACTCCTTCCATTGCGTGAAGGTTGTCTTGTTTTCATGTTACGAAACGAGTAATAGGGTAGTGATGATGTGATCCTTGAATTTTGAATCCCTAAATCTGATCAAGATGTCTGTTGTTTATCATTTTATTCGAGTTGCTTCGTAGATGACCATTGTTCACCGACAATCTGGGTATCGGGGCTAGATCTACGAGTCAAATGTTACTTATTTTTCTTTCTGGCTTATGAGGTGTTACTAGATTTTGGTCTCCGTCTTTCTATGTTTATGTGTTGGAGGAGTCCTTGAATAACTCTCATTTTTCATTGACGTGATTTTTATATGACAAGTAAGATGATAGTGTATTTGTAGGACCGTTATTGTCTAAGAGAAGGGGAGGGAGGGGCGGGGGGGGGGGGGGGGGGGGGGGTGAATTACATTTTTCTCGCTTAATCTAAGTTTACTTATTGCAATAAAAATTACTTAATATATTGTTTATAATTTCAAAATAAACACAGAGAGAGAGAAAAAAAAAATAACACCGTGATTTTTATGTGGATCGGCTAACCTTGCCTACGTCCACGCTTCAAGGATTTCCCCTTGAAGATTCACTACTTCTCTTCCAATAGAAAACATGATTGGACTTCACGGTCGCCAATCAACTGCCTTTACACTTCGATTGAACTTCACGGGCGTCAATCGTTGCCTTTACACTTTTCACAAGATGAAAATATTTAGCACAAAAATTACACTCTCTCAAGACAAAATCTCAAGTTCTAGGGCAGAGAGATGTAAACAAACAATATCGCGTGAGCTCGTAGGAGTTCAGAGTAACTGTTCAAAAGATTGGCAAAAGTTCTTCTTCTGAGCTTCATTTTTCTTTTTATACTCTTGTCTGTAATCCGTGTCTCATTCAAAAATATGACCGTTGGAGATGAGTCTGTACGCAGAAAAATAGCCGTTGAGTTTAAGAGTTGCTATCACTCGTGGTCTTTAATAGTCTGGCGTTAAGACTTTGGACATTCGAGTTTGGATGAATTCGTTTAGTCTGATGTTGGACGAATGCTCGTCGGACTAATGTTTCACATGAATTCGTTGTTCTGTCTTGGAACACTTTGGTCGAATATTTTGGACGCTTGCTTGTTGGACAAGTACATTGGATGATTGCATTGTGGACAAGTACTTTGGACAACTGCGTCTGTCTTGACTTTGGACGACTGCATTTGTCTTGACTTTGGATGACTGCGTCTGTCTTTACTTTGAACGTCTGCGTCTGTCTTGACTTTGGATGACTGCGTCTGTCTTTACTTTGAACGTCTGCGTCTGTCTTGACTTTGGACGATTGCGTCTGATCTTTAATTTGGACGACTGCGTCTGTCTTTCACGTGAACGAATGCGACTGTCTTTCAATAGTACTTTGGATGATTGACTTTGGACTGATAGCACTTAACCAAAAACCGTCAGAAACGTAATACCCTTTTCAAAGGGCATTTCCAAATAAATACAATAAACACAATAATCCAGTTATCCAATTCATATATTTCATATCAATCATACTCATCAGTTCATATATTTTTTATTAATCATAATCATCAAAAACATATTTAAACTTAAACTCTAATTAAGTCAACAACCTCCTCCTTTTTTATGATGACAAATATATGATCTGCTATAACATAATAATCTGTATTTCAACTTAAATTTACAAACTCCCCCATACTCTATGCAGTATTGCTTATCAATAAGTCGTAAGTATGTATTCAGTAATTTCTTAATGATGCATTCTTATCAATAAGTCGTAAGTATGTATTCAGTAATTTCTTATTTAATGATGCATTCTTATCAATAAGTCGTAAGTATGTATTCAGTAATTCGTTGTTCTGTCTTGGAACACTTGGTCGAATATTTTGGACGCTTGCTTGTTGGACAAGTACATTGGATGATTGCATTGTGGACAAGTACTTTGGACAACTGCGTCTGTCTTGACTTTGGACGACTGCATTTGTCTTGACTTTGGATGACTGCGTCTGTCTTTACTTTGAACGTCTGCGTCTGTCTTGACTTTGGATGACTGCGTCTGTCTTTACTTTGAACGTCTGCGTCTGTCTTGACTTTGGACGATTGCGTCTGATCTTTAATTTGGACGACTGCGTCTGTCTTTCACGTGAACGAATGCGACTGTCTTTCAATAGTACTTTGGATGATTGACTTTGGACTGATAGCACTTAACCAAAAACCGTCAGAAACGTAATACCCCTTTTCAAAGGGCATTTCCAAATAAATACAATAAACACAATAATCCAGTTATCCAATTCATATATTTCATATCATCATACTCATCAGTTCATATATTTTTTATTAATCATAATCATCAAAAACATATTTAAACTTAAACTCTAATTAAGTCAACAACCTCCTCCTTTTTATGATGACAAATATATGATCTGCTATAACATAATAATCTGTATTCAACTTAAATTTACAAACTCCCCCATACTCTATGCAGTATTGCTTATCAAATTTCTTAATGATGCATTCTTATCAATAAGTCGTAAGTATGTATTCAGTAATTTCTTAATGATGCATTCTTATCAATAAGTCGTAAGTATGTATTCAGTAATTTCTTAATGATGCATTCTTATCAATAAGTCGTAAGTATGTATTCAGTAATTTCTTAATGATGCATTCTTATCAATAAGTCGTAAGTATGTATTCAGTAATTTCTTAATGATGCATTCTTATCAATAAGTCGTAAGTATGTATTCAGTAATTTCTTAATGATGCATTCTTATCAATAAGTCGTAAGTATGTATTCAGTAATTTCTTAATGATGCATTCTTATCAATAAGTCGTAAGTATGTATTCAGTAATTTCTTAATGATGCATTCTTATCAATAAGTCGTAAGTATGTATTCAGTAATTTCTTAATGATGCATTCTTATCAATAAGTCGTAAGTATGTATTCAGTAATTTCTTAATGATGCATTCTTATCAATAAGTCGTAAGTATGTATTCAGTAATTTCTTAATGATGCATTCTTATCAATAAGTCGTAAGTATGTATTCAGTAATTTCTTAATGATGCATTCTTATCAATAAGTCGTAAGTATGTATTCAGTAATTTCTTAATGATGCATTCTTATCAATAAGTCGTAAGTATGTATTCAGTAATTTCTTAATGATGCATTCTTATCAATAAGTCGTAAGTATGTATTCAGTAATTTCTTAATGATGCATTCTTATCAATAAGTCGTAAGTATGTATTCAGTAATTTCTTAATGATGCATTCTTATCAATAAGTCGTAAGTATGTATTCAGTAATTTCTTAATGATGCATTCTTATCAATAAGTCGTAAGTATGTATTCAGTAATTTCTTAATGATGCATTCTTATCAATAAGTCGTAAGTATGTATTCAGTAATTTCTTAATGATGCATTCTTATCAATAAGTCGTAAGTATGTATTCAGTAATTTCTTAATGATGCATTCTTATCAATAAGTCGTAAGTATGTATTCAGTAGTAAATTCTGTAATTCTAATCTTCTCCCCCTTTGACATTATCAAAAATAATCATTTATAGGAGGAATGACATTCAACAGAACACATTAAAATAGGCATAGTTTGGCAACAGGTTAAGAATTCACAATGTAAAGAATAAATCATTCATAGAGGAAAAAAAAATATAAAGAATAAAAAAAATATCAAAGTAGTCATAGTTCTCAGGGGAGGAGGGAGTCTCCCAGTGCAAGATAACCCATAATTGATCAAGGAAATCATCCTTATCAGGAGGGGATTCCACTTGAGGATTAATTTCCTCAACCAGAGATGGAGGAGAAACAGAGGGAAGGCATTCTTCATTAATGGCATTCCCTGCATCTGCCATTGTGGGACCTTCAATAGGTGGAGCAGCCACATGCTCGTCCTCACAAAGATCAACTTCTTGATCAACAACAATCCCAACATCTTGAGCAACATCAGCCACAGTAGGATTGAGATTCTCGTCACTTGAAGAAACAGCTGAAGTAGCTGGACGAGCTACCTCAAGATTCGCATCACTTGCATCCAAATTCTCTACCACATTAGAGGGCTCACCAGCACTTCTTGTCAAAAGAGTGCTAAGGTCTCCAACATGAGAGATAACCCTGTCACAATCTCGCTGCACTTGCGCTGTGATATGATTGGAATGGAATCGAACAGAAGAGATGACATCATCAATTGCTTTACTTTGATTTGATTTCAGTAGATCAATGCGTTTGTTGACAGCATCAATAGCTGTACTTTGATTTGATTCCATTAAATCAATGCGTTTGTGAAGTCCTTGAATTGCAGCTGCAAGATTGTCTAGTTGAGAGAAGGCATAAGCTTCAAATTGATCTTGGCGTGAGAGATACAGGGACTAAAAGGATTCCTGAGCAATGCCAAGACTTTCAATGCTAGCTCGAAGCTCATGAAATTGTTCTTCAGAAATAGAATTTCTTACAGGAGAAGTGGGAGGACCTTTGGTTCTCCGAGGAATACGAGCTGGCAATGAAGGGATCGTAGTTGGAGAGGGAGCAGGAATTGGACTGGTTGGATGTGGGATATCAGTTTGGACTGGAGGAAGGTCATGATCACTCACAGGCTCTTGAGTGTGAAATTGAGCATGACTGACCTCTTCAGGAGCTTGAAGAAGGAGAACAGGAGGTGGCAGAGGATCAAGGACATGAATCAAAGTGTCATCTTGAACACTTTCTTCCTCTTCTTCTTCATCAATTATCAAGCGCCTTGAAACACCTCCTCAACTAGTTTTTTCAACCAACACACCTTGAGCATTTCTTGTTATTCCCATTCTTGACACGGTGGAGGATGAAAAGAAGTCAGATTTTTTTAGGGTTAAAAGTTTGTCAGACTTCGGAAATCTGACTCCAAACCTTTGAAAAATCTTCATAAGTAGAAGATTGTAAGGCAGAGACTTGGATACATTGCATGTAACTTGAAGCATCCGATTTAAAACAATGTATCCAACATGAAATGGTTCACCTTTGAATAGCTGTCCAAGCAAGAAGAGATCCATTCCACTGACATAGTCTCTATGACCATCTACGGCAAGATGTTATAGTGGATCATTTGGTGGAAGGATCAAATCCCATAATGTTCAAATCCTTGCTCTTCAACTTTAGGGGAGAGTTGGTAGGATCCTTGGCAATCAGTTTGACTAATTCCTTGTCTGCTGGTCTCTCAAGAAAAGATGGATTCTTTGCATCCTCAAAGAATCTTCGTAAGCCATTCAAAAACTAGCAATGGAGAATTTCGTGGATCATTTCCTGAGTTAGTTCAATATGTCTGCCATAGACATAATTCCTAAGAATGAGGGGTCATGTAGAATATTCTAGGTTTGCATAAAACATTCTAATCGGAGTTGCACAATAAGGGGCCTCTGAATCAAACAGCCCCATTAACCCCAACCTTAGTAATGGTTCCTCTAAGTCCAAACAGTTCAAATCTCTAAAGACTACTCCTCAAGAATGAATAAGAGGTTTGATTTCAAATCCTTCATAATACCTATTAAAAGCCTCTTGGTTAATGAACTCATGATTTGGCCATTGAAGAGGAGGAGGAACAGCGACATACTGAGTATCCGCGGTATGAGAAATCTTTTGCTTTTTCCTTGAGAAGACTTGTTCTGCGCGAGTGGAAGATACCATTGATAAAGATAGAGATTTTTGAACAGAGATGGAGTGTAGAGAGATTTCTGATCGGTGCCGAAGATCAGAGAAGAACAGGAATCGCTGGACGAACGAGAGGAGTCGAGAGGTTTTAGAGGAGTTTTCGAAAGTTAGGGTTTCTGTAACATTTCGAAAGATTTTATAGTCCATTTTTGACAACGTCCATTGTGAACGTCCACTGTGACAGCGTTCATTGTCAACGTCCACTATGACAACGTTCATTGTCAACGTCCATTGTAACAACGTCCATTCATTTCAGAGAGGAGTAAATCTTGGAGATCGTCCATTTCTTAATTGACCACACTACTTATTGGCCAATTTTCTCCAATAGAAAAAAAAATGAACCTTAATTTTTCTCATTCCTAATTAGACCTAACCTTATTCTAATATGATTGAAGGTCTTCTCATCCAATAACTTGGTAAAGATATATGCCAATTGATCAGCAAAAATGACAAATTCTAAGGAGATATCCCTTTTTTGAACATGATCTCTAATGAAATGATATCTAACATCAATATGCTTAGTTCTAGAGTGTTGGATAGGATTCTTAGAAATCTTAATAGCACTAGTGTTGTCATATCTAATTGGAATCCTATCATAGAGTATATTGTAATCTTCAAAAGTTTGCTTCATCCAGAACATTTGTGTACAACAACTGCCAGCAGCAATATATTCACTTTCGGCCGTTGAAAGTGCAACATAATTTTGCTTCTTGGAGTACCAGGAAACAAGAGACTCATCAATGAATTGACAAGTTCCACTCGTGCTTTTCCTATCTACTAGACTCCCAGCATAATCGGAGTCAGAATATCCTATGAGATCAAAGGATGTACCCTTCGGGTGCCATAAACCTAAATCATATGTCCCACTTAAATATTTGAAAATTCTTTTAACAGCAGTTAAGTGAGATTCCTTAGTGGAAGCTTGAAACCTAGCACACAAGCACACACTAAATAGGATATCTGGCATGCTAGCCATTAGGTATAATAGAGAACCATTCATACCTCTACACTTTTTAATATCCACACATATCCCATTTTCATCTTTGTCCAGTTTTGTAGTTGTGCTCATGGGAGTTCTAGAGGACTTAGAAGACTCTAATCCAAATCTTTTTAGGAGGTCTTTGATGTATTTTTCTTGACAGAAGAAAATTTCATCTGGTTTTTAACTAATTTGAAAATCTAAGAAGAATTTTAACTCTCCCATCATGTTCATTTCAAACTCACTTTGCATAATAGTGGCAAACTTATCCCAAAGTGAAACATTTGTAGAACCGAATATAATGTCATCAGCATAGATTTGAACTATAAGAATGTCTTTGTCCTTTTGCATGGTAAAAAGGGTTGAATCGGTATTACTCTTTTTGAACTTCCTTTCCTCAAGGAAATTCTTCAACTTATCATACCAAGCTCTTGGAGCTTGCTTAAGTCCATATAGAGCCTTCTTGAGCTTATAGACATAGTCAGGTTTGTCATGGACTTCAAATTCTAAGGTTGCTCTACATAAACTTCTTCCAAGATATAACCATTTAAAAATGCACTTTTAACATCTATTTGAAAGAGTGTGAAGTTTTTGTAGCAAGCATAGGCTAAGAGCATTTTAATAGATTCTAGCCTAGCTACGGGTGCAAAGGTTTCTTCAAAGTCTATTCCTTCTTCTTGGTTGTAACCTTTGGCAACTAACCTAACTTTGTTTCTGACCACAATCTCATTTTCATCCATCTTATTCTTAAATACCCATTTGGTTCTAATAATGGGATGATTGTCAGGTTTTGGAACAAGTTCCCAAACGTTGTTCCTTTCGAATTGGTCTAACTCATCTTGCATAGCAACTATCCAATTTTCATCCAATTCGGCTTCCTCAAACTTCTTAGGCTCTATTTGAGATATGAAAGTAACATTAGCACAAATATTTCTAAGGGAGGCTCTAGTTTTGACTCCTAATGTTGGATCACATAGAACTTCATCTAAATGATGATTTTTAAAAAATTTTCAGTCTCTAGGCAGAGCATCATTTTCATCCTTAGCAAAGACAATTTCTAGAGGATTTGAAGAAGGATCTAGAAAATTTTCTCTTTGAAGGGTTTTAGCAGGTTTGTCTAAGGAGAGAGAATCCATTTGCTTTTTCAAATTGTCATCTTCTTCCACATTGATTGGGGCTTGAAAGTTTTCATCAAAATTGACATTAACAGATTCTTCTACCACTAGCGTCCTTTTGTTAAAGACTCTATAAGCTTTACTAGAAAGGGAATAACCAAGAAAAATTTCAAGGTCAGATTTGGAATCGAATTTTCCTAAGTTATCCTTGGTGTTTAGTATGAAACACTTACAACCAAAGGCTCTAAAGTATTTGACAGTAGGGATTTTTCCATTCCATAGCTTATAAGGGATTTTCTCAAGAATAGGTCTTATGAAGACCCGGTTTAGCACATAACAAGCTGTGGAAACAGCTTCTGTCCAGAAATACTTTGGAAGGGAGTTCTCATTGAGCATGGTCCGAGCCAGCCCTTGAAGAGACCTATTTTTCCTCTCAACAACTCCATTTTGTTGAGGGGTTCTAGGGGAGGAGAAATTGTGATCAATTCCATATTTGAGACACAAGAGTTCAAATTTCTCATTCTCAAATTCTCTACCATGATCACTATGAATAGCAACAATGGTGAGCTCCTTTTCATTTTGAACTCTCTTCCTAAAGTTAGAGAAGGTGTCAAAAGTTTCATCCTTTGACTTTAGAAAGAATATCCAAGTGAATCTAGAGAAATCGTCTACTATGATAAAGACATAATGTTTGCCTCCCAGACTAGCAATATTTGAAGGACCGAAAAGGTCCATGTGACGAAGTTGTAGAGGCTTGGATGTAGAAATTGCATTCTTTGATGCAAAGGAACTTTTGACTTGCTTGCCCATTTGGCAAGCTTCACACACTTTATCCTTTTCAAAGGATATTTTTGGAATCCCTCTAACTAAATTATCCTTAGTAATCTTAGGTAAAGTATCCATACCTACGTGTATGAGTCTTCTATGCCAAGTCCAACTATCAACTAACAGATTCACAGCAAAACACTTCTCATCACAACAAACAATATTATTTAAGTCAATAATATAAACATTTTCTTTCCTATAACCTTTAAATAAAATCTTGTTATTTGAGACATTCTTAATTATGTAAGAAGTTGATTTAAAAGTCACTTTATATCCTCTATCACACAATTGGCTAATACTAAGTAAGTTATACTTTAACCCTTCTACTAACAACACATTTTCAATAATGGGGTTATAACTGTTACCTATGTTACCGATGCCAACAATCTTACCCTTTTGGTTTCCACCAAAAGTGACGTTTCCTTTCTTCTTGTTGACAACAACAAATTTGGTTGAGTCTCCCGTCATATGCCTCGAGCATCCACTATCGAGGTACCATTGATTCTTCCCGGGAGAGCAATCAACCTACAAAATAGAAATCAAGTGTTCTTCTTAGGTACCCAAATCTTTTGGGTCCTAGTGTTAGCTTTGGTTCTTTTAGAAACCCACTGTAATTTACTACTTGATTTCTTACCAAGTTTCAAAGGACATTCATAGGATTTATGTCAAACTTCATTACAAGCATAACAAGTGGACGATCTAACAAAGAAATTTTTATAGACTTTCTTTTTATTAAATTTTTCATATCCTAACCCTGTCTTGTCAAATGTAACTCTCTGGCTACCTAACAGCATGTTTAAGTTCTTACTTCCGTTAGTAAATTTAATAACAATGTTATTCAACTTTTCAACTATCTCCTTTACATGCATGTTGATTTCTTTAGCATGCTTTTCAACTAACTTGCGTTTTCCTTTTTTAACAAGTTGTATTTAGTCTTTAGCATGCCAAATTGCTTTACTAAATTATTAAATGCATCAATTAAATCACCATCATCAGTTTCACTGTCACTAGAGGAAGTGCTAACCTCATTTTCGTGTGCCATGAAGCATAAATTGGCGACTTCTTGATCTTCGAAAGAAGTGTCACTCTCATGATCATCCCATGTAGCTTTCATGGCTCGCTTCTTGAATCGCTTGGGACCCTTCTTGGTTTGAGAATATTTGGGATATGTCCTGGCTTCCCACATTCAAAATATGTAATTTTCTTATCCTTTTGAGATTTATCTCCCTTTGAGAACCTCTTCCCTTGCATCCTCTTTCTCTGGAGAAATTTGTTGAACCTTCTAGTAATGAGGGCTATATCCTCATCATCATCTTCTTTCTCGGATTCTTCTTGTTTGCTAGAGGAAGCCTGGAGTGTAATGTCCTTTCTTTTGGAGATCTCCTTGTCCTTGAAATCTTCCTTTTCATTGGCTCTCATTGTTATTTCATGCGTCATGAGAGAGCCAATGAATTCTTCAAGCTTGAGGACTTTTAGATCTCTTGCTTCTTGAATGGCCGTCACTTTAGGTTGTCATCCCCTCGGTAGATATCTCATAATTAGTAATGTTAGTAAAATCACTAAACATAGAACTAATTGATTCATTCTTTACCATGGTAAATAGTTCATACTCATGTACTAACATACTCAACTTATTCTCTTTTACTTGATTAGTTCCTTCATGAGTTATTTCAAGTAATCTTCATATCTCGTATGCACTATCACAACCTTGTACCATATTGAATTCACCTCTATTTAAGGCACAATACAGAGTGTTTATAACTTTGGAATTTAATCTAAGATTACGTTTATCAGAATCATTTAATTCGTTGGCCAGCTTTGGTATACTCACACCATTTTTGTTTTTCATACCTCTAAAAGGGCCATCTTCAATGACACTTCATAGTTCCTAGTCCATTGCTTGAATAAAAATTATCATCCTAGCTTTCCAATATACATAATCGTTACCATAAAAAAGAGGTAGCCTAGAAATGGACTGCCCTTCTACGTGTGTAGTGTTAGTGTTGAATGCAATTTCTAATTCTATCATAATCTAGACAATATTAACCTTGCTCTGATACCAATTGTAGGACCGTTATTGTCTAAGAGGGAGGGGGTGAATTAGATTTTTCTCGCTTAATCTAAGTTTACTTACTGCAATAAAAATTACTTAATATATTGTTTATAGATTCAAAATAAACAGAGAGAGAAAAAAAAAATAACACCGTGATTTTTATGTGGTTTGGCTAACCTTGCCTACGTCCACGCTTCAAGGATTTTCCCTTGAAGATTCACTACTTCTCTTCCATGAGAAAACTTGATTGGACTTCACGGGCGCCAATCAACTGCCTTTACACTTCGATTGAACTTCACGGGCGTCAATCGCTGTCTTTACACTTTTCACAAGATGAAAATATTGAGCACAAAGATTACACTTTCTCAAGACAAAATCTCAAGTTCTATGGCAGAGAGATGTAAACAAAGAATATCGCGTGAGCTCCTAGGAGTTCAGAGTAACTGTTCAAAAGATTGGCAAAAGTTCTTCTCCCGAGCTTCATTCTTCTTTTTATACTCTTGTTTGTAATCCGTGTCTCATTCAAAAATATGACCATTGGAGATGAGTCCGTATGCAGAAAAATAGCCGTTGAGTTCTTGAGTCACTATCGCTCGCGGTTTTTAATAGTTTGGCATTAAGACTCTAGACGTTCGAGTTTGGACGAATTCGTTTAGTCTGATGTTGGACTAATGCTTATCGGACTAATGCTTCGCATGAATTCATTGTTTTGTCCTGGAACGCTTTGGTCAAATATTTTGGATGCTTGCTCGTTGGACAAGTACATTAGACGATTGCGTTGTAGACAAGTACTTTAGACAACTGCGTCTGTCTTGACTTTGGACGACTGCGTCTGTCTTTACTTTGGACGACCGCGTCTGTCTTGACTTTAGAAGACTGCGTCTGATCTTTAAATTAGACAACTGCGTCTGTCTTGACTTTGGACGACTGCGTCTGTTTTTCACGTAGATGAATGCGACTGTCTTTCAATAGTACTTTGGACGATTGACTTTGGACTAATAACACTGAACCAAAAATCGTCAGAAACGTAATACCATTTTCAAAGGGCATTTTCAGATAAATGGAATAAACACAATAATCCAATTATCCAGTTCATATATTTCATATTAATCATACTCATTAGTTATATTTCTTATTAATCATAATTATCAAAAACATATTTAAACTTAAACTCTAATTAAGTCAACAGTATTTTCATATAGTCATCTATGCATAGGACAATGTATAACTTAATGCATTATAGGTATCTCGTAGAGCCTATTTCCTTCAAATGGTGGAAAAGTGTTTTGAATGAAATGATGTTTTGAAAATCATTTTGTTATCTCATCATATTTTAAATTAAAGGTAAATGAAGTTTTACATGCATTTAGTGTAATTGTAGCGACCCTTACCCGTATCCTAATTTTCCCGTATTATTATTATTTTTTTTATCCTTACATATATTTATAAACTTTAATGACGTTGTGCGAAATTAAAACTGTTTAAACCGGAATCAGAATCGAAATTAAAAACGTTAAAGTCTATATTCTTAAAACCGTTTAAAACTAAACATATTTCAAATTAATAAAACATTTAACAATTAAATAAAACTTTAATTAAAATAATCATCGGCCGAGGGACAAAAGAGACTTTGTCCCTAACAAATTTTAGGGGCGATCGATCTCCTATTTCAGGAGATTGATCGCCGAGGTCAACAACAGGAGGGGCGATCGATCGCCCAGGAGGGGCGATCGATCTCCTATTTCAGGAGATCGATCGCCGAGGTCGACAACAGGAGGGGCAATCGATCGTCCCTCACCATGGGCGATCGATCGCCCAAACCAACCATTAAGGGCGATCGATCGCCCACTTGGGCGATCCAGATTACTCTCTGGAATCCGATTCCAGAGAGCAAACTTCCTACATTACCTTCATTCTTTTCTCATTCCATTCACGTTTCTTCTCATCCATATACGCTCTAAACTCTTCAACAAAACAAAACTCTTTTCTCATGTTATCAACCACCAATTAAACGACCCAAAACATATTTTAAAACGTGTTTAAAACATAATAAACTTTCTTGAAAACAAACTTCGTGGATCTGTTTAAAAACCGAGCATTTCCACCTATTTTAAAGATCACCAAAATAGTTTATAAAACAGGTTTCCAACACGTTTAAAACATCAAACATAAACCTATCCACTACCAGATCCAAACATCCTAATATGTTAAGCTATACAATTCATATCGTGTCCCCAAAACATATACCTACATCCCCACGGGTCAAAATCCGCACCGACTGCCCAGCACACTCCCACGGGTCATCTTTCTTCAACCGATCATGCCTCGGGTGGAGGGATCTCATCCTCACCTGTGTAGATATCACCTACACCATAGATATAAGTCGTGAGCGTAAGGCTCAGTAAGTCTACGTGAATGCAAGTGAATGTTATGCATGCAGTTCATAAAACATGCGTCCTACCTTTTCGCTATTCATTTCATTACAGATACAGATACGTCACCGTGGCCTCACTCTCGCTAGATAGGAGCGGCACATCCCATGGTTGGATAGCCCCTCGTATCTAACCGGGAGAAAACATGCTCCCCAAGCAGCCATGTCTGAACCACCGCCACCTCCTTGACCAGATTACATTCATTTATACATTTTCATTAACCTTTTTCCTTTTCATGAAAACATGCATAGAAATTCCTTTTTCATGCTTTTCAGAAACATGATGCGTGAACATGTGCAATGCTATGAACATAATTAAAACATACAAACAATGAACATAAACATATAACACTTAACTAAACTAACTACCCAACCTATTCACCCAACACAATCTATATTCTCCAATTTCCTCAAACAACAGAAGATCGTATGGTGTAGGCTAATCGGCCAAACAAGTCGTGAAGACTTACTTGATGTCCGTTGAATGCTAGCTCCATCCACGAGCGTGGTGCACCTAAGGCAATTCACAAAATTTATCATTAAAATGTGTTTGAACCGTTAACGTCCAAATTAATGAAATCCTTAACTAAGGAAATTCTTCTAAAGCTATAACTTAATTAATCGAGGCATTTTAACAACCAATCGCACTCGATTCTACGAAACATCCAATAACGAGCTTTTCCAAAAACCCGAAATTCATTAAATTTAACATTTCTCACAAATTAGTTTAACTTCGTCTAATAACGTTCAATACGTCCTTTATATCCATAAACTCGATAAACCTATCAATTTTAAACCCTAAATCGCATTTTCAACATAAACCCTAACGAAACCCTAACATCCTAACTCCGTGAAAACTGAAAACTAACGTCCGAAAGCTGTAGAGTCTTACCTAGAACGTTGATCGGAGGAGAAAACGTGAAGAACGGAGATCGATCGGAAGAGAAACGGAGGTCAGAATGGAATCGGTAGTGAGAGAACAGAGAGAATGCTCTCTGGTTTTCGCGGAGAGAGAAGGAAAATGAGGGAGAAAAGAAGGATTTTGATATTTTATAATGATGACTGTCAAATGACCATTTTGCCCTTCCTTTGTTTTTATATTTGTTTCGTCCTTTGTTTCGTTAATCGCTAACGATTCAGGTTCTCCAAATTTTCTTATTTCACCAATAATTCCAATCATTATTAGGGCTCTATAAAACTTTTCCGTTCGCAAAAGGACCAGATGTACTATTTTTACTAAGACGTCCTTTATATCTACACTCGATAACCTATCAATTTTAAACCCTAAATCGCATTTTCAACATAAACCCTAACGAAACCCTAACATCCTAACTCCGTGAAAACTGAAAACTAACGTCCGAAAGCTGTAGAGTCTTACCTAGAACGTTGATCGGAGGAGAAAACGTGAAGAACGGAGATCGATCGGAAGAGAAACGGAGGTCAGAATGGAATCGGTAGTGAGAGAACAGAGAGAATGCTCTCTGGTTTTCGCGGAGAGAGAAGGAAAATGAGGGAGAAAAGAAGGATTTTGATATTTTATAATATTGACTTGTCAAATGACCATTTTGCCCTTCCTTTGTTTTTATATTTGTTTCGTCCTTTGTTTCGTTAATTCGCTAACGATTCAGGTTCTCCAAATTTTCTTATTTCACCAATAATTCCAACTCATTATTAGGGCTCTAATAAAACTTTCCGTTCGCAAATCGGACCACGTTTACTATTTTTACTAAGACGTCCTTTATATTACGAGAAACTTAATTCCCGTAATTTAGCGTTACGACTCCTAAAATTCCCATAATTTTCTTAAAATTCATATTAATTATTAGGATCGTAATAACGCTTTCTTTTAGTAAAACGGGCTTGATTTGACTTATTTACAAAAATGTCATTATATTAAAGTATTAATATCCCGAAAAGCCGGGTATTACATTCCATCCACCTTATTTAAAATTTTGTCCTCAAAATTTGCCCTAACTTATAGTCCTTGATATTATTGTTTCATATCACGCGGCCTTACGCTTCGATTATCATCTGTATTTACAGTCATTCTTCGTGGTTCTTAACCAAAACTCTCCACTGTACCCTCCAATATCGGTCTTAAACTTGTATTTTCTACCTTCGATCTGATCATACACTTCCTTACTAAAGTACTGAGCTTAGTTAAGTGCTTAAATCTCCAATCGATTTGCCCAAACTCCTCCATAACTTCGTTGGCTTCGTCTGTAGTCAAAACTCATGTCGACCCAAATTTCTATATTCACTCGGGTAACGATTCCTTGTAACTGTATCACCCATAAGATTTCCTGGTCACCTATCTTCTTGGGTAACCCATTGACCTTTGGAGACTATTTCGGTGCGGGTTTCCTAATTAAGTCCTCATTGTTATACTCTGCAACTATACGACTATAACACTTCTTGATCTATATGAGTCAAACTAGGAGCTACAGTCGCTACTTACTTAGGATCCTATCTCTTTCATAAATAACATCCTACAAACGTCATACGTCATTTTAACTACGTTGACGAACTTTCCTCGTTGATGCGCTCTAAACTAGTCATTCTAACCTAAGCCATTTATGCACTATTTTGTCTCGACTTGCCAAATACGAGTCGATCTCTAAGAAATTCGCTAACTTCGCCTCACTTCTAAGCTTACTTAGATAGTTTTTATGAAAATTCTCACCCTCTTTATTCTATAAATCGCAAATTTCACAATTTGCAGACCTTTACACGCCAACCTATACTTTCAATCTTAACATCTCATTTAATCCCAACAATCTCTTTTACTTCTTTCCTAAATTCACACAAGGACTACATCGAATCTACTAACTAATCTTACCACCTTTCGCTCCTCCTTGTCAGGTTCTAACTATTCTACTCGACAATTATCCTAAGTTTAGCTCTTGTATTCTATCTTCGTTTAGACACTCTCAACTTCACACGAATTCCCAATATACGATTTCTATAGTACTCCTTCATCTATTTAATTACACTCCCAGTATTTTAACAATCTAAGGTATCCCTCTATGGGTTTATATCTAAACTTTCATCTTTCTTGATTAGTCGTATTCTAATACTCCAAGAGATTGCCAAATAAACTCAGTTTCTACCTATTTGAAAGCCATATCTCTTGGGGCGCATTCCTCTAATGGTAACTAGGTTCTTAGGTGCACAATCTCTTGCGGTTAAGTCAAGCTGATCTTACTAATGCATAACCCTATATCTATAAGGTCTATATTGTCCTATATGTAGTCTACTATCTTCTCGTCGAGGTTCGCATAGTAACCATTCTTACCCACCTATTATTCTCTTCCTTACTAATTTCAGGTTTATAAATTTATCTATCATATGCATATTGTCATACAGGTGATTAAAACAATACCTGCAATTGTAGAAGGTTGGGCCCCATTGTCAGCGTTGCCAGGCTCGATGAATGCAAAGACTCTCGGTACAACTTTTCTTTGATCCCTGCCCTGTGGATCTCTACCTGGTTGATTTCGGTTCAACAACGGACAATTCATGATATAGTGGCCAGCTTCCCCACACCGGTAACACCTATTGGTACGCGTCAGACAATCACAGTAGTGATGCTTCTGGCACTGCGGACATAAAGGCTTTTGAGTAGCCCCTTGAACTTTCTTTCCTTTTCCCTGGTCGTTCCTACCCTCGTAGGGCCTCTTATTGCTGCTTTGTTGTTGTGGCTGTTGATGCTCACTTGGTTTCCAGTCTCGGCCCCATGACTGAGGTTGGATCTCACGAAAGAAGCCCTTAGCTGGCTCCCTTGGCCTAACACAAGTCGCCCTAGCAGCCTCGAAGTCCAGAGCTCTAGCTGCGATGTCAGAATAAGGCACATCTATAATTCCCGATACTATAACATGCATCTGAATCTCTAGGTTGAGTCCTTCCATAAATTGGTGCACCTTATCTTCATTGTCGCTGACAAGACGTGGTGCAAATCGTGACAAAGCCTCAAACTTCCTTATAAACTCTGCAACTGACTCGGTCTGTTTCAGCTGCGTAAACTCGTTCCTCTTAGCCACCCTCACTGTGCGGCTGAAATACTTATCAAAAAATATGGCCTTAAACTGATCCCACGTCATAATCGTCACGTCCGTAGTAGCTTTAATCAAATCCCACCAAAAACGGGCATCCAATGCCAAATGAAATGCGACAAAAACAACCTTCGTCCCATTCTCCACTTCTGCATACTCTAGCATATCCTCCATAGTGCGGATCCACTCTTCTGCAACAGTCGGATCCGATGAGCGGCCGTCAAATACTGGAGGCCGTAGGCTTTGGAGCTTCTGCATACCTTGATTATTAGGCACTGTCAAATCTTGGGCCCTCTGGTTCTCCTGGTTAACTAAGTTCTCGATTTGTTGTGCTTGCCTGTCCATGTGCTGAGACTGACGGTCCAATAAATCTGTAAGCCTATCCAGGGCGTCGTCCCTCGCATCATGTCCTCGAACCATTTTCTATCTCCTATAAGAATTAAAACAAATAATCCTAAGAAACAAAATCAAACAAAGCAGTAAACATACTTACCGTTGAGGAAGGATGTCCGCGTAGTGGCTGTGTAGTCGAGCAGTCTACAGAATCGATTTTAAAACCCGGGGGCTCTGATACCATAATTGTAGCGACCCTTACCTGTATCCTAATTTTTCCGTATTATTATTTTTTTTATCCTTACATATATTTATAAACTTTAATGACGTTGTGCGGAATTAAAACTGTTTAAACCGGAATCAAAATCGGAATTAAAAACGTTAAAGTCTATATTCTTAAAACCGTTTAAAACTAAACATATTTCAAATTAATAAAACATTTAACAATTAAAACAATTAAATAAAACTTTAATTAAAACAATCATCGGCCGAGGGACAAAAGAGACTTTGTCCCTCACAAATTGAAGGGACGATCGATCTCCTATTTCAGGAGATCGATCGCCGATGTCAACAACAGGAGGGGCGATCGATCGCCCCTCACCATGGGCGATCGATCGCCTAAACCAACCATTAAGGGCGATTGATCGCCCCACTTTATGGGCGATCCAGATTATTCTCTGGAATCCGATTCCAGAGAGCAAACTTCCTACATTACCTTCATTCTTTTCTCATTCCATTCACGTTTCTTCTCATCCATATACGCTCTAAACTCTTCAACAAAACTAAACTCTTTTATCATGTTATCAACCACCGATTAAACGACCCAAAACATATTTTAAAACGTGTTTAAAATATAATAAACTTTCGTGAAAACAAACTTCATGAATCTATTTAAAAACCGAGCATTTCCACCTATTTTAAAGATCACCAAAACAGTTTATAAAACAGGTTTCCAACACGTTTAAAACATCAAACATAAACCTATTCACTACCAGATCCAAACATCCTAATATGTTAAGCTATACAATTCATATCGTGTCCCCAAAACATATACCTACATCCCCACGGGTCAAAATGCGCACCGACTGCCCAGCACACTCCCACGGGCCATCTTTCTTCAACCGATCATGCCTCGGGTGAAGGGATCTTATCCTCACCTGTGTAGAGGTCACCTACACTATAGATATAAGTCGTGAGCGTAAGGCTCAGTAAGTCTATGTGAATGCAAGTGAATGCTATGCATGTGGTTCATAGAACATGCGTCCTACCTTTTCGCTATTCATTTCATTACAGATACAGATACGTCACCGTGACCTCACTCTCGCTAGATAGGAGCGGCACATCCCACGGTTGGATAGCCCCTCGTATCTAACCGGGAGAAAACATGCTCCCCAAGCAGCCATGTCTGAACCACCGCCACCTCCTTGACCAGATTACATTCATTTATACATTTTCATTAACCCTTTTCCTTTTCATGAAAACATGCATAGAAATTCTTTTTTAGTGCTTTTAAGAAACATGATGCGTGAACATGTGCAATGCTATAAACATAATTAAAACATACAAACAATGAACATAAACATATAACACTTAACTAAACTAACTACCCAACCTATTCACCCAACACAATCTATATTCTCCAATTTCCTCAAACAACAGAAGATCGTATGGTGTAGGCCAATCGGCCAAACAAGTCGTGAAGACTTACCTGACATCCGTTGAATGCTAGCTCCGTCCACGAGCGTGGTGCACCTAAGGCAATTCCCAACAATTATCATTAAAATGCGTTTGAACCGTTAACGTCCAAATTAATGAAATCCTTAACTAAGGAAATTCTTCTAATGCTATAACTTAATTAATCGTGGCATTTTAACAACCAATTCACACTCGATTCTACGAAACATCCAATAACGAGCTTTTCCAAAAACCCGAAATTCATTAAATTTAACATTTCTCACAAATTAGTTTAACTTCGTCCAATAACGTTCAATACGTTCTTTATATCCATAAACTCGATAAACCTATCAATTTTAAACCCTAAATCGCATTTTCAACATAAACCCTAACATCCTAACTCCGTGAAAACTGAAAACTAACGTCCGAAAGCTGTAGAATCTTACCTAGAACGTTGATCGGAGGAGAAAACGTGAAGAACGGAGATCGATCGGAAGAGAAACGGAGGTCGGAATGGAATCGGCAGTGAGAGAACAAAGAGAATGCTCTCTGGTTTTCGCGGAGAGAGAAGGAAAATGAGGGAGAAAAGAAGGATTTTGATATTTTATAATATTGACTTGTCAAATGACCGTTTTTCCCTTCCTTTGTTTTTATATTTATTTCGTCCTTTGTTTTGTTAATTCGCTAACGATTCGGGTTCTCCAAATTTTCTTATTTCACCAATAACTCCAACTCATTATTAGAGCTCTAATAAAACTGTCCGTTCGCAAATCGGACCACATTTACTATTTTTACTAAGACGTCCTTTATATTACGAGAAACGTAATTCCTGTAATTTAGCGTCACGACTCCTAAAATTCCCATAATTTTCTTAAAATCCATATTAATTATTATGATATTAATAACGCTTTCTTTTCGTAAAACGGGCTTAATTTGACTTATTTACAAAAATACTATTATATTAAAGTATTAATATCCCGAAAAGCCTGGTATTACAATAATACTTCTACTGAGTTAGTCAATAAATCATAAAATAGACGTAGATTACACATTATAAAAAAATAATTTTATAAAAATACCGCATGTTCACCACACCATATGAAGATAATCTATAAATTTTCATGATTTTCTAACATTTGTACTATTTATTGGCATTTTAGTTAATTAAATCATAAAACAGACGTACATTACACATTATAACAAATTAATTTTATAAAAATACCAAACGATATTGGTAAATACATATTGTAATAAATAAATAAATTACAGCCAGAAGATAGTCATATGTTTCTTCTTCCATAGCCGTGTGTAGAAATTTTTGTACATAATGAAAACTATATTAGAAAATAATGAAACTGTGACGACCCGAAACCGAACCCGATCGGGGTCCGGGATCGAAGCCGTCACTCCGGGACATTTGCAGAAAACGGGCACATATTTTTTTTTATAACAGAAAACAGGGAACAGAACGTTTACAAACTATAAAACTTCACCGAGAGAGAGAGTTCTCTAGAGTTGAAAGCAAAACGGGATTCAATAACGGATAACAGAAGAGAAACGAAAATGCAGGAAGACAGGGACATTTAAGAGAACTTAAACTGGGAAGAAGCATACTGTGGAAGGCTACGGTGTATAACAGAACTATGCACAATTCGGAAATGAATAACAGAACAGAAGAAATGGCGAAGAAAATAATTAAACAGAATGAACAGGAAGTAAACCAGAAATCATAAGCATAGAAGCAGGAAGCTGTTGGGCGAAAGGCGTATGACGTCATCGGAAGAAAAGATGACGTCAACCGGAAGACAAAATTATAAACTGGGCGGAAGACTTATGCTGACGTCAACCGGAAGACAAAATTTATAAACTGGGCGGAAGACTTATGCTGACGTCAACCGGAAGACAAAAATTATAAACTGGGCGGAAGACTTATGCTGACGTCAACCGGAAGACAAAAATTATAAACTGGCGGAACCTGCTGAGTAACGGAAGACAAATTATAAATGGGCGGAGACTATGCTACGTCAACCGGAAGACAAAAATTATAAACTGGGCGGAAGACTTATGCTGACGTCAACCGGAAGACAAAAATTATAAACTGGGCGGAAGACTTATGCTGACGTCAACGGAAGACAAACACTTTAAAACAGCAAGTGAACGTGATCGGAAGATGCAGTTTTTGAGATAAAACTTGGCAAATTTTTAACATAAAGACTTACAGGCAGGGAACATCAAAAAGGAGGCATGAGGGCTTCAGACCCTCAAACTCGATTTCAAAACAAAGTTTTGAATTCATACTCTACAAATGACGGGAGTTCGAGCAGACAAACTGCATGGATAGCTCTAAATTCTGAGACTATCCATGCATGACCTGAAAGGGAGAACTCAAGCAGTTCCAGAATGTTTTCAAAACATTTAAAATATATGGATACAATCTGTCAAATACGGGGGTTTTAAATACATCAACAACAGGACTTATACATTTCAAAAATTCCAACAAAACTTTCAAACAAAACACAAGACTACAACAGAGTTTTAAAACAGAAACCACAAACATCCAGAAGAGTTTACAAATATGAACTTTACTTTAAAGACTTAAACCTCTACACAGAATTTATCTGACTGCAACAACCATTTCCAATGAGCTCGATCCTCCAACTACATCAGCTCGTCATTTTGAGGCACAAGGTCCTCATCAAGAGTATCCGTACCTACAACAGGGAGTTCACCTATGAGCCTAGAGCTCAGTAAGAACATACAATGCAAAGTGATGCACGTGCTATGCATGAACATTTTCAAATACATGAACATTACATTACATTACGTTTCACTGGACAAGAAGGTATAAGTGGGAGGAGGAGCTGGCGCAACAGGATGTACATGCCACTTTCAGGACATAACAGGAGTACTTGACAGGATGCCAGTCCTCGTCCACACTTAACCATACATTTTCTTTACAGGATTTTATCTTACTTACTTCAAAACCGGTGCTGAAAACATTTGCATGATTTTACAGGAAACGTGTATGCATGAATAAGTGAAATGCTTAAACTTAACATTCACAGATGACAGAATGAATACAACAGGAAACAGAATATAACGGAAACACGTTTAACTTAAAACATAACCTAAAACCTATCTACCCGAACCAGACCTAGTACCTCCGAGTTGTAGGGCCTTAAGGGCCAACGTAGATGCATGAACTTACCTGTGTGCAGCCAAGTAGTATGCTCGAACGTCTCTGGAAAGCTCGGACCTGTAGCATGAATGTTCAGAGTTTAAACAC
Organism: Begonia masoniana; assembly: GCA_022432975.1. Classification (NCBI taxonomy): domain Eukaryota; kingdom Viridiplantae; phylum Streptophyta; class Magnoliopsida; order Cucurbitales; family Begoniaceae; genus Begonia; species Begonia masoniana. Next base: position 6,776,248 of record CM039507.1, read on the forward strand.
GCTACAAATGCTAACTAATATCTCGTAGGAAATGCAGCAAACACATTTCAACTCTTTAGAAAACACACCAACGTGTTTTCATCCAAAAACAGTGAGTTTTCACCGAAAACCGAAACCCTAAACTTCGATAAAAACTCACCTTAAACTTGTCCAAATTTATTAGCATTAAAAGACGCTCACCTTTGCTGAAGAAAACGGAGAAACGCTAGAGAAACAAAGCGTGGAAGTTTTGTTTCAATCGCTTGGAAGAGAGAAAACCGAGAGAGATGAGGGGAAACAGAGAAGTGAATGAACATTCACGTAGGAGAAAGAACTTAACTTCTTCAACAAGCTGCCACATGTCAATCATCTATTTGTTTTCTCCCACCAACCTTAATTACTTCCACATTTGCCCTTCCATTGGTTTTTAATCAAATTGGTTTTGTTTTGATTACACAAGGTTTGGTTTTCCAATTAAACGTCCAAACAAATAAAAGAAAATATCTATTGTATTAATATACAATTTATCCCGCTTAAATGACCACGTGGCAAAAATGCCGGGTGTTACATTCCACCCACCTTAACAGAAATTTTGTCCCCAAAATTTGCCTAAGCAAAGAGGTCCGGATATTGGGCTCTAACATCTTCTTGTCTTTCCCATGTGGCCTCCTCCACATTGTGATTACGCCATAAAACTTTTACCAACGGGACCACTTTGTTGCGTAACACTTTGACTGAGGTATCCAGAATCTGTATGGGCCTTTCTTCATATGTAAGCGTCGGCATGATATCAAAGTCCACATGTTCCACGATCTGAGTTGGATCTCGTACACATTTCCTCAGCATCGACACGTGAAAAACATTGTGTACTCCTTCCATAGACGCAGGTAACTGTAGTCTGTACGCCACGCTTCCCACACGCTTCAAGATGGGAAAAGGGCCAATGAACCTCGGGCTTAGCTTCCCTTTCTTTCCAAACCTCATCACGTCCTTGAAAGGTGACACCTTCAAGAATACTTCATCACCTTCAGCAAACTCTAAATCTCTTCTCTGATGGTCTGCATAGCTCTTCTGTCGACTTTGTGCAGCTTGGATTCTTTGCTTGATCGCCGTTATTACCCCAGACATCTGTTGCAGTATTTCGGGGCCGATAAGCTTGGTTTCTCCGACTTCATCCCAACATAATGGGGATCTACACTTCCTGCCATAAAGTGCTTCATATGGAGCCATACCGATCATAGCCTGGTAGCTATTGTTGTAAGCAAACTCCACAAGTGGCAGGTATCTACTCCAAGGAGCATGAAATTCCAGCACGCACGATCTTAGCATATCCTCCAATGTCTGAATCGTTCTCTCAGATTGTCCATCCGTCTGTGGGTGAAATGCCGTGCTGAAGTCCAATCTAGTGCCCAAGGAGCTTTGCAAACTTTTCCAAAATCTGGAAGTGAATCTGGGATCACGGTCTGAGACGATTGATACAGGAATGCCATGCAGCTTAATAATCTCACTAATATACAGCTCGGCATACTGATCCATGGTGAACGTCGTCTTCACAGGTAGAAAATGGGCCGACTTCGTTAATCTGTCCACTATGACCCAAATGCTATTATGGCCTTTAACTGTTCTTGGCAGACCAACAACGAAATCCATTGTAACGTTCTCCCATTTCCATTCGGGAATCGGAAGAGGTTGAAGCGTTCCACTTGGTCGTTGATGTTCAGCTTTGACCTGTTGGCATATCATACAAGACTCCACATATTTTGCCACTTCATTCTTCATATTCGGCCACCAGAAGTGAAGTTTCAAATCCTGGTACATCTTCGTGCTTCCAGGATGCACAGAGAAAGGAGATGAGTGGGCTTCCGATAAGATGTGCTTCCGTAGCTCTTCGTCTTTCGGAACATACCATCTGTTTTTGAACTTTAGAACTCCATCTCCCGAATAACTGAAATCGGAAGAAGCCATTGGTACTTTCCTCACCATATCAGCCATCTCTTTTGAATCGGTCTTCTGAGCTTCTTTAATTCGGTCCAGGACGGTGGGTCGTAGCGTCAAATCTGCTAGTATGGCCGATAGCCCAGAAACCATCTCCATATCGAACTTCTGTATCTCCGTCCTCAAAGGCATTGATACGGCCGACATAACTGGTTGCATGGTAGCTGGCATCCTGCTCAGTGCATCAGCTACCACATTAGCTTTACCAGGATGGTATTTGATCTCAACATCGTAATCTTTCACAAATTCTAGCCACCGCCTTTGTCTCATATTCAACTCTTTCTGAGTAAAGAGGTACTTCAAACTCTTGTGGTCAGAAAACACCTCACATGACTGTCCATATAGGTGGTGTCTCCATACTTTCAGCGCAAATACAACTGCCGCTAACTCAAGGTCGTGAGTAGGGTAGTTTTGTTCATGGTTCTTCAACTGTCTTGACGCGTATGCTACCACTTTACCCTCTTGCATCAATACGCATCCCAGGCCAATCCTTGACGCATCACAGTATACGCTGAATTTGCCATCTTCAACTGGCAATACTAACAGAGGAGCAGTGGTTAATTTCTGCTTAAGTGTCTGAAAGCTCTCCTCACATGCTTCAGACCACTTGAACTTGATTTCCTTCCTTGTTAAGCTGGTCATAGGCTTCGCGATCACAGAAAACCCCTTGATGAATTTCCTGTAATAACCAGCTAGCCCGATAAAGCTTCGTACTTCACTTGCATTTCTCGGCCTGGGCCAATCCTTCACAGCCTGAATCTTGGCCGGGTCCACAGATACTCCTTCAGCAGACACCACGTGGCCCAAGAAATTAATCTTGTTTAACCAGAACTCACACTTTGACAGCTTGGCATATAATTGATGTTGCTTTAGGATTGACAGTACCATAGCCAAGTGTTTCTCATGCTCAGCCACACTCCTGGAATAAACCAGAATGTCGTCGATGAAACGATCACAAATTTATCCAAGACATCATGGAATATCCTGTTCATTAGGTCCATAAATGCTGCCGGAGCATTAGTCAACCCGAACGACATCACCAAGAACTCGTAGTGCCCGTACCGGGTTCTGAAGGCAGTCTTTGGAATATCCTCAGCTCTGACCTTCAACTGGTAATAGCCGGAGCGTAAGTCAATCTTAGAAAATACCCGAGCCCCCTGTAGCTGATCGAATAAATCATCGATTCTTGGCAACGAGTACTTATTCTTGATAGTCAACTTGTTCAGCTCACGGTAGTCAATACACATTCGTAGAGACCCATCCTTCTTCTTGACAAACAAGACGGGAGCACCCCACGGAGAGAAACTAGGGCGCACAAAACCCTTGTCCATTAATTCTTTCAACTGAGCCTTCAACTCCTTCAGTTCAATTGGTGCCATACGGTACGGATTCTTCGATACTGGTTCCGCACCAGGATACACATCGATTTCAAACTCGATGTCACGATCAGGTGGCAATCCCGGTAAGTCATCTAAGAAAACCTCTGAGAAGTCCCGGACTACCGGAATGTTTTGAAGTTCCACCTCATTTTGCCTTTGAACATCCACAACGTGGGCAAGAAATCCGATGCATCCTGACTTCATCAGTCGTTGAGCTTTCAAGGAAGATATCACAGGCATACGGTGTTTCTTCGGTACTGCCTGATAAGAGAATTCTACTTCATTTGGGCGCTTAAATGACACAAGCCCGGACCTACAGTTGATGGTGGCATAATGTCTAAATAGCCAGTCCATCCCCAGAATGACATCGTACCCTTTCATACCGATGACGATAAGATCGGCATAAAATTTCTGGTCTCCCACTGACACTATATCACCCCGTACAACCTGCTCAGAGTGCATAGACTCTCCGGACGGTAGCATAACGCTGTAAGGCTGATCTGACGACGTACTACAAAACTTTTGTCTAACTACAAAGTCCATGGCCACAAACGAATGTGTGGCCCCCGTGTCCCACAAGGTATAAGCAGGCACAATACATACTAATATTGTACCTGTAATTGCTGTGTGCTGATCAGCATTATCGACGTCCTCCATCATTGCAAACACTCTAGGCATAGCACCAACCGGCCTTGTGTCAGGCACCGGACAATTCCGGACTTGATGGCCTTCTTTACCACACCGGAAACATTGACCAGTAAAGAGCCTGCAGTCTCCTGTATGATTCTTCTGGCAACGTGGGCAGACAGGAGGCTGAGGAGCTCCCATAGGTCTCTTCCCTTTGTCCTGGTAAGCAAGGGTCTCATTGGGCCTTTTAATGCCCCTGTTCTGTTGCTGTTGAGGATGTACATTCTGAATCTTTTGTTGTTGTTGTTGAGGAGTATTTCTTATAATTCCTCTCGGTGGTTCTCTCTGTCTCTGGGACTTTATTTCTAAGGCCTCCAGCTGATAAGCCTTGGCCACCACTTTCACATATGGTGCCTCATCAAAACCTCCAGTCGTGATTCCTCGCAGAAGGTCCATCTTTAAACCTTGAATAAACTGGTGCACCTTTTTCTCATCAGTGGCCACCATGTGTGTTGCATATCGGGATAGCGACTCAAATTTCTGAACATACTCGGCCACAGATCCATACTGTCGCAGCCGAGAAAACTCAAGTAACTTCTCCTTTCTCGCTCCTCGGTCAAAGTACTTATCGTAGAAAATCCCCTTGAACCCTTCCCAGCTCAACGCCACTGTAGACGACTGTACTGCATCCCACCAGAATCCAGCACTTTCAGTGAGATGGAACGTGGCACAAGTAACCTTCTTGTTGTCTTCTACTTCTGCATAACTGAACATCTTCTCCATAGTTCGAATCCAGGTTTCAGCACGGGTCGGGTCTGTAGACAACCCATCAAATGAGGGTGGCTGAAGTCGCCGGAATCTGTCTCCACTATTGTCTCGCGGTGCATTATCACGATTGATATTTCCATGGTTATTGTTTCTGTCGTCTTCTCTGGCCATCATTCGATCAACCATGCGGGATTGTACCCCCACCAGCTCTGTCAATCGGTCTATGGCCCGAGAGCTTTCACTGGATTCTTCCTGATGTCCTCTCACCATTTCTAAGATAGTCCTATAAGAATAACAGAATAACCTAATTTTAAATAAACAGGACAGTTACAGTAATCTAAGTACGTACAGTTGGTGGAGCGATCTCACGTGGCGGGTTGCGCAGTCAGACACTTCACAGAATCGGTTTTAAAACCGTGTCTCTCTGATACCATAACTGTGACGACCCGAAACCGAACCCGATCGGGGTCCGGGATCGAAGCCGTCACTCCGGGACATTTGCAGAAAACGGGCACATATTTTTTTTTTATAACAGAAAACAGGGAACAGAACGTTTACAAACTATAAAACTTCACCGAGAGAGAGAGTTCTCTGGAGTTGAAAGCAAAACGGGATTCAATAACGGATAACAGAAGAGAAATGAAAATGCAGGAAGACAGGGACATTTAAGAGAACTTAAACTGGGAAGAAGCATACTGTGGAAGGCTACGGTGTATAACAGAACTATGCACAATTCGGAAATGAATAACAGAACAGAAGAAATGGCGAAGAAAATAATTAAACAGAATGAACAGGAAGTAAACCAGAAATCATAAGCATAGAAGCAGGAAGCTGTTGGGCGAAAGGCGTATGACGTCATCGGAAGAAAAGATGATGTCAACCGGAAGACAAAATATAAACTTGGGCGGAAGACTTATGCTGACGTCAACCGGAAGACAAAATTTATAACTGGGCGGAAGACTTATGTTGACGTCAACCGGAAGACAAAAATTATAAACTGGGCGAAAGACTTATGCTGACGTCAACCGGAAGACAAAAATTATAAACTGGGCGGAAGACTTATGCTGACGTCAACCGAAGACAAAATTATAAACTGGGCGGAAGACTTATGCTGACGTCAACCGGAAGAGACAAAATTATAAACTGGGCGGAAGACTTATGCTGACGTCAACCGGAAGACAAACACTTAAAACAGCAGTGAACGTGATCGGAAGATGCAGTTTTGAGATAAAACTTGGCAAATTTAACATAAAGACTTACAGGCAGGGAACATCAAAACAGGAGGCATGAGGGCTTCAGACCCTCAAACCGATTTCAAAACAAGTTTTGAATTCTACTCTACAAATGACGGGAGTTCGAGCAGACAACTGCATGGATAGCTCTAAAATTCGAGACTATCCATGCATGACCTGAAAAGGGAGAACTCAAGCAGTTCCAGAATGTTTTCAAAACATTTAAAATATATGGATACAATCTGTCAAATACGGGGGTTTTAAATACATCAACAACAGGACTTATACATTTCAAAAATTCCAACAAAACTTTCAACAAAACACAAGACTACAACAGAGTTTTAAAACAGAAACCACAAACATCCAGAAGAGTTTACAAATATGAACTTTACTTAAAGACTTAAACCTATACACAGAATTTATCTGACTGCAACAACCATTTCCAATGAGCTCGATCCTCCAACTACATCAGCTCGTCATTTTGAGGCACAAGGTCCTCATCAAGAGTATCCGTACCTACAACAGGGAGTTCACCTATGAGCCTAGAGCTCAGTAAGAACATACAATGCAAGTGATGCACGTGCTATGCATGAACATTTTCAAATACATGAACATTACATTACATTACGTTTCACTGGACAGGAAGGTATAAGTGGGAGGAGGAGCTGGCGCAACAGGATGTACATGCCACTTTCAGGACATAACAGGAGTACTTGACAGGATGCCAGTCCTCGTCCACACTTAACCATACATTTCTTCTTACAGGATTTTATCTTACTTACTTCAAAACCGGTGCTGAAACATTTGCATGATTTTACAGGAAACGTGTATGCATGAATAAGTGAAATGCTTAAACTTAACATTCACAGATGACAGAATGAATACAACAGGAAACAGAATATAACGGAAACACGTTTAACTTAAAACATAACCTAAAACCTATCTACCCGAACCAGACCTAGTAACTCCGAGTTGTAGGGCCTTAAGGGCCAACGTAGATGCATGAACTTACCTGTGTGCAGCCAAGTAGTATGCTCGAACGTCTCTGGAAAGCTCGGACCTGTAGCATGAATGTTCAGAGTTTAAACACGCTACAAATGCTAACTAATATCTCGTAGGAAATGCAGCAAACACATTTCAACTCTTTAGAAAACACACCAACGTGTTTTCATCCAAAAACAGTGAGTTTTCACCGAAAACCGAAACCCTAAACTTCGATAAAAACTCACCTTAAACTTGTCCAAATTTATTAGCATTAAAAGACACTCACCTTTGCTGAAGAAAACGGAGAAACGCTGGAGAAACAAAGTGTGGAAGTTTTGTTTCAATCGCTTGGAAGAGAGAAAGCCGAGAGAGATGAGGGGAAACAGAGAAGTGAATGAACATTCACGTAGGAGAAAGAACTTAACTTCTTCAACAAGCTGCCACATGTCAATCATCTATTTGTTTTCTCCCACCAACCTTAATTACTTCCACATTTGCCCTTCCATTGGTTTTTAATCAAATTGGTTTTGTTTTGATTACACAAGGTTTGGTTTTCCAATTAAACGTCCAAACAAATAAAAGAAAATATCTATTGTATTAATATACAATTTATCCCGCTTAAATGACCACGTGGCAAAAATGCCGGGTGTTACAGAAAGTGTGTTTATGAGAAAAAAGATGTTAAAATGTACCTGCGTCCCGTCAAATGTATGGAAACCCATAAATATATCTTGTGAAACAAAAGCGGCAGTAGCACTTGAAGTGGATCCCTTCTCAGGAAAAGTGCGACTATTATGCCCCTAACGTTGACATATACGACACGACATCGTAAATTTCTTCCTAAAAATTGTCGACCTCGGCGACTCATCGACATCGCGCACTCTATTCTTTTTTGGCCTACCAGGTTGGTACCTTCTCTCGTGCGGAATGATTGCGTTCATTCTGTGTACAGGCGACCACATGACCATGCCACTAATGGGACAAATGAATTTTGAGTACATCTCTACATATGTTGCCCGGTGATAGTGTCGATGAACGAAATTTTCTGGTGCCAGTCTCATTAAATGCATGCATGGAATGGAATGGACACATTAGATTCCAGAAAGCTCTCACCTCCAATAGTTGCACGCATCTGCATTGAGGTCGACAACATATTGTTTGTATCCATTGCTGACCTCAAATCACGCACCTCTCGCTAACACAATATTCCAATTTTGAGCTGCACGTTCTAGTTTATCAAGTTTTTTCTTTATCTAAGGACACTGAAGGTCTGTTGACGAGACCATTTTCTCGTGTTTTTTTACAAGCTAGTCATTAAACACTTTCAAATCATCTCGAACATGGTAAGAATCGATTTGTCCCTGTCCGGCAATAGAACTGTATTGAACGACTCGCATAAATTATTCAAGCTCATTTCGCCACTTGGGAATCGAGGAAAACACATGACTAGCCCAGGCTATGTTCGTCGAAGCCATGCTTGGGCATCCCGGGTTAATATGATGCAGTTCCACATTTCTATTTCAAAATGAAAATTTGTGGTTGCCCTACTGCATTTCACATTGCATATTTGTACGCTTTGCCCCGAACATTGACTTTAAAGTTTTGCGTACTATACCGGAGGCAATAGCGGTCTTTAACTAAACATAATTCTCCTCCACAGCACGTAACTACCCCTAATATGTGAAAGAAAAGTAGAGGCAACATTAAAACCCATATAATGATCATAAAGTATAATATTGTGTTGAAAAAATAATAAAAGGGTGGGAAACAATCCCCAAGGAACGACGTACGGAACAGCTTCTAGACAGAATTACTTTCCCAGTAAGTTCTTAAGGAAAGGCTGGAGGGTCACAACGATCCCACTTTAAAAATCCAGTCTCTAGACATAACTTCCTAAGCAGTACAATTCAACCACTATATAAGCGTACGAAAGGAAACCATAGCAAATGTGATCCAACAAAATTGTTCCTTTTGTGATCGACATGCTATCGGCGTCTATCTTGAGTGTCTAGGTCTTCCTTCAATATTGCAAAAAAACTACTCTATGAGTCTATGCACTATGACTCATGTTGGCAACGGCAACAACAACGCAAACATGATAATATGTTTCGTTGTCATCAATACTGACGACTGTGAGTAATTGGCGAAGGAAGGAGCACTTCAGATTGCCAACTATCCTTTTTTTTTTTTTTTTT